>CM060464.1:5567500-5672500 GCA_030544235.1 Lepturacanthus savala
CGCTGTCACGGGGCTGTCTTTGAATATTTTAACATGCATTGTTATTCCTGATGCATTACGCTGTGCTTCCAGAGTGTCGGGGATGTGCTGCAGGAGCGTTTTGCAGTCGAGATGAAGTGTAACACGGCCCTCCGCCTCGCTGCCCTGCACATGCACGAGAGGCTGGACAGTTGTGGACAGACCAGGGCGTCCATCAAGAGCATCACGTGAGTCCTATGTATTTGTTGGTGATATAGAGGTTCCGGTTAGTTTCACTGCTGCAGCCATTGTAATTATATCGTCTATTAAATGCATAATCTATAATAGTGATGGAGAGATGGTTCGTTTCTTTGCATCAATGTCCTATTGTCTTGGAACACTAACTCCCAGTGTCATAGATTTGTGATGTTATGTATATTTATGGTGAATTTATTCCTCATTTGAATAAATCAGCTTCGCAGTTTTTGCTGTTTTTGTGCTTAAACATCAGTTTAAGTTGAGGATAAAGCTGGAAATGAGGAATTATTCATTTAACATTTAAAGGGGCAGCGACACCAACTCATTTATTTAAGTCATTGTTATTTAGTCAGATCAAGTGGAAGTGGTGCAGAAACAACATTAGCAAATCTGGAACTTATAGCTGGAGCTAATCACTAGCATTTATTTGTTAGCATCAACTTAAAGCATTACACATATGCTAGAGAAGGAAAGGGACAATAATGATTTAACCACAGGTAACATGATGTGAGTTTGTATTTATGGACAATTCAAGATAATTCTACTCAATATCAGACTAATTCTGCCAAAATCGATGTATTTTCACTCATTAAAATGTCATATTTTTCAGTGAGGGGTTACTGTAGTTCAGTGTTAGCAGCTGCCGATGCAACAAATGACAATCATTCATTGTTCACTTGTGTTTGATTCTTCTTTTCTGCGTGTGGGGATGACAGGAAGGAGTTCGGCCTGGACAGTTTCATCTCTCCCACGCTGCTGAGCAACATGAGAGAGAAGGACCTGAGGAAAGCCATCAGCTACCACCTCAAAAAGATCCAATCCCTGCTCGAGCCACGCCAGAAGGTAGACACGCACTGACGGATGAGTGGAGAGGCGTAAAGAGATAGATAGTGACAGTTTAGTCGTGGCTGTAGGGTTCTTCTTCGCTGACTCACGCACTGACGGCTAATCTCCCCGTGGCTTAAAGTGGTGTGTGGAGTGGGAGGAAGATAGATGGAGGGTGGTGGAGTAATGAAAGCGGGAAGAGCTCGATGAGTGGTGCATATCATACCCATGACATTCCTGGTTGTCGTTCCTTCTACGGCTGTGCTCACGTGTTTTTCTTCTCTTTTTCTCGGTGCTGCAGGTCATATCTGCTAATCAGGCTCGGCTAGCTTACCTCACTCAGCTGGGAGAGCTCATTTCATACGGGGGACGATCCTACACAGCTACGATGATGGTAAGGGTTAACCCCTTGAACTCCAGCCCTTTTTTAGGTTTAGGACATACCCATAGTCAGTAGGGTATGTCTGGAATAAACACAAAACGACCATTTATTGATCTCAAATAACCATTTTCATCCCAAAACAGCAACATTTTTTGTTCGTCGCTTCAAACAAGCGACTTTTTACTGTAGTGTTTTTTGGCTGCTAGTTTACTGAGTTTTTGTCATAAAGCTACACTGATGGTACCGTTGGACTCGTCACAGTCTCAGCTTTCATATGAGATGTCATTTGTTTGTGTAACATGAACCATCAGAGCGCTAGCCATCAAAATGTGGCCAGTGGGTTGGCTTTATGATCGTATACCGATTTTCATATTTGTTAATTAACTTGCTTGGTGTTGGAGTTGTGTTTGGTGTGTGTAAATATGACTTATATGTGCTTGTAGTGGAGTTTCTCCTGTTTAATTTGATGTATAGCTTGATTATATTTGTACATGATTAGTGGAGCAATCTCTGGAGGAGCCTGGAGTTTAACGGGTTAAGAGCCTGACACATGCCCCGTGGGTTCGTCTGTCTACAATATAAAACCTTGTGTCTATAGCTGAGTGATTCGTCCTATAAATAAAATTGCATTTTTTTCTAATTAATCTACAGGTTTCGATTCAAAACTAAAAGGTCAAGGAGCATTTTTAAGAGATATTTACTATATTCCAAAAACATGCTGAGGTTAATTGGAGACTCTAAATTGCCCATAGGTGTGAGTGTGTGAGTGAATGGTGTGTGTGCCCCACGATTGGCTGGCGACCATCTGGGGTGTATCCCTGCCTCTCGCTGTAACGTGCTGGGATTGGCTCCAGCAGACCATGTGACCCTAATGAGGAATAAGCAGGTATAGAAAATGACTGAATGACTCGTCTCTTGTCCCTCTTCCACACTCAGCTTCAAGACAGGGAGGTGCTGGTCAGCCTGCTGGTGGGAGCCAAGTACGGGATGAGCCAGGTCATCAACCACAAGCTGAACGTGATCTCGACACTGGTCGAGTTCAGCAGCATCAGCCGCGTGGAGTTGCTCTCAGAGTCGGACAAAGTCAGCCTACTTCGCATCTCGCTGAACGACATGAAGGTACGGAGGATACAGAATGCATATAGACGGACGTCAAGATGCTATTATAATCGATGCTGTCATTCATAAAGATGTAGGCTCACATACACTACCTCACACACCAGCGTGGTTATTCACTCACCAGACCATAGGCGATTCCTGCCGCTAGACTAAATATAGGTCAAGCATTCCTCCTCCAACACACAAACAGTATCCCGCCTAAGGGAATGTGTAGTAACTGTACAAAGCCAATTCACTAGAGTCAAAGGTGACGCGTTCTCCCTCTTTCTCCCGCTCCATCTCCTCTTCTCCCTTACCTTTTGGCTTTAATCACTTCCGCTTTACCATATCCTCTGTAATGCCCCCCTCTCGCAGCCATTTGCCTTACTGATGGACTCTCTGGCCGCCAAAGACTTAGGGTGTCTGCTGGGAGGCTACTGCAAACTCCTGGTCGATCCAAGTGTCAATGTCTTCCGTCTGGGGCGCCCAAAAGTGAGGGTGCACCGGATTCCTGCTGAAGAAGGTGTGTGTGGGAAGTTCGCCGTAATAGAGGGCGTGTGCTATGAATCCCTATCAAGTGAGCAAAAACTGTTTCACTTAAATTAATCACTTTGTGGCTTTGGTCATTTGATAGATAGTTTTCACATCTCATGTTGATGTGTCACCAGCAAGTATGGGTACGGATAGAAAAAAGAAACATATCATACTCTCATAATTCAGACTCTGTTCTGTTCCTACTCATGCGCTAACAATTTGTTTTGTGTTGCTTGTCTGGTGCGTCATTAGGTTACGTGTCTCGCTGCTGTAGTGACTCGGATGACTCAACGGACGAGGATGACCCGATGGATTCCCAGAATTACAAACGGCCGGACCCGGCAAGTCAGGACTGGGAAGAAAGGAGGAGAGAGGAGGAAGAAAAGAGGAGAGAGGAAGAGCGGGAAGAAAGAGAGGTGCATGAAGGCAAACAGGAAGTGAAGATTATAGTGACCGCCGAAGGTAAGGGAAATGAGGGCGAAGAGGAAGGAGGTGCAACAGGAAGTGGTTTGCGAATACATACTGTTACGGATGAGAACAATCCGGAGAACACCTGGTACCACACTGATCCGCGGGTCACCAGCAGCTTCTCCAGCTTGTCCAGTGGCTCTATAAGTGCTGCCCTAGAAGAGAGCAGTGCCGCAGCCAAAGCACCGTCTCGCCATGGGCCTCGCCCATGTGACGATCTCCCAAACCTGGACGTTCACCACCCCTTCCTTTTGGAGCCGAAACATCACCAAGGTCCCCTGCGGCCGACCAACCTCAATTACCGTGGCAATGACAACTCTTGCCTTTGCTTTGCTGAGCTCTCCAAGGCTGAGTTTCTCCCGAGCCCCCCTGAAGCCACTAGTGACGACGACGAGGAGGAGGAGGAAGAGCACGGAGTGGAGGAAATCAGGCGCATCACTAAGATCCCTAGTTCAAGAGATTTGAGAATGATTGACAGCACACCCTTTCAAAGATCACCCATTAAACGAAAGAAAAAGATCCCTCCACAAGTCCCAGTGAGGACGAGTTCAATTCCTGCGCAAACAGGACAGGCTGGGAACCGGCTCTCAATGGACGAGGAGGGGCTATTTCTAACACCGTCACCCAACCCTAAACCAGCTCTTTTGGTAAAAGAGAATGTCTCAGAGTCTGAAGATGAGTTTTTTGATGCACAGGAGAGAATTACTCCTCCGGTTCCTGATCTATCAGGTTTGTTTACTGCATGTTTGTGTTTTATGTGAGGGCAACATGTGACAACACTGAGATGATTAAAGAAGTGGTGGGGAATATTTGTATCAATTCATTAATTCTCTTCTCTCTCTGTCCTATTTTTTTTTTTTTTTATTTGTCTCGGTCTCTTAAAGACGCAGAGCTGGCTGACCGGAGGAATGCCAATCGCTTGAGTGGAACCTGGAACGGTCTTCCAGCTGTCCAAGGGAAAGAGCCATCCTCACTCCCTACCAATAAAACCCAATCTTCTAAAATCAAGAGGGATGTGGAGAAGCTTAAAGGCTCCAAAAATCAAGTTAACAACCAACAGCCCAGTCCAGCAAAGCCATCTGAAAAACCCGAAGTTAAGGTCAAACCACCGTTGGCACCCAAGCCCCAGCTGCCTCCCA
This sequence comes from Lepturacanthus savala, assembly GCA_030544235.1. Lineage (NCBI taxonomy): Eukaryota > Metazoa > Chordata > Actinopteri > Scombriformes > Trichiuridae > Lepturacanthus > Lepturacanthus savala. The sequence goes on from CM060464.1 coordinate 5,572,163, forward strand.
AACCTCAGATCATTCCTCCCAAATCCCCTCAGCATGGAAGATCATATGCTCACTGCAATGGGGATGCATCTGGACGTCTGTCCTCTGAACTCCTGGAGATGGAGCCAGATACCATGGAGTTCAAGTCTGTCACATCTGGTGCAGGTGGGTTGCCGCTGTCCTCACCGCTGATCACAGCAGTGCGATGCAGCAAGCAGCCGGTACCAATCACAACAGGACAAACTGAGGAAAAGACGAAGAGGCAAGAAACGGTACCAAAACATGAAAATGGAGTCCATGTTGTTTCCAAAGACAGAGAATGTGTCATTGATGAACAGGAAACACCTAAGGTTGAGGAAAAAAGCAACAGGACTGCCCTGCTCACTAAAAGGCCACCAAACCTACCCCCTATCCCTCGTTCTAATTCAGGTACAAAGTTAGCCATTCCCCCTCCGGTGCCCCCTAAACCTATTTCTCCCACCAATCTCCACCCCTTGTCGCTACCCGTTAGCTCTCCTGTCTCCCCTACTGATCCAATGAAAGGGATCTTTAAAGATAGCGTGAGTCCACCAAATGGAATTCACCCTTGGAGCAACCGTAATGGCAACGTCCAGTCAGGACCCAGGAGGGTCTCTCTGAGCCATGAAAGCCTGTCCCCCAAAAATACAGATGCACCCCTCACCCTTACTACATCCCTCATCTCAACCACCTCCAAAGGTGTTGCGGGCCTAGAAGGCAGGGAACCGGGAAGATCTGGGTCAGGATCGGACCTGAGGACCAGCTCCTCCAGCCTGGGCGGCAGACTACCAGCCTCTGCACTTAGAGGGAAGATCCAGGCTCTGCCATGGTATATGACCCGTTCCCAGGAAATTTTGGGAACTCTGGACTATCCCTCCACCAGCTCCATCAACGGAGATACATCTGGATTCGGCTCAGGTTTGTCTGTAGCCAGTGGCTTATCAGACTTAAACAAGACCCCCGTCAAGGACAAAGAGACTGTGACCTCAATGTCGGAAGGGAAAGGGAACATTTTAGACGATGGAGCCGAAGTTGTCATAGCCACCATCAAGGAGGCCCAGGAAGTGACTTCATACATGAAAAATACCAACGGTACAAACAGGTCACACCTTAATCTGAGTTTTAAAGAGAACAGCGCACACAGTGGCAGCGTTTCATCGGAGCAGCCTCAGTCACGCGCCCACTCGGCAGTGGGGTTGGGAGGCGTGTCTAGCATGCAAATAGGAGGAGACTCACCAACATCCTCACTTGCAGACACCACTCCTCCACAGCAGCACCGGGAGGCCTGTGGCTGCCGCACGGTCTACGCCAACTGTTTCAGTGGGGACACCGAGGAAGGCGTCAGCTTTGACGAGGAACTCACGGTTTACGAGTTCTCCCGCCGCACGCGGCCTAAAACTGCCCGACCCGCACCCGTCTCCTCACCTACAACACCCTCTCCAAATCCCAATATTCTGTCATTGCTGAGGGACAACCCTCGGCCGCTGTCTACGTTTTCCACCGCGTCTTCTGAACTCAGCCCCCTGGTTTCACGTCCAGGTTCTCCCACGACCTCACCCGGCGGTCCTCTTCGTTCCCTTACCAACAAGAATTACGGCGGGCTTAAGGGAGGATTTGCCTCCTTGCGACAGGATATAGATCAACTCCTGCTGGTGTTAGAGAGGGGAGCATTAGAGCAGCCGCAACAAACATATCAAGATTCAAAGCGAGATGGTGCCGGGATAAAAGTGGGGCCTGACCTAAACCACAATGGAAATGAAGGCAGTACAACCGCAAGTCCAAATTGTACTGGGACCTGGGGACCTACGGCTATGACAGAAGCTGAAAGGAGTCTCCTCCAGGCGGAGGCTCGACGGTTGGCGTCCGGGTGTCAGCGGGCCACACGGGTGGGCTGGGCTCCGGATGAAGCCCTGCGTTCTTTATCTAACAGCTTCAGTGCTCTGGTTCAACTGTCAGCAGCTTGCCTGCGAACAAATCCCTGCCCTGGCTGTGACATCTGTCATAATCCGAGTTTGGTCCACAGGGATGAGGACGATGACAGCCTGGAAGCCATGGACAAGCTAAAAGAGATAGTGGGCCTGTACCGGGAGTTCGTCGGGGCTGTCGAGACAGCCGGAACCGGCGCCGGGGTCGGGGGTAAGGGTCCGGGGCTTACCGGGTCCGGACAGAGCCAGGGGGAGAGCGATGGGGTGAGACTACTCGCCAAACGCTGCACTGTACTCATCTCCTCTGTATTCGCACTCACGCAGCTCTTCCGGACACGCACACTCGACACCCCGGACACGCCGGTTAACGTACCTCTCAACTTTTGACCTGTGAACTTTCCCCCCCCCCGCCCCCCACTAACACCACACTGACCCTGGAGGTGTAAACAAGAGGAAGCAGCACAGAGCGATCTGGTGTGTAACCCCTTTGTTGTTGTACAGTAAGTGCCATGCACACCACCGCACACAGACATGAAACCCACGTCTCCACATGAAAAACACCAGACAAAAAAAAAAAAACCCTAAATGAAGAGAAGAAGCTTTGCTCGGCCTCTTCTTGGACGCATATGGACTATGCATTTGTACATAGGAATTTTATAATTATCTTATAATTCTCTTATTTTATTATACGATATGTGTATGTATGTAAGGACGGATTACCCATGTATGTATTTATGTATTTATTTTTACAATATTTGCACCATGGTCTGTGATGTGCAAAAAAAAACAAAAAAAACAATGGATGTCACTGGAATCTTTATTTTTCCTTCTCTTTGAGACAGTATTATCTTTTGCTGCTTTGAAGATTTCTCCGCTCCACAAGGTGTAATCTGTAAATTGTCAATTTTTTTCAAGATTATTATAACTGACAAAATACAGATACTATACCACTATACCTGCGAAATTCAGTAATGAACTGATTTGTTTTATACGTGCAGGGGTCGCACCTTTTTAAGGATTTAGTTTTTCAACATTACAGCCACATAATTTATAAATAGGATACAACACTATACCATTACAAAGCAGGGAGAGCACTTTTGACTGTTACAGATTGCACCTTTTTATGAGACACATACCCTTGTGTAACATGTTTTTTCTACCCTTTCCCCCCCCCCAGTCCCGACTGACTCTTTGAGTGAATGCTTCTTTGAAATCCTCCCATTACCCAAGCGTATGCAGTATTATGATATTAATCTAGTTTTCATCCAAAGGACGATACATATATTTTCTGGGAATGTGTGATTTGGGGGCCCAGGAAGCAAAAGGTGGGATTTATGTAGTTTTCGACTTGGCACAAAGGTTGACTGTTAACTCCAGATGTAGCAAAGATCCAAAGTCTTAAAACATTGAGCCACAACTGTTCCCCACTATGGTTTTTCCTCTTTAGGCACATTATTAATAAAATACTGGCAGATAGACTGACTGCTGTACTCTGGGGTCAGAAATGTAGATATAATTCGTATCTCGATGTCTTATTCTGTCTCTTCCTTAGTTTAAGGCTATGCAAACATACACACCCCCCAACACACACACACACACACACTATAGTCTTGTTGTGTTGTACTAACATTAAAATCAATAGCTGCGTTATGTTTGTCTGAATATAATGGCTGCTTTCTCTGTTTGTTTGGCCTTTGTCTTGATTTTGGAAAAAAAAAAACATTTTGCATCACGGATTGCAACGATCAGCATGGCATTAGCATTTGTCGATATAAAGACTCCTGTTCACACCGAGCTGTCGGGACGAGGGTCAAGTTGCTCGTTCCGTTTCCTGATGTACGGTGTTCGCTAGTCGGCCACGTCACATGACGCCAGCTCGATTTTTGGCGGATTTCACTTTCGCCACCTACAACGACAGGAAGCCAATTAAGCCAAATAAGTCAGCGGTGAAATTGTGATGAGGGGATTAGTTGAAATAAAGACTGCTGGCGTAGAGCTGGATAGCAGATTTACTGGGGGATAAAAGCAAATAAATGGACAGGTGTCTTGTGCTTCCCGTTGCCATGGAGATAATGTCCAGTAGCAGTCTTTATTATAGCACTAAGATCCAGACACAGGACTCAGGAGCATCTCTACTTGTGCATCTAACAGGCCCGAATAGTCAACGGTGCCTGTGTCACCTGTTTGTTTTCTGTGATAAAACTGTACTGATGGCGTTTCATAATAAAGAGGACACGGTGTTCCTACATGAGCAGTCACTTTTCTGTACCCACGACGAAGCTGATGTACCAAGAAATGTATTGTTTGGGAATAAATTACACATTGACCTTAATGAGGCCGGGCGTCTGGGGTTTTTGTCTGCAGATTATTAAACATTAGCGGCGTCCGAATGTGGCACCTGGATTAAACGGGCCATTTACGCTTCCCGCCTGCCTCTTTTATCAGATCATAACACATGAAACGGACATTTAACCCAGCGATTCAAAGATAAAGACACCTTAATAGCCTCTAATTGTCCTGTCTCTGCACCAACACTGTTAAGGAGGAGATTATTTTCCCAGGAATTACTCTACTTTGGCAAAGGCAGGTTTTATCTATGCATACAGCACAGAGGCATCATTTACTTAGAACATTCCCACTCCTATTATTAAAACACGCCACCTCAAACACCTCAAATGACAACAAGAAGTCGCTTTGCCAAGCAATAAATAAACATTACAGTTCAGCTGAGAGGCTTTTGTAACTACAGCAGCTCAACCCTCTCTGATCCAAAGTCCTCATGTCAGATTGCCCTTAATCTGATGATTATCTGCAGCCTGACTTCTTGACACAGTAATCTAGAAAGTCACACTCTGCACCGTCTAGGTCACACACTGTCTGTGCCTCGGCCAAACTGTAGCCATGACGCTGGGCACCACTTCAGCCGTTTGCTGCAGAGAAGCCCTTAATTCTAAAATGCGAATGCTTTACACACGTCTTTAACCCGTTAAACTCCAGGGTCCCCCCCTCCCCCATAGGGGATTTTGGAGATTGCTCCACTAATCATGTACAAATATAGTGAAGCTATACATCAAATTAAACAGGAGAAACTCCACTACAAGCACATATAAGTCATATTTACACACACCAAACACAACTACAACACCAAGCAAACGAATTAACAAATATGAAAATCGGTATACGATCATAAAGCCGACCCACTCGCCACATTTTGATGGCTAGCGCTCTGATACTTCATGTTATACAAACAAATGACATCTCATATGAAAGCTGAGACTGTGACGAGTCCAACGGTACCATCAGTGTAGCTTTATGACAAAAACTCAGTAAACTAGCAGCCAAAAACACTACAGTAAAAAGCCGCTTGTTTGATGCGACGAACAAAAAATGTGGTTTTTTTGTTGCTGTTTTGGGATGAAAGTTTTTATTTGAGATCAATAAATGGTCGTTTTGTGTCGATCAAACATCTCCTAAAAAGGGCTGGAGTTCAAGGGGTTAAACTTGGCAGCTCAGAAGCTGTGGATAATCACAACCAAGGTGTGATATCACCACTTTATTATCCGAGCAAATGCAGAATATAGTCAGGGTTTCTGACGTCTTTGTCATAATTGGCATCATGAATCCTTGAGGTGAAAATCATCAAAGACTCTTTGATCTGTAATTCCTTGATTAATCTCTCCATTTAGGGCCTCCGTCTGTGTTTAAGTTATGTATTCCTTCTTATCTTTGGCCAGAAAGCGTCACATGTACCAAAATCACACCGTCACGATGTTTACTGCATTCTATTCCTACGTCACCCAAGAAAAAAACTGCATGATTCACAGGCCCAACTCAAAAGATCAGCTAGACTCTTCAAATCAGAGTTTGACACTCAATCCACTTGAATTGATGATGAATTCGACAACCAACAATCATTTAACCTCATTTAAAAAAACACACCGGCAAAGAACAACTGAGGAGTTTGCCCTGAGAAATGCTAACAAACGGCATTTGAAACAGAAATGTAGGTTTCTCTTAGAGAACACATTCCTCAGCAGGCAGAAGTTGACAGAACACTGGTATGGACGCATAAAAACATGTGAGTCCTGTCGCGAGTCATTACGCTGATCAAAAAATAGCAAATAGAGTTATAGTGCATTATGTGTTTACTCCAATTTTTACAGCGATCCCAGTGTGTGTTCATATGTTCAGTTTGTGGGGAAAATAAGGGGCTAAACATATTTGGACAAGGACACGCATGTTATTTTAAAGTATGACTCACTTTCATATTTATTGAAACATCATCCATCTTAAGAATTAAGCCTACGCCTCTGAGAAAATGTGACAATCTGCACCAACACCCACATAACACAGTCCACTGGCAGCATTTTTAATTGATTGTTTTTCAACGTTTTCATTTGGTTGCAATAATTCGATGCATTAATTGTGCTTCAAAAACGCAAAGATGCAAATTCAAACTTCCGAAGAGGGAAACCCCGCCCCCCTCCTCCCCTTCTGGAAAATCCTGAAAGGACCTCGGCGTTCGCTGCAGACAGTCACGATGAAAGGAATTGAAGAAATAGGCCAAGTGATCCATTTTACACGGCAGCTTGAGCTTTTTGTGCCACTGAACATTACCCCTCTGCCCCGGCCTTGTCTCGGCACCATCGCCGCTCAGTGTCTTTGTGTCCGAGCAGCATGCCTTTCCTCTTCGGGCTGTCAGACCCGGCAAGAGCTGCTGCTGCTGCTGCTCAGTGACTGGCTGCATCTACTCGAGCTTGAAATCTGAGCCCATTATGTCAACAGATGTTACGGACAGAGAGGAGCGCAAGCGTAAGGGGAAATAGAAGAGTGTGCAGAAATACGTGTGTTGCACAAGTGACATTTAGATTAATACAAAAAAAAAGGCAGCACTCTGTTTTATAGTGAACGATCAATAGCTGAACAATGAACAAATGCAGCGATAGTGGATGGTCGAATTAATTTCATAGGTTTATTTTTTGTAAGATGAGTTAAAAAAAAACAAACGAAAACCACTCATTTAAAATAGTCTGTGGGATAATTTGATTAAATATGTTCTCACTTCCAGTGAATCAGAAATACAGACGAGATGTGGGTGTGACTGGATGTTTTACTGACATACACATCAACGGGCACTTGTCAAAACTCTTAACACCACGTAGCACTTCAGAAAACGAATCAAGACAAACGGCGCTTTCACGGAACATTTCAGTATCGGATTTGATTGGCATCAGATGAATCAGAACAAACAGAACGTGAAGGATGAAAGGGCAGAGGTGGAGGAGAGAAATAAAACAGCCAATATTCTGTTTAGTCTGCTTTTCTTGACGTTAATCCTCGGGTGTTAGCGAATAGTCAGAATAGTGTTTATAGTCAAGTGGCAGAATACAGCTTCATAGAGCGAGTGCTCTTGGTCAAACGGACAGATGGACACGGCCTACGAAGCACCACAGCACATAGCACATACAACGAAATAGCTTCTCCTAAGAAACAGGTAATGCACTCCAGCAACCTTTGCTTGAAATGTGGAAAAAAAAAGAAAGCGCTGGAGTTGAGTTTGCTCCCCGAAACCTTTGTACAGAGAGCAAACAAGGGCATTTCAATTGGACCCTGGCACAAGATTTGTATAGGCTAAAGTGTGTTTTAATACTTTAACAACTGCAAATAGTCACAATGGCAGGTGGATATCTCACACAGACTGTTGGCCCCATCGGAAGTGCATCTTAACCGCCGTCTCCCTGGAAACGTCCCGCAAACATTACATTACAGGTTTCCTTTTGCGCTCGAACACTGGCTCTTTTACTTCATACGGATTTTTTCCCTTTAGATACTTTCTCTTCCCCTCTAGATTTCATCCTCCGTCACCCTCCTCTCATATGAGCTTCAGCAGCAGCTCGTACGTAGCGTTGATGATCCCCCAGGAGAGGAGGGACCGGTGGTAGTTGAGGTGGGCCCCTCGGAAGAGCATGGCCAGGCTGCCGCCTCTTTCCCTCCACACCGTTAGCAGCACCTCCCTGCAAGGCTGGAAGGCTCCGCCCACCTGAGACTGAGCCCGGGACTTGACCACGTTTAATGGATAGAACATGATGCCGAGGCCGGCCCCCAGCACCCCTCCGCACACGAAATCATTAACCAAGTGACCCGCCTGGCTCGTGGCTTCCGGGAGCTGCTCTTTAATGGGCCCGCGGAGCCCGAAGAAGAGCACGTTGCTGGCGCTGTTGCGGAGGAGTATGGGCACCAGGCCACGGTAGCACTCTCTGACGCCGCACTCCGCCAGAAGTGTCCGGAAGGTGTGGGCCGTGTTGTTGAAGCGCCCGTGGTGCCGGTGGTCTTGTAGGAGAGTCTGCACGCGCTCGAACGGCGTCAGGACGGCCTCCGCGGTCCCCGCCAGCGCCGCGGCGAAGCTCCGCGTCACCAGCTCCGGCACGCCGCTGCCGTCCGCCTGCTCCAGCAGGACCCTGGAGAAGTCTTCGTACAGGCCGAACATGATGGCCACCGTGGTGCTCTTCTGAAGCAGCGGCGGCAGCAGGCCCCTGTACAGGTTCCTCAGGCCGTCGCTCTGGAGCTGCCGCACCGCCTCCCGGGCCAGCACGCCGTGCAGCTGCTGGCGGAAGAGCACCTTCTGTATGGGGAAGGTCACCACGATATTCGTGAAAGCCGCAACGGAGCCGCAGACGTAATGCTTCCCGTCGGAGCCCAGCGTCGCGCCCAGAGCACCGGCAGGGAGCAGGGAGCCGCCGCCGCCTTTCGTCAGGGCGGCCTGTGGCTGCGGAGTCCGGGCTGACTCTGAGTCCATGGTGCTAACAGCCATGGGAGGCTCAGTGCACCGCGGCTTGTTGCTCCAGCATCATATCATACGTGTCCTGTAAGAGAGAGAGAGAGAAAATAGTTTAAAACATACAGACTTCATTCATTATGGCCTTAAACCGTGTTAAAGTACAGTGAGACGGATGATGACATAATAGTCCCTGCCCACAATGGAAATTGGGACATCGCACACACACAAGCAGTCATTCATTCACAGAAAAGCAGGATTCAATAGGACATCAAACATTTATGAATTTAGTTTTTATATAAAACAAATCGACAAACATTCCATTGTTATCAGATTCAGACAAAGGCTACATTCAACTACACATAGCAGTTTATTATCTATGAAATGTAAAATTAGTCAAGCAACAGAAAATAATTCTGCAACTATTCAACTACTATTATTAATTATCTGAACTTCATTCTATGCTTTACCTGAAACTGGTTGAACTTTTAAACCACAGCCACCGGCCTTCAACTTAAAACTAGCAGGCTGCCCCAATTAGCCACTGATAAAGGGCTATTGCACAATGTGGCACACTGATAAGTGTCAGTCTCTGCATGGAGGAGGAGGAGAGTACGACAACGGGAAGTTTATGTAACTTGATTGAGGTTTTAGCAGGAACAAATTCACTCAAATGAAAGCACGATCCAAAATAAATAAGTGTAAACGATACCTCTGTTATTGCAAGTTGTGTAGGAGTTGTCTAAATATAGACCGAGCAGGAGACGGTGGTGGAAAAAGTGTTAAGTCATAGGCCGCGGTGCTTCAACCAAAATATCACTCCAAGATCCTTTCACATCATTTCCAGTATTGCAAACCAGGAAGTGACATGTGTGAGAACCGGTTATGTTATTTCACTTTATGGCACATGTCTAGAACAGAATATTATCTCAGGTACTGCTGAGGGGAGATTTAATCAATATTGTTGACTGAAACTTTACACATTTAATGTTCCTCTGAGACCATTCAGAGAGTACGATTTCACCACATTACATTTACCAGCTGTGGGTTTTCTACTATAAGAGGCATTGTTATAGCTTTACTTCCTCAGCATCTATGGAGTGACATAATAACAGATATCATATTAAAACACTTGCAGAATTTTTGCATTGAGAATTAAATTGTTATTTCTCTGCTGCTAGACTGCTGAGTCACATTTTTTGTTTTAATTTGATTTTACCAAAACAATATATTGAGCATTGTTTGATGTTTGAGCTTCACTGTGCAGAATGATGCAGAGTTCACCACTGGTGAAAATAGGATTTTAAGTGGAGCCTGATTTGTAACATCACAGGTATTTTAAAATAATAAAAACACAATAAAAAGTTGTATTTTTAATGATTTAACAAGCTAATTAAACGTTTTGACACATTTAATACACATTTTAAATTCAAAGTAGAGTATTTGTATATCTTAAAACATGCCTGGGCATAACCAGAGCTTCTGGACAGAACTATCTAGTGAAAACGCCCTCTGCAAACACTACTTCCTTGTTTGCAGAGGGCGTTCGCATGTCGTGTCATGCTCCCAGTCAATTAAACCATAATAATAATAATAACACTAATAAGCACAATTAAAGGCTCCATTACAGCAAGGACGCAGCTAATGTTCCTAACTGCCTGTACCGTTATAGCAAGGTAAAGATCAACAAATCTCGGGAGAACTAGCATGCTTAGCCCAAAAGGCAGTCAACCAAATGCTGGCTGGGTTAGCTAGATTAGCCTCGCTATGCTAATGAGCCGGTCTCGCCGAGTATATCAGCAACAACGAATCTCATTCATCTTAAACGTAACGTGGTGAAGCGTGGAAATGAGAACGGGGGGTCACACATGACGTCTGCGAGCTACAGCAAAACATTTGTCTCGCCTAGCATGCTAAGTGGCTAGCATATCAGGAGTCAATACGGACATCCGCTGATCGATGATTGGCTGACAGATGTTGAATGTCAAGCGGCAAAGCGGCTGCCACCGGACTCGTCCACGTGTCTTTACCTGCCGTGTCACCGTGCTGTCCCCGGACAGGTGGAGTGTGATCTGTTTTTGCAGGCTACTTGGGCCAGTGCTGTAGGTCGTGTCTGCAGACCCCAGCAGCAGGTGACCGCAGCGCTGCATCTTTAGCGCATGCGCACTGTTGTTGATCTGTCAATATAAGGATGGAGCCATCTCGCTTCGCTAAAAGTTGCTTTTACGTCAGTATCATTGTGCGTAATGAATAATTCATGTAGAAAATATATCGAATAATATCCCCAAAAAACTATATTTATTGAGGATATATATAAATAATAGTGTTTTGCTGCTGCTGCTTGCCGTAGTTTGCACTGTTTGGTCGTAAAGCAGCTGTCAGCGTCGTCAAAATTCACCACGACAATGTGACGTCACTAACGTCTTAAAGGATGTGGTGTCGGTAAATAATAAAAGGTTTACATAGCTTTGACTTGCGATATATAAAAAAAAGTTTACATTTATTTTATTTTTTCTTGAAATGTATGCTTTTATGTGCATATAAAACAACTGAATGTTACAGTGTTGTGTACCTTTCTAGCTAAAATGTCATTGAACGTGACATAGCTAACTAGCTAACGTTACATGCTGCTAGCGGTAGTCATTGTGTACAGAATAGCTCCGTGTAGCTTAACTTTGGCTAACATTCATCCACTCATACAAACGTATGCGTTAAATCAAAGCCTGGGCTGCATTTGGTGGAAGTGTCGCCACTGAAAGCTCAATTCATAAAAAATGTCAGCGCAAAAAGACTGCGAGTTTCTGGTGAAAAGAGCCCGGGAGCTGGTCTCAGACGACCCCTGTGCGGCCAAAGCCTGGCTCATCACTGCCAGAACCCTTTATCCTGCAGACTTTAACATCCAGGTAACGAACATTTGTCTCTGCTGCTTATTTATTGATATCTGAGTGACTGTTTCTACATGTGCCTTTCAAGCATCCTTTCACGTATTTGGAACGTGTGGATCATCTGTTAATATTCGACTTCTTTTCACAGTATGAAATGTACATCATTGAACGCAATGCAGAAAGAACAGCTTCTGCAGGGAGGCTATTGTATGACATGTGAGTTACAGTCAATGATCTACTACTGTTACTACTACTGTTTGAGCTGAGCTGAACAGTTGCTTTGCCTATCCTTTAGGTTTATAAACTTTCCAGATCAGCCCATTGTGTGGCGTGAGATAAGTGTCATCACCGCTGCCCTGCGCAGTGACTCTCAGGACAAACATGCACAGTTCCTACGAGGTGAGAGAAGTGCACGGTTCGATTCATCCTACTATAAAGACCATGCATGTATTGTTGCAGCATTCATTCTGGGTAACACACGGGTCTCTGTAAGGGGTCAGAGGGGCACAGCGTTTGTTTTAGACATTTAAAGAACTGATTTGTTCTCTGCTGGTGTATGTTTGTCTGCCAGATCTTTTTGAGACGCTGCCTGGCCGTGTACAGTGTGAGATGCTGCTGAAAGCCACAGAACAGTGTTTCAACACTTTGGAGAAGGCAGAGATGCTGCTGCTGCTACTAAAGCGCTTTCCAGAGTCTGTGGTCCAGCACGGGGTATGCAATAATAATAATATTATTATTAATAATAACATTATTACACTTGTGTTTCCACATTGAAAGAAGGTTAAATTACCTTCAAACAGTCACTGTGGTCTTTCTGCTCTGTGTTTAGGTAAATCTAGGTGAGACATTGTTGGAAGCAGAGGTATCAGAGAATGTGGAGACTCCTGTCAACTGCTTTAGAAAACTTTTTGGTCAGTGAAACACTTTGTGTTAATGCTTTACTGTGTTTTCCCCCATATATTTACTATATGCAGTCACTTCACACTGGTGTTTTCTGTACTATTGCAGTTTGTGATGTGCTTCCTTTGGTCATAAACAACATGGACATGCGCCTGCCGGCCAGCCTGATGCAGAAGTACATGCTGAAAGCAGCTGAATTCTACATCGGCTATGTTATCCGTGGACCCTCGCCTGATGTGCAGGGTAATGCTGCTCTGTGTGGTCATGTCCCGCTTTTTCCCTCTTAACTCGGTGTGAACCTGTAGATTTTTTTGATGTACAGCAAGTTTTATCTGAATATTTGTTTGTTCCTCTTGTTCTTTGACTCAGGCTCTAAAGAGGGCGGATCTCTGAAGTCTCCCACTTTGTCCCGTGGCTCCCAGCGATATGTGATTGACGGCCTGTCGGAAAAGTCGTCAGTGGTAGCCGAACCTTGGGAGAGGCTGTTGGACATCCTGGCTGTGGTGGGAGCCCGCTGTGAATGGCAGGGAGACAAAGGACAGAGGTAGTTTAAATATATCTCACCGTTGAATTATTCATCGCACCAATGTTGATATTAGCCTCAAAAATCCAGAATCTGTCAGGCTGTAGACTATTGATGGACATTTTTAGCAAATTAACATAAAGAAAAAAATTAAAAATATTAATTATTGGTTATTTTACAACATTTGCAATCTTTATTTTGTGTGTCAGTGTAAATATCCTGTTGAATTTTAGCATTGTATTGACATTTGTCTTGCATATTTTATTTTATTGAATAAAATAATTGAGTAGAAAGAGTGTGTTAGGATTACCTTTATGGTTTGCAATACTCAGAAATGCTTATGAAAGTTTTTAAAATGCTATTTTATTTGTGTGTGTGTGTACTTTATTCTCCAGGAGTTATGTGGACATGCTGCAGAGAGTGAAGGAGCTGAGTCTGTACCTACCAGGACTAGAAGGAGACACTAGGACCCGCTGCTGCAGTCAAGTGGTCATCTGTGCTGCACTTGTCCTCTTCCGCAGCGCCTTCCTCTATGTCTCGGCTGTACAGCCTTCGCTGTTCCAGGGTCAGTTTCTGTCTGTGTGCACATGTTGTTCCCATTGTGCATCTCTACACCTCTATAATGTTTTAAAGGAGATCAATGTGTTTGTGTTTGGCAGGTGTGAATGTTTTGAATTCGGACCCCTGGATCCTTGTAGAGGATTTGAGCTCGGTGTATAATGACGTGGAGGTGGAGAGAGGAGCTGTGAAACATGCGCATAAGAAACGCAAACTGGCAGATGGGAGAGAGAAGACTATGGTGAGAACAGATCAGTCATTTAAACGTGTGTGTGAAAGAAAAGATTAAAAAGGTGTGTTGCCTCCTGGTTACGGTGCATATCTGTGTATCTTATTCAAGAGCTCAGATGATGAGGAAGGTCTAGGCAAGGGCCGTGGTCGACACATCGTAGTGAACAAGACTGAGATGCCCGGCTGGTCAGAGACTTTGGACAGCTTCCGCACAGCCAGGGAAAGCTGGGATCTCCTCCACTCCCACGATGGCCTGGAAACCGGTAAGAACCTTACCGGCAGAGTCCAGGCACTGCATTATATTATCTTTAAGTGCCAACTACAACAGATGTCCTGCCAAATGTGCCTTTTAACCTTTTAAAATTATTTCCTAAAGGAGGGGTAATGAAATGGCAACGATCCTGTAAATTTTGTTGTGTCTTTGTACTTAAACAGAATTCAAGAACATCTGCGCCTCGTGGAAGACGGACAGCTGGCTGTGGTTCCGAATTTTCCTCAGTGACATGATCATATATCAGGCAAGACACGGTTATTTGTTTATGACAAAACACCGGTTGCCTTTTCATCTGTGCTCTGTATCACCGGTACTTATACAGTGCAAAGTATTAATGAATTAATTCATCTTTATTGATTGCAATGGAGAAATCAAGTAATTGAAGCCACAGCACACAATGGGATGCATCAATAAATATATGTAAAAAAAAAGAAAAATGCAGCACAACAGAAACTATGGGATGATTCATTTAAAAGATGAGATTATTCGCCTGTTGAGCGTGTCTTTGTATGGATGCATCTTCCAGGGACAGTACCGTAAGGCCCTCTCCAGTCTGCACCAGATGGCTGCAGTGCAGCAGCCTCAGCCTGGACAGCAGAGCCCCTCAGGCCAGACCAGTCTGGAGCACCACAGAGCCCTCATCCAACAGGCCTCATGCCACTATGCATTGGGAGAATACAGGGTATAAGAACATTTATACACAGGGTGTTTTATTTTTACTTAACAAAAACATAATGCTCAGCATTCCCTAATAAAAGTGTTGTTACAGCAACTGACCTGAAGGTGGCGTTACAGTCTATATCATTTTTACAGCTAAGTTGTGACAAACTGCATCACAGCTGCTTTAGTTATTACCTATTTATCTGTTTATCTTAACATGCATGACATAAGTAGAAGTATTTGACAGATATAGTAATTAATGTGGTCTCTAAATAAATGTTACTTATCTTATTGTGACACATGTATATGTAATTGGTTTCAGGTTAACGTCACTATGTTTGTAATGTTGTCCGTCAGATGGCCTGTGAGAAGCTGCTTGATGTCGTCAGTGGGCTGGTGCCTCCGAATCATGAACCAACGAAAACCCCAGAAGATCAGGGTAGAGTCAAGACCAAAACGCGGAAAGGTAAAAAAGCACTTGCTGCTTTTAATGTATGAACAGCTATGAAGTGGTGTGTCGATGTTGGCAAATAGATTTTATGACTAGTAAGTGATAGAGAAATATTGACTTGTGATTAATTCTGAATGTTATGCAGTGCCTGTTTTGTTGTCTTTACTAGGTAATGACCTGAGGTTGCTCCCCTGCACCAGCAAAGCTGTCTTACCGTTCTGTCTCCAGCTGATGTTGGCTTGTTTCAAGGTATTTGTAGTAGTGAAGTGCATTAGATTCACATTCAGGCTTTGGGCCAATTTTTAATATTCATAGTTTTAAAATGCGGTATAACGAGCTGCGTGTTTTTTTTGGCAGGGGGAGACAAATAAGACAAAACACTCAACTTATTTTCTCATTTTTGGCAATCAGCTCCGTGCCTTCACAGACAATCGAGACGACCTTTCACTAGGTCACGTGGTCGTGCTGCTGCAGTACGACTGGCCTCAGGGAGAGATGCTGTTTCTAAAGGCCGTGGACAAGATCTGTCAGCAAGGCGGTTTCCAGTATGAGAACTTCTTCAACTACGTCACCAGTATCCTCCCAAACCCAAACGTCTAATAATGTCCCACTGGATGATTATGCAAATGTGTTAATCCTGTTCTCTTATCTTGGATGTTAGTTTCCATAAGCTCAAGTCTTTTGCAGACATTGACATGCTGGAGGAGTTTGCGTACCTACGTACGCCAGAAGGAGGCAGGATCCAACTGGAGCTGCTGCCCAATCAGGGAATGCTGATCAAGTAAGCACCTCGCCTTTACATTCAGAGACTTTCGCAGTTGTGACTCTGCACACTCCCTGTTCTGTTGGTGTGTTTTTAAAGATAACGGTGCCACTGGTCGATGGCCTGCGGGGAAAGTCTTACTCTGAACTGAAAATTAGGCATTAGAAAGAGAAGGGGTTAAAATAAAGCTTCTGTCAAACTCCTTCATTCATTGTTGTGGAAGTTCAGACACTTGCACCCTCACTGACAAGAGTTGTTGAATGTTGCTGTCCCTCAGGAACCCTAGTCCCGCCCTGGGCGTGGAGTTAAATACCCTTCTGCTACAAGGGGTGCAGACGATGGACAGGTACCCCAGGCCCCTCCTCCCACACTCCCCATCCCTCCCCCCCCCCACTCCAATCAATCCTTCCTTCATTCCCAACTTCAAGGCTTGTCATTCCTCCCAGTTTTTATTTGGGCCGGTCATTTTACATCCAAGAGTTAGTTGTTCTTTGATTTCCTGTCAGCATTTATTTATTTGAGCCATCGCTCGTCTTTCTGTGGTCATCACTGTTGTCGTCGTTGGTGTCGTCGTCGTCGTCGTTTGGAGATCATGTCGGTCTTGTTGTGCAGTCAATTTAGTTTTTTGCCTTTCCATAACACTTGATCTCATTTCATTTGTGGATATGTTTCATGTGGTTTTGATTTATGACGATGAAACCTGTGTTGTTTAATCTTGAATGGCTGGTTTATGTGTGTGAGTGATGGAAGAGTACGATTTTTAGATCAGTGTTTTTACCACTAAGGTCACATAGGTTTTGGTTTAAAACATGATGACTGTGTATATTTGTGATACATAAGCTCACCGTGTTTTTCTGACATTATTTATGTTTTCTTTTTTTTATCCATTTACTCCTGCAGACACCACACAGTGACTCGGGGAATCACCAAAGGAGTGAAGGAGGATTTCCGTCTGGCCATGGAGAGGCAGGTGTCGCGCTGTGGAGAGAACCTGCTCAACGTGCTGCACCGTTTCTGCATCAACGAGAAAATCATCATCATCCAGTCTCTTCCTTGACTCCTGGCCCCTTTTGAACCTTTTCCAAATTCACAATTTTCACTCAGCTGGACTGACTTTTTGACCCCCGGGACTCTCTTAACAAGCTGTTGCTAGAGTTCTTGTCCATCCATCATTAACTGTAAAGAAAAGAATAAGACTATATATTCTTTATGCCTTAAAAAAGCGGATCTCTTTTTCTAGAGAGTTGGAGAGAATACACGTTCCTAAATATTCAGTGCTGATGAAATCATGTTTATAGTAGATGTGTAGTTTTCTTCTTTATTGCTAAAACTTTCAGCTTAGTTTTGGTAACATTTGTGGAGTTTGTATTGTGACAAAGAATCAAGCGCATATTTGCTGTAATGTTTATTGTTATTGTTACAAACTTGATTACATTTTTAGGTTATGTTTCCATTAAATGCCCCCTGAAAAGTTTACATATGATTATGTATATCTCTCAAGCTTACAGGACAATCAGTTCATCTTCAGCTCAGGCTACAAGCTAAAAACGATTAAAAACGTACACACTTCTCTTCCTACCAACGTCTGCCGTCGACAGTTACTCCTCTAGTTCTGTGACTGGTGCATTTGGCAGATCTTCTTGCAGGGCAGCTCTGAGGTTTGCCCAGAACAGCCTCTGCTTGGCCCTGTCTTTTGGCCACTCCAGATAGGTTTGTCTGTCCATCAGGGTCTTGAGTTGGTAGTTCTTGGATGAGATCATGTATCGAGGAAGAGGTTCGAGTAGAATCAGCACGATACTGTCGAGGGCGAGGCGCTGGTGGCTGGCGAAGTACAGCTCATAATGGCACCACTCGCTCTTGACGAAGTGAGTAGACAGCACAAATACGGACCGGCGGCTTTTCTCCACACAGTTGATGATGTTCTCAAAAATCGTCTTCCCTGGCGTGAAGTTCTTCTCATGACTGCAGATGCGGAGACCTCCCGCCGGGTCTCGGAGGTTGGGAAGAAGGGAATTCTGCACCCAGTCGGCGTCGTGCTGGCTGTAAGACACAAAAGCATGAAACTCCACACCCGCCAGATCCTCAGGTCGGACTTGTCGCCTTATGGCTCGTTGTTTGGCGCTGGTCCACTGCCAGATCATTCTAATGTACCATAAAGCGTCAAAACGGCGGCAAAGAGTCACGACTGCGATGATCGCTATCACTGTTGGACACAAAATGGTTGTAGCTAGAAGGCCGCTGTTGCAGGAGACCTCTGAGATCCGGATGTCTTTTAACATGGAGTCTCTAACAGCCTGTGGGTACGTGCAGTAATAATCAAACGGCCAGCCCAGCAGTTCGACTCCTGCGAGACGTTTCTTGTTTTCAGACGTGATGCCGAGACTTCTGAAATTTCTCAGAGGGCAGGCGCAGATGAAGGGGTTGTATCTGACGTCCAAGACTTTCAGGCCGGGGCAGCTTTCCAGCTTGTTTACAGATGGGGCGTGAAGGGAGTTGAGGTTGAGTAAAAGCTCAGTGAGTTGGGGAAAACCGTCACATCCTGGCAGGTCCCGCAGCCTGTTAGCGTTGAGGTTCAGAGACAACAGCTTGTTCATCTTCAAGACGGATGACGGCACCACGGAAACCTGGTTGTTTTGGAGGTCCAGCAGCTCTATTCCTCTGGGTAGACATTTAAAAACAGAATCCGTCAGACCGTTAGAGGACAGAGTCATGTTAGTGATTTGCGATGGCCATGCACATTCTGACAGGCCGTCGTAAACCAATATGTTGAAGCTGAGGTCCAGATGTTGCAGGGATGTCATGTATTGTACCCGTTTGCTCACCAACTGAAGGCTCTTGAGATTGTTACCTGCTAAAACCAACGCCGTCACGTTAGCCAGGTTCTTACATTCAGCGGGTTCTTGACTGTTCAGATCGGAGAAGATGGTGTCAGATAAAGCACAATAGGAAAAGTCCAGCTGGCGAATAGGACTCCGTGATTTGGGGCACGTCATGTGTATGATGGCCGTCTCCATGATCGACAAACTTTCCACCGGCATGTTGATAAAGAAGTTGTACACGGCCTCCTGTGAGAAGAAGAACGACTTCACGACCGCTCCTCTGGCTGTGAAGGATTTCATTTTCGATGTCTTGGCCACGTCGGTGTCCGAATAAGGCAGATTGTTCATAGCTACATCGGAGGCACTCAGGTGGCTAATAGAGGTCCTCAGAATTACATTCACAAGGCCGGTCAAGTCCTTCCAATCAATCACTATGTTGGAAAGGTAAAGGCGAGATGTGCGGATTTCTCCTCTTTCACTCAACTGCTTCCCGATGTCCTCGAACCTGTCCGTCAAATTCATCAACTCCAGCTCCTCATAGAGCGACAGTGCGTCTGCAAGCAAATGGGAGTTCACTGTTTGTTCCCCGCTGAAGGCTATCCGAAGCTTTTGAGCGTGCCCGTCCATCAGACTGCCTCCTTCGTAAACAAATCCGTTCTCCAGGAAGAGGGTCAGCGTTTGTAGTTTCACGTCAGCCATGTTTTTTAGATCGCCCACACTGACGTTTTCTGCTCCAAGGGCCAATCTCTCCAATTTGACCAGGGTGCTGAACTCCCTCCCCAGCGTCATTCTGAGAAATCTGTTGCACGCCACGTTTAGTACATGAAGGTTCCCCGCGTGAAGCAGGTACCGCTGACTCGACAGGTTCCTCAGCTCGTTGTGCGACAGATCCAGATCTTCCAGGAGCGGCGTGTCGAGGAACGTCTCGGGATGGATCTCCTCCAAACCGTTCCATGACACGTTGAGGAACCTCAGGACAGCCGTGCCTTTAAAGTCGCCTCTGTGAAGCTGCCGTATACGGTTGCGTGAGAGGTCTAGAGACTCAACCGTCTGCGGCAGGTCCGTTGGGACAGAGGAGAGGTTTCTGGACGAGCGATCTACGATGATATCAAGGGAGGAAGCCTTCTGCTGGAGTCCCACCAACATCACCGCTGCCCACAGGGCCGCAGTCACACAACTCATCTGTCAGGAAGTAAGGAAATCCACATCTGTGTTATCATTGATACTGAGACTATGCCTTTAATTTGACCTGCTGGTTCAACAGAGGAAGTAAATTACCTTTGAGCATAAAGACGATTAGGACTTTAAACATCAAACTAGGCACATGCTTTTAAATCATGGATTCAACCATAATCTACTACTACTTTACATGTTGTGTTATCTACATTAGTGGTTCTCAAAGTCCGGGGACCCCCCAGTGGCCCTTTTATGACGTGGACGTCCCCAGAATAAAGGGGAATCATTTAATTTCCCCTTGTAATTGCTTCATAACTATACAATGACAGAATGTAGGAGCATTTGTATGAAGGACTGAAAGAAACAGAATTAAAATGCAAATGCATACATTTAAAAAAATAATAAATAAAAATAGGAGCATCAAATACATGGGGCATTTATGTGCATAGGGGCAAATAATGCACAAATAAATTTAATCAGATTTTCCGTCATGAATATGCCAGTAAATGCCAGTATATGAATGAATATGCAGTCATGTATTTATATGGCAGTTTTAATTTTGGCCACTTCCTGTTATAAAACTTCTAAAAACAGAAATCAGATGGGATCCAGTTTTTGTTACAGGTCTCTGACATAAAAGCGTTTAAGAGCCAGTGATTTACATATTCTGCTATGATCTCAGGAGATAATAGAGGCAATTTAAAAAAAAAAAAAATGAGTGTAATATGTAATAAAACCCCTCACAGAACATGATCATATCTAAACGTAACATGTCATCAATACACAAAACATGCACTAACCTCGGTGTAGGATGAATGTTCCACTTTTCTTGATGTAATAACTGTTAGTAGCTGAAGTTGTCTCTGTAAGTCCATAAAAAACAACTGAATAGAATTTACATATTTAAAACCAGCTTTAAAATGTGCATCAAAGTGCACGACAGTGAAACTATGAGCTTTGAGGTCGTGGTTCCTCAGACACAGACGGCAGTGAAAATGATTCTGAGACGGTTCCCGTGTTCTTCTTATGCACATCCTCTTTTCACTTCCCTTTAATGTAGAGTTTGTTACTTGCAGTAACTATGATTGGATGCCTTTTATGTAGACAGTGTAAATATTCAAGTCTATTTAAAACTCAATCTTATTATGATCTAATAACTGTGTAAAGCCTGTAATGTGTCTGTAAAGGGTGTTGTTTTCCTGTAGTATCACATTTACCACCCTGACTCAGGTCAGTCTGGGTAAATGACCATTTCCCAGCTCAATTTACTGTATCCTAGGCAACCACGCCGTGTCCTCCAGACAGCTATATACAATGCCTTTAATGAAGGAGGATGACAAATGGGCTTCTTTTTGATGGACTCTGACCTTTTTTATTGTGATAAGAACGCCTCAAAGACGACCGCGTGCATGCAAATAGACAGGCGCACACAAGCATACGCATTTCCCTGCGATGCTGTTTCCTCCAGTCGGTGACTGGAAACCGGAGCTAAATTGAATAAGATCATATGAGCTAGTGTCACTGTTCTCGTTTGTCATGGTTTGATCGAATCTTGGGAGAACACTGCGGATGTGTCAGCAGCATCAGAGCTGCAACAACTGCATTGTTGTGTGTGTGTGTGTGTGTGTGGGAAACAGAAATGTGAACTACGTCTTAGTTATGGAACTAAGATCAGAGTACAAGCTAATTATTGACACAAGTGCCTTCTTTACAGCAATGCATGCTTAGTGCTCTGTGTGAGTGTGTGTGTGTCTTCACGTTAGTAGCGAAGGAATATTCTCCATATTTAAAAACAACATTTTTTTTAGTTTTTCAACTGATGGATGAACAGGTAAACACTTCTCAGAGGTGTGTAATAAAAGGGTGTGTGGATATGAGTCAACCTTTGTATGTGTGAGCGTTATGTGGCAGGGAGGGGCTGAGTGGGAGCACAAGTGCAACAAAGGAAAGAAAAGGGAAAGCTGACCATGTCACCATGTCAGATAGGATATAGGCAGCACGGCTCAGCTTCAAATGGTTGGCGCTGCCGGCCCTGATCCTTTCGTCTCCATCCTCCAGCGCTATGGACGTCTTGATTCTCTCAGCAAAAGTTCTGATAATTTGCCGAGCTGTTGCTTTGTGTGAGGCCGGCTACTCCCTTCAAGTGGATTTCTGAGACTTCTTCAGCATGCCGAACCGGCCTCTTCCCACACTTCAGTGCCTCTTCCTTTCTCTCCTGTTGTCGGTGTGTGATTTGAACAAGGCCGCCGGCTCGCTCGGGGACGGCAGGAAGATTTGGCAGCAGCCTGAGCCGGAAGATATAATCCAAGACCGGTCTTTCCTGCAGGACACTTTCCCCTCAGGGTTCCTCTGGGGCTCGGGGACATCCGCCTTCCAGACAGAAGGATCCTGGGACAAGGATGGGAAGGGCGCTTCCATCTGGGACCATTTCACCCACTCCACTGTCGGTGGGAGTTTGACTGCCGATGTGGCTAGTGACAGCTACACCCACTGGGAAGAAGATGTAGAGGCACTCAAGTATTTGAATGTAGGGTCATACTCTTTCTCTCTCTCCTGGCCAAGACTCTTTCCCGATGGGAATGCCAGGGGTCGGCCCAACGCAGCCGCCGTGCAGCACTACCTCCGTCTCATAGAGAGGCTTCTAGAAGAGAAGATTGAGCCCATTGTCACTCTCTATCACTGGGACCTGCCACAGGTCCTGCAGGAGCGATATGGAGGCTGGAAAAATGACACACTCGTTGGATTGTTTGAGGATTATGCCGCTTTTTGTTTCCACACGTTTGGGAGCCACGTTAGATACTGGCTGACGATGCACAACCCGTACCTGGTGGCTGCACAGGGGTACGGAACGGGTCTGCATGCCCCCGGAGAAACGGGCGGACCTGGTGTCTCGCTCATTGTGGCCCACAATCTGATCAAGGTGAGATAAGAAGTTGGGGAATTGTTATTAATAATTGTTATCAGTTAGTTTATCTGTTGGGGATGTAAATGCCTGTAAAACTTTGAACTTTTTATCAGTTTATCTTAGTCAGTGATTTTTTTTAATCTTCTTAGTTGTATTCAAATTAAATCAATTTGTCGGAACACGGTAGCTGTTAGTAGCTTTAATACAAATCCTTTTAAATGGCATTTCTTTCATTTTATTTTGATGGATACGTCTGTAAGTAAACAGGGCTCTTAAAGCGACACTGTGGTCAAAGTCCACCACATCAGCACTTTTGTGCTGGAGCGTGTGTGACAGGAAGTCACGGAGATATGCCTCATTAATAATCACACATTCGTGTTTATGCAGCTCTGCACAGATGGTGTGTGAACAGCTTTTATCAAGCAGATAGCTACTAGATCGTCTACATAATAACCGCATTACTTATGCTAAGTTAAGTCGTTGGTCTTGGTTGTTTGCCTGTCTGTACTACTTTACTTAAATATACTTGATTCCAAACAGGATCCAGATTAAACATTAATAAAGAAAGTATAAAGAGATCGTGTAGGTAGAGAGTTTAAAAGTATTATAGACGCTTTTCAAAGCAATGATTTTGACTTAACATGGTGAGAAAAGCACAGGTGTATCTAATAACAGTAATGATGGATTAGTTTTATTGTCTTTGTCCTAGTAAACCATGAAAGTGAGCATTCATGCACGATACCTGCATTATAATGTTATTAGCACATCATAATAATGTGTCCGCTGTGATTTTCAGGCACATGCCAAAGCATGGCACGCCTATAACACCCACTTCCGTCCAGCTCAGAAGGGTAAGGTGTCCATTGTTTTGGGTTCCCACTGGGTCGAGCCTCAAAAAGGCCAGATCACAGCTTCCAACGTGGAGCTTTGCCAGCAGTCGACGGAGGCCGTGCTCGGCTGGTTCGCCAATCCCATCTTCGGTGACGGGGACTACCCCATCTCCTTAAAAATCAAGCACGGGTCCCTCCTCCCTTTGTTCTCCCCGGGGGAGAAGCTTTCGGTGCAGAAGACGGCGGACTTCTTCGCTTTGTCGTTCGGGCCAAACAACCTCCGTCTGGGCCGGAACCTGGTCCACTACGGGCAGTCTGTGACCCCGGACCTGAGGCGCATCCTGGGCTGGATAAAGCTGGAGTATGGGGACCTGCGGGTGCTGGTGGCTGAGGGAGGCTGGTTCTCTGAAGCTAGTGTGGGAAGGGAAGACACAGTAGCCATTTACCTGATGAAGAGGTTTATCAACCAGGTACTACAAGGTAAGGAAGCGAACAAATACGGTATAGACCATGTAAATGAAATAATCATCAAAGAAACACGCTTATTCCTTCACAGCGATCCGGTTCAATGGCGTGCAGGTGTTTGGCTACTCTGCCTGGTCGTTGGTTGATGGGTTTGAATGGAATTACGGCTACACCATTAGGCGTGGCCTCTTCTACATCGACTTCAATCAACCTAACCGCACCCGGAGTCCCAAGACCACCGCTCAGTACTACAGGCGTGTTATTGCCGACAATGGTTTCCCCAGAGATAAAACCTCCGGGGAGGTCAGAGGTCGTTTCCCCTGTAAGTTTCACTGGGGCATTGCCGACTCCACCTTGCAGGTATGAACAGGGACCCGAGAAGGCAACTAACCGATTTTTATTTTGCCCATTTATGGAATGACGTCGGCACCCGGCGAATCATTTCCCCTCTTTTCCGTGTTGTCGTAGGTCCACTTCCACCCTTTCTCCCCACAGTTTACGGATCCCCGTTTGTACAGATGGAACCTGACAGGAGATGGGTCGTTGCATCCAGTCCCGGGGGTGAAGCTCAGCACCGGTCGAGCCCAGTGCACTGACTATTTGGCCATCCGTGATCACGTTCGCCTCTTTGCGGCTACTGGGGCCTCTCACTACCGCTTCGCCCTGAACTGGACTCTGATCTTACCCCAGGGAGACCGCTCTAATGTGAACAACGAAGCTCTGAGGTAGAAGCGTGCACACAGACAAACATGCACTGTCGCCATTTCAATCTTCATCTTATTTCAGTTCAATACACACTGAATTCTGCTGTTTCACATCACATTTTAAAGGTACTACCGATGTGTCCTGAGCGAGCTCCAAAAGCAGGATCTGGAGGCTGTTGTTATTCTCTACTACCCGACACACAGAGCTCCGCACCTGGGCTTGCCCGGTCCGCTGCAAGCCTCCGGGGGTTGGCTCAACTACAGCACAGTGGAAGCCTTTCAGGAATATGCAGCCCTCTGCTACCGGGAGCTGGGCTCCTGGGTTCCATACTGGATCACGGTCAATGAGCCCAACAGACTGGTAGATGTTTACTCCAGCGGCACAGAGAAGCAGCGGGCAGCTCATAACCTTCTTCTGGCTCATGCGAAAGCCTGGAACCTATATGAACGCGAGCACTCCAGTCAACAGGGAGCGAAGGTGTCACTCGCACTACACGCTGATTGGGCCCAACCCGCCAACCCCTTCCTGGAGTCGCATACAGCAGCAGCACAGAGATTACTTCTGTTTGAACTCGGCCGCTTCCTGGACCCGCTGCTGAGGCCTGGATCTGAGGAGAAGCAGAGCGGGGGGGATTACCCACGAGAAATGAAGGCATACCTGGAGGAGCAAGCTCGAGTAATGGGCCTCCCCGCAGACCCTCTTCCTAGTTTTACTGAAACCGAGAGGGAGGAGGTCAGGGGCGCGCTGGGTTTCATAGCTTTGAACCATTTCACCACTCGTTTGGTCTCTCCGTTTCCCCAGTCCAGTTTTCAGCAGAGAAAACGCCCTGATCATGGCTGCCTGACCCTTTCTGATCCCACCTGGCCCTCCTCCAGTCTGGGGCAGGCTCTTGTCCCCTGGGGCCTGCGGAAGATCTTGAGTTGGGTGACTGCGAGATACGGAGGGTCTCTGCCTATCGTCATCACAGCCAGCGGGGTTGATGACCGCGCTCCTCTAGAGGACAAACTGAGGCAACGCTATCTAAGGAGTTATCTGCAGGAGGCCCTCAAAGGTGAGCCTTGTATTTCAGATATTAAAATCAAAGTGGTCTAGGTTCTTTTTGATGAATAAAAAAGAATGTTGTGACACAGGCAACACGGGTTTTATGACCATGTTACCTCCTACTATAAAACCTGGATGTAACAATGGCGAAATAATTTATAGTTTCATACTTTGCCCTTTATGATCGTCAGCTTCCCTGTATCTGCACATGCAAACACGTCGCTTCCTAACACGCATGGGCACGCATACTTAATGTTTGTACTTGTATTTGTCTCCAGCTAAAAATTCAGATGGCGTCAACCTGCAGGGCTTCTACCTCTGGAAGCTGCAGGATCGACACGCCGCCCAGTTTGGCCTCTTCACCTCAGCCCACCACCACCGGTCCACGGCGAAAGCCTCCGTCGCCGTCTACAGGGGAATCGTCGCTCGAGGCGGTTTTCCTGAGGACAACTCCACGCGGGCCTGCGGGTCGAGCGGCCTCCGGCAGCCGTGCGCCGCGTGCGCCTGGGTGTTGGAGAACAAAGCCACGCTCGTCTTTGGAGGCTGCGTCCTCGTAACGGCCGCCATGTTGGCTGCGCTCGTCATCTTCGTCATCGTCACCCCCAGGAACCAGAGGAGAGGCAGAGGGAGCAGGAGGAGGCGAAGGGACAGAGTGCCTGTGTGTTCATGTCCGACTGTTAAGCATTAACCATAGAAGAAGAAGTGCAACAGGGAATAAATATGATTTCTCGTTATGTGCGGTCCATAAATGTATGATTAGTTCCCCCACAATTACTGGCAAGAGAACTATCTGTGAGATAGCAGGTTATTGAAGGGGAGACAGATTTACTGAATGCAAAAGACTCTTTTTTTTTTTTTTTTTTCCTCTGTGCACAGAGGTTCAGTTCAGTCCGAGTGACATTCGGGTCTGCAGAGGCGAACAAAGGTGAAGCTGCAGGACCTAAACAGTTTTCTTATCTAGTTCAGCAGAAACTAAAACAGCCAACGTAGAAAACTCCTTCATCACTGCGCAAAGAGCGACTATTGATCTCATCCCTTCGCTAATCATTGACTATTCTTCTCCCAATAGGAGGTTGCAACAAATCATTCTTCATGGCGATGAAACAAAATGACACTTATACTAATGTCTATTAACCATCACAGATTGCACCTTTCACCTTTATTGATATGTCAGTATCATGATTCTAATATCACCATGAACCCAGCGAGTGTGTAGATAAGATGTGATATTGATGTGTTAGAATCTCATATGTGTAGTTATGTAATTATTGATCGGGATTCTCTTACAGCTGATGTTTCCTGGGACAATGACGCCCCCTAGTGTCTGTAATTTGTACATAAATGAGAAGCAGCTCATGTACATCCACTAATGAAGCATCATAGCTATATTGTTGTTAGTACATGTGAATACCTGCATGTCCTACACTTTAAATCCATATATTTTAGGCTGTTTTTTTAAAGGGGAGTGTCTTTTAAAGGGGTGTGTATTCATGTCTTTATCCGTGATCCTGTGATTTCCATGTTTGACTTTAATGAAGTGTATATTAGACACAGACACACTGGTTTTACATGCTTCCCAGCTTAATTAATGCAGCAATGGTAAGAAACTGTACGCTGCATTCGATGCATAAGCTTAATTAAGTGTTGTCTAAATTAAAAGTGCCATATTATACACTTTTTCTAACATGTCTAACAACATATGTTTGTGTTAAAATAGCAAAATCACCTCGATATACTTTTAAAATCTCTTCTCTCAAGCTTCTTTCTAGAGATCTAGAAATTAAAGGTCTTATTAACGAGCTCTCTGATTGGCTGATTTGATTTGACACCCCTCCTTATATTTATGTAAAATGAATTGTGTAAAACTGTATTTACTGTTCATGAAGTATTTTGCATGCATGTATAAACTATAAGGACAATTAGTGGTGTTTTTCTTCCCTTTAAAGTCAGTTTGCACAAGTGTTATATGGAAAATTGAAGCTTCTGATAATAGAGAATAGACTTTAACCCATAAGAATCCACTGTGACTCTGGTGTCGCTGCCCCTTTAAATGTTAAATGTGAATAATTCCTCATTTCCAGCTTTATCCTCACCTTAAACTGATGAAAGCCCTAAATAACACGTCCTATATTACATTTAACCTGTTCCCACCACAATTCTTAATTAACCCATAAGAACCCGGACTCATTTCTCCTTTAAGGAAAATTCTCAGTGATATTAAACAGATCAAATATCACATTTCTTAAAATACTAACTCCCAGTATCATAGATTTGTGATGTTATATATATTTATGGTAAATTTATTCCTCATTTGAATAAATCAGCTTTGCAGTTTTTGCTGTTTTCGTGCTTATTATCACATATTTAGTCCTTTTATTTGCATTTCCTCAACATATATCACAGCTATAACTTTGCTAGTTATACATTTTTCTTGGTTTTCTTGGTTTTCCATGACCATTTTAAGGTTAATAAGCCTGTTTTACATCAATTTAACCCATAACAATCCACTGTGACTCTGGTGTCGCTGCCCCTTTAAATGTTAAATGTGAATAATTCCTCATTTCCAGCTTAAACTGACGAAGGCCCTAAATAACACGTCCTATATTACATTTAACCTGTTCCCACCACAATTCTTAATTAAACTGATATAAAACAAGTGTCACATCAGGATTATTAACCTTAAAACAGTCATGAAAACCACATGTGACACATGTCACGATAAGAACAATAGTTATAGCTGTGATAAATGTTGAGGAAATGCAAATAAAAAGACTAAATATGTGATATTAAGAGCAAAAACTGCCAAGCTGATGAATAAATAACATCACAAATCTATGATACTGGGAGTTAAAACTTCTTAAAATGCAATATATTTGCACAATGACCAGTTCTAGAATTTCTAATGAGGGTGATGGATTGTTATGGGTTTTAACGAAATATAAGACATATATGAAAATATATGTAGTTTAATAATAATAATAATAATAATAATAATGCATTATTCATCATGAAGGGATCAACCAATGACAGGAGGCGTTCAGGATGGCAATACAGATCACATGACCCCTCTCCTCCAGACTGCATGCAGTTTGGTATTAAAATGTTTTCAGTAGCACGAACCATTCTGTTGTTACACATTTGAGATGTCACACACACACTGAGCTGATTTGACACCTCGGTGAACACGGGAACTGACGGCTCTGAAGGTGAACGACGTCTGCAGCTGTTATTTTTGAGGTTGTATCCCAAAAAAAAAAAAAAAAAAAAAAAAAAAGGAGAGAGAGAGAGAGAAGCAGCAGCAGCAGAGTTTACTGCAGCCAGGAGAAGCTAGCTAACATTAGTCAGGTCGGACGGACGGCGGCGAGGCCCCAACCGGGACGGGAACACGGGGGAAACCATGGCCAACATCGCGGTTCAGAGGATAAAACGGGAATTCAAGGAGGTTCTCAAAAGCGAAGAGGTTGGTCGCCCCGTTTGATAGTTCTCGTTTTTTTTTTGTTTTTTTTTTCCCCTCTGGATTACGAGGCTGAATGTGACGCGTTGCTGGCTCAGCTGTCAGTCTAATGCTAATCGCCGAGCTGCTAGCTTTAGCTAACTGAGCATCCGGCTGCACATATAGATATTAAATGTGCCTGAGTGAGGTTCAAGTGTCCAAAAGTGTCTGGTGAGAGAAGCTTGGATTGAGTTAAACGAGCCTCGAGCCTCACACGGCTAACAGGCTGGTTTACCATGCTTCTGTGGTGACTAAGCTAGCTGAGTTAGCTATCAAACATAGTTTGTTGTGATGCTGTGTGTTTACTCTCATGTGTCTGTCCACACAGGCTAACATTACATTACGTGTAGGTCCATAAAACGTGTGCAACAAGTTGAGGTTAACTTTGGCTAATGCTAAAGTGGGAGGAGGGGTGTCAACCGGTGGTGTGTGAAGTATCCTGACTGGAAAATGACTTTGCTATGAGTTAAAGTCATTTATTAGAACATAAAGTCTTAAAGGAATCTGATATGTGTTGTGTTTAAGTGCTAGGATCAAATTGAAAGTAAAAGTAAATGCAGTTATTTAAACAAATCTGCAGTTTTTTTCTCAGTGCATCACTGGAGGCTTCACTA
Source organism: Lepturacanthus savala (assembly GCA_030544235.1). Classification (NCBI taxonomy): domain Eukaryota; kingdom Metazoa; phylum Chordata; class Actinopteri; order Scombriformes; family Trichiuridae; genus Lepturacanthus; species Lepturacanthus savala. Next base: position 5,602,153 of record CM060464.1, read on the forward strand.
TTTTTAAAGTCGTGCTGTTATTGGGTGTTTTTCATTTTATTGTGTAGTGGATATGAAAAACGCTTAAGGGAGTAAGTCAAGCACGGTAACAAAGTATTATGACATCCTGACCTTACGCTACCGGTGTCAATTTATGCTGCATAGGGAGGTTTGAATTTGACAGCGAGTGAGATTAACACTTTGCAGTCTGCTCGTCTGCTGTAGTTAACATGCTCCTTTGCCCCTTTTTTTTCCCCCCACCGCCCTTTTAGACGAGCAAAAACCAGATAAAAGTGGATCTGGTGGATGAGAACTTCACAGAACTTAAAGGGGAGATAGCAGGGCCGCCTGACACACCATATGAAGGTGAGGGCTTCCTCTTTGCTGTCTGCTGACCTCAATGCATGATTGCACAATTTCGTTACGTGATATAAGGTGCACAAGGCCTCACCGAATAACTATTTTAAGATGGCTTTAATCCGTCTTCGTGCATTTGAAAAATAACATCTCGTTGGATTTCTGTCATCCTTGAATAACTCTGACTCCTCTTCGTTTCCTTCCAGGGGGTAGATATCAACTAGAAATTAAAATACCAGAGACATATCCTTTCAATCCGCCCAAGGTAGGAATTCCTTTATACGCTGGCGTTAGAAATTGTGCATTTCTCTGTTAATCCTCCGATGATTTTTCTTTGTCTCTCTTTGCTTTCTGTCGCTCAGGTGCGGTTTATCACAAAGATCTGGCATCCCAACATCAGCTCAGTCACAGGTGCAATATGTCTGGACATTCTCAAAGACCAGTGGTGAGTGAATGTGTGTCAGCATTCCTGGCATTCTTTCCTCGTCATACATCCGTCGCGAAATGCATCTCCACTTGTGTAAGAAAGTATTTTCCTTAGCTGCTCCTAAATTATCAAGCCCTGTCATCTTATCTCTAAGAGAAACAACACAATCGTCTCCTCCGATGGTTTAAATGTTACGGCAAAGCAAATGACCGTGGTATGCGTCGCTCCCAGTTATTATGAAGCCTCTCATTTGTGTCGTTCCAGGGCAGCAGCGATGACACTGCGGACGGTCCTCCTGTCACTACAAGCCTTATTGGCAGCTGCAGAACCAGACGACCCACAGGACGCAGTGGTAGCCAATCAGGTGTGTATTTATTTACTGCGTATTATGTGTATTTCTAATGGGTCCAGCTCAGCAGCCTTTGTATGGAGTATTTTATTACCTGTGGAGAGCGTGTAGGTTTGGATCGTCCTACTGAGATGTTATGACTTCTCATTCAAACCTTTGATTACGGCTGTGTCTCCTCTAGGGTAACTCAATGTATTTTAACTTAGTTATTCTCATGAATATTTGTCTTATAGAGCTTTAATTTCTCGATCAATTGGGGGTTAAGTAGTTTCTTGCATTAGTCTTTTTAACCTGTTAAACTCCAGGCTCCTCCTGAGATTGCTGCACTAATAACTATAAGTCATATTTACACACACCAAACACAACTCCAACAACAAGCAAGTTAATTAACAAATATGAAAATCGGTATACGATCATAAAGCCGACCCACTCGCCACATTTTGATGGCTAGCGCTCTGATACTTCATGTTATACAAACAAATGACATCTCATATGAAAGCTGAGACTTTGACGAGTCCAACGGTACCATCAGTGTAGCTTTATGATAAAAACTCAGTAAACTAGCAGCCAAAAAACACTTGTTTGAAGCGATGAACAAAAACTGTGTTTTTTTTGTTGCTGTTTTGGGATGAAAATGTTTATTTGAGATCAATAAATGGTCGTTTTGTGTTTATTCCAGACATACCCTACTGACTATGGGTATGTCCTAAACCTAAAAAAGGGCTGGAGGTCAAGAGGTTAAAGAGCTGAAACAATGATAATGAAGAAGGTCGATGTTTACGACTTAGTCATCGGAATTAAACCAGAAATAAGGCGTTTCCAACCTTAGCTATGAATTCAGCCGCGTCTCTGAGGCAACTAAACTCTTATAAAATACAGAATAGTTGATTCTATTGTCGTTTGCTATTTAACCCACTCATTCTGTCTACATATCACTTGAGAAGCTGGGCAGGTATTGAGCTGCTGATTGATGGTTATTACAGCACAAGATCAATTTTTAAGACCAAAATACTGGTGTTGACTGATTTCTTATTGATATTGATGTCAACTCCACCTGTGCATAATTCTGGATTAATGTCCTTCCACATATAGATGCTTTGTGCTTTTATTTTACAGGTTAAGCAGGAGTTGTTGCAATGAAAGTTGTTGTGAAATATCATGTCTAGGGAGTGGGTTTCCTACTCTATCGCCTCACTAATCCTGTGTAAACATAAACTACGATGGTGTAACCCCGTTACAATGTGTGCAAGACAGGATCGATAAGATTTCACATCACTGATCACATTATTCAGCTGCTCAGAGATATTTCTACAGTCACACATCAAATAATGAGCAGAAACCTGAGGCTATTACGGTGGATTGGAAGCTGAACAAACGACCTTAAAGGTATCTGGTTATTTTGAGATAAAACGAGCTGTAACTTGTAAATGCTACTAGTTGATGGTAAAACCGACTATTGCGTTACTTTTCATACATGCCCACAGAGTGTGGAAACTGAGAACTGGGCAGAGATGATTTCCTGGCAGACTGCAGCTTCCTTATGGCTCCGGCTGTCTCAGCGGCCTCAGAATCGCACAGATCATTATTTCCTTGGCAATGTGTGGTGGCGCTTTATATACGAAATGTCATCGATGGGTCAGAAGTTCACTACTCCTCTGCTCATAGCTGCATGTGTGTGTTTCTGCTGCTGATTTGTTTTTAGTGGATACTGTGCCCATATACACAACCCTGTATGTGTTTTTATCCTTTATTTTTAATCACAGTGGATATACACTCATCAACATGAAACCAAAGTACTTACTTTTCCAAAGTAAGCCTCCAGTACTGTAGTTGAACATCTCACGTGGATTTTGCATATTTTACAACACAAAGTTTGACTTTCCTCTCATACTTTTTTATTTTTTAAAGCGTGATTACCCAAGCAGGTGTGAATCAACGTCAGTACTGACATTTGACATTAATTTACATTAGAAACTAATCTCTGAAACTTAATCTAAATACTAATATAGTATATAAGTGTGTTTGAGTTGTTGACAGTAACATGCTGAACCCTATTGACACCAACTTTCTCTATTTGTTCACAGTACAAGCAGAACCCAGAGATGTTCAAGCAGACGGCGAAGCTCTGGTCTCATGTCTATGCAGGCGCTCCCGTCTCCAGTCCGGAGTACACACGCAAAATAGACAAACTCTGTGCCATGGGCTTTGAAAAAGTAAGCGTCTCTCAGCTGTTTTTCCTGCCCTAACCCGCGCATTCCACCGCTGATTATTAAAACTTCCTTTTCCTCTTCGTGTCCTCCACAGAATGCAGTAATAGTGGCGTTGTCGTCGAAATCCTGGGAAGTGGAGACAGCGACAGAGCTACTGCTCAGTAACTGAATCTTGACACTCTTTTCATCTTCCTCCTGAGCCCTATCTCCTCCTCCTCCTCCTCCTCCTCCTCACACATACACGCCCTCTTCCAAACTCCCGCTGTCTGAAGGCGTCTCTCCTGTGTCGCACCCTCTGTATCGCAGTTTCACCGTGGACTCCTCACTCCTTCCCCCCCCTCCTCTCAGCCCCTCCTGTGGCATCTCCTCCTCCTCCCTGCTCCATCACCTCTCTGCTCTCCACACTCCAAATCAGTTGCTCCGTGAGCTCCTACCACCGGTTTCTTTCAGATCATTCAACATTCCACTCAGCGCTACAATCAGAAGTCCGACCCCCACCCCCCCACCCCCCCCAAACCCCTCTTTTTAAAGTGAATGCCAGACTTAAGACCCCGCCCACGCCCGCCAGTCTCCCAGCTTTCTCCGGCTGTGTCCAAGAAGCGGCGCTCAGTGGCTTATCCTTGCCTATGCAGTGCATTTACTTTCATTCGTGAAAACCTTTGTAGGAGAGACTCTTTTTTTTTTTTTTCAGAATCTGGTCATGATTTTTACACATTTTCGGGCCCGTTTCCCACACCGGGAATAAGCCAAGTCCTAGACTAACCACGTTGCTAATTTCGTATCTATTGAAATCTTCTTCGGCCGTTACCTTCTCTCGTTCACTAACCCTTCCATAATGAACCGTTAGTTTCAAGACCTCTATGAATCGTTATCTTTGAGACGCTAGGTACATGCGTTTTACACACAAATTCCAATAAAATGTGCGTTACGGTAAACGGCACTGGGCGGAAAACACAGAAAACGACGAGGCTTATTCCCTGTTCTGGAGACAGCATTCACATCCATGTCACCCCCCCCCCCCCCCCGACGAACTCAAAGCTCCTGCAGCAAACCTCCACTCCCCCCCCCCCCCCCCCCCCCCCCCCCCACTCCCCCGTTCTCGACACGGCTTACTTCACCCGTCACCTTCACCACATTTTAAATAAAAGCATTTTTATTTGTTTTTTTTTTGTTTTTTTTCGGCCTCCTACAGGAATACATTTGGAATTCTTGTTTTTAAACCGACAGAACAAACGACAAAACAAAAATCATGTTCAGCAGTAACAACCTCTCACAAGTCCGGATGGAAATAGTTCAAAACGAGTGGAAAAGAATATTGCATTATCTAAACAAACGCCAACAGATAAATATGTCAAAATGATTCATCTGTAAATAAAGATATTAAAGTCTGTGTAAATTAATCCGTTCTCTCTCTCCTTCGTGTATTTTATTCTATATATTTATGCAAATTATATTTCAGTTTCTTAAAGGATTGAACCTCATTCATTGGTGTAGCATCCCGAAGTTTCTTTTTATTTATTTTTTAATTTTTTCTTTGGCTATGCGTTCATTTGAATAAACACTATGGCACGGCACTAAATTTGCCAACCAACAGAAATTTAACCCACAGGGAATCGCGACGCCAGTGAAAATAGAACAACCGAGCCAATTTAGATGAAGAATGTGCATAGAGAAGAACTGTAGAATGGATTATGCATATTAGAGCCTGCCTCTCCTCATAGAGGTACTTGTGCTGTTGCGATACAGCATGAACAAGGAGGGGATGGAGGCATTCATCATGGCGTACAGATCACCTGGAGTTTGGAGAGGCAGACTCAAATGAGCATGATAACAGATGGTGTGATTGGTAGCATGTTGTGCCGTGTAAACCTCTTCCAAAAAGAGCATTTTAACCGGCATTCTGACACCAAATCTAAACATCAGTGACAATAGTATAGTGGGTTCGTCTGGACAGCTGCGCTATAAAACAGCCTCCGGTTCCTCGGGCATCCCAGAAGACAAAAAGTTAATTTTGCATTCCTCCCCTTGATGTTGCCAAATCTCTTTTAGTACATCTACAATCTGGAAATCCTCTAAGCATCTAGCAGCAGCAGCAGCAGCAGCAGCAGCAGAGGACTGTGCTGCACAGGGCTGGATACATGAGATGGAAAGAAATACTTCCTGGCTGCCACGATGGCGGTGAGATAATCGTCTTTGTTATAATTCAAACAAAGCAAAACATCTTCAAAAAATGATGAAGGTTGCACGGGACTTACATCACCGCTGCAGTTTCATAATTGTAAGATTCCTACGGGGGCGGCTCATCTGTACGTTTACAGCATAGCTTCCTCACCACTCCACTCCCACTGGCTTTTATATTAATATTATTATTTTTATCTTTCATGAATCATAAAGGACTGCTATAGAGTGTTTATACGTCAGAGCATTTATTAAGAAAGAAATTGCATGTATAATGACGTCATTATGAGAGATGTATGACCTTTAACCCTAACGACTAACATTTATAGATGGAGTATAACCGCAGGGCCTTTAAATACAGAACAGATTTAATTATTTATCGATAATGAAACTTTATTATTCTCCAAAGGGGACAACAAGAAAACAGATAATCCAAGAATTACCATTATATTTGATACAATCAATTAAAAAGGATCAACATTCCAGGTATCCTATTTATATTTTAAGTGCCCTCCCGATTCATTCGCCATGTTTGTTTTGGTCCCTTTTAACTGGCTCCCACTTCCCGCGGGGCATCAACATCTTAAACACAAAAGATAATCGCCCACTTGATTGACTGGTTGTTAACGTGGATATTGTTAAACACCCTTCTCTTCCCCATCAATGGAGTCCTGCGTTGGCAGCGAGTTGCAGGCCGATGCCGGCGGCTCACCTGGCCGCGGGCGGCTGAATGGCAGCTGAATAGCGCTGTGTGTGGTGAGGCAATGATTCGTGGCATCCTGTTTCTCCTGCTCCGCCGCTGCTACGTGATAGCCAAGAGTTTTATTCCGCGTCCCAGACGCTCGGCAGACATGCTGCCTCCCCTGCAAAGCGGCCACGACGACCAAAGGAAACCTGCTCCCTGCAGCCGAGTGCAACAACACATCATGTCTCAGGAGGATTGCTGATTTTTTTTTTTATTACTTTTTATTTATTTTTTTTTTATTTCCTCTTGGAGTTTCTCAAAAAAAAAAATGTTCGAGATGGTCCCGATAATCTGTCTGGCGATGCTGCTTCCCAGCGGTAAGTCAGTTGAAAAGAATGTGCTGTTTTCTTTTGATAAAACTTTTATTAATGTTAAATGCATCTCTTACTTATGCAGACGTTAAAATGTGCAAGATATGCAGAGTGAATATGATTTAACAAAGGTTTTTTTTTGCATAAAATGTATATTTTGGTACATTAACCCACGTTTTCCCACTTTCTTGTATCTTCATGGTATTTGCAAAGAGCCAAATATCATATAGGCCTGACATTTATGGCCTAAAATAATGTTATAAAAAAAATAATGAGCAATCATCACAATATCAGAAGAAAAGGTGACAACTCTTTAAGTTTCTCCTTAGTTTTGGGATGAATTGAAAGTCAGAATTAGATCATGTGAACAGTTTAACCCTCCTGTTATATGTCTCAGTAACAGCAATAGTCGAAAAGCAACAAAAACCCTAATAATCGTTGTTAATATTTCATTATTACCTCCATCAGTTCCTTACCTCTAACAGGTAATGGTTTAATTAGAATAAGTAGTTTTTCATTAAAGAACACTTGAGTGTTTCAGCATATTTTACATTTAAATTTAGTTTTTTCGTGTGTGTGTGTGTGTGTGTGTGTATTATAATAATCTGACATTTCTGCTTTTACCTCTAGTTTGATGCTGGGTCAAATTGACCTGATCAATATGAACCATTTTCATTTTATACATTGATTAACACTAATTAACACTTTTAGCTGTTTTTTCCTTCATCTTCCAACTTTAAAATGGGTCAAGTTGACCCATAACATAACAGGAGGGTTAAACCGTGAAGTATAATATGAAAGTTACTGGTACATAAATCGATATTAATGATCACAAAGGCCAGTTCTGTCCGTAACTTGAAAATAACCCATTTCTGCCCCTGCAGTGGTTCACTCGGCTCAGGGTCATCATGCCCAGAAGCTGCTCAATGATTTGATGGAGAATTATTCCAGTGCCCTGCGGCCTGTGGAGGACACGGACAGAGCCCTGAACGTCACTTTACAGATCACCCTGTCTCAGATCAAAGACATGGTGAGTACCACAGTAGCTTATAGGAAAGATCCTATAATTATAACTGAGGTTATTCTCTAAAACCAAAGGATATTAATGCATTGATGTCTCATACTGTATGTGACTAGTTTTCAGAAATGGCTCAATTCCCATTAAAGCGCTATAAATAAAAAAAAAAAACGCCACATAAATTTCAAATTTTAATCATGATCTCATCCTGCTGGCAGCGATCCGGCCTTCTTGTAAACTCTTGGAGTTTGATCAAACAGTAACTCGATTCTGGCAAATCCACGGCGCCGTAGATCATGAGCAGCGCTGCAGCTATACTGCACTAAATCATAGCCATAACCCAAACATCGAGATGAGATATTATGTTGACTTTGGATGGAGTTTTTGCACCCGGCTTTCCATCACTTTGCGCAGACAGTAATCACTAGAGGATGTTTGTAGGTGCTGATGTATATGAATGACAGGTGGACCTCTACTGGCCTGGCTTACTGTTACTCAGCTCGATCAGGTTCCCGTTCAGGTTCAGTGCTGTGTCAGCCCGCTGCACATGTGCCGTGCGCCTGTCTGTGTGTTTGGAGGCTGCGTTTGCAGAGGGGAAAGCGGTTTTGATGCCGAATGAAACGTCTGCGGCTGCTGATGTCAGTGTGTCATGTTTGAAAAGGTATGAGTCCGAGCCAGGAAACAACAAATGAGTATGTACGTGTGTGTGTGTGTGTGTGTGTGTGTCCTGTTACCTAAACTGGTTGTGCTTTCTTCAGTTCAATGCTTCAGTGAATCTCTGGCAGGGATACCAAAACCTCCCTCATCAGCCGTCCATTCTGCCCATTCACCTGATATTGACACACAGGTTTGGATTTCAGATGATGTGATCTTCTGGAGTCCGTCTGCCCACGTCCTGCTGCTCATAGAGAGTTAATGAACGGCAGAGAAATGCATAGCGCACTCCGAGCTGCTGCTGCTAGCGTGTCTCCATGGCGTGCAGGTGTACTGTACGTGGAGGTTTTGCATGAACGCATCTCTAAATTCTTATTACCTGTGTGTGAAGGATGAGAGGAACCAGGTGTTGATCGCCTACCTGTGGATTAGACAGACGTGGCACGATCCTTACCTGAAGTGGAATAAAGAGGACTACGACGGGCTGGATGTCATTCACATCCCCAGCAGCCTTGTGTGGAGGCCTGACCTCGTCCTCTATAACAAGTACGCCCGTACGTCGCACACACACACGCACACACACACACGCTAATTTTCTAAAATCCCCAGCCGTTGAATTTCAGTATTTCCCTTTTTATTGTGGTAAGTTAAGAACACAGCGTCACTACAGCTTAGATTTATTCCAGCAAGAAGCAGCTTTACACACACAAAATAGTTTAATAAAAGTAAATTATCTTTTAATGTACATTTCATGTACTTAATGTGTCAAATTGGCGCAACTGTTTAATACACTTAAGCACTACTTTAATATACCCTGACATATTAAATAAGGGCCCATTTTTCAAACTCTAAGTATACTTTAGTGCACTTTTAGTACAAATTTAGTATATTAACGCTGTTTGAAATGTAGTTTGAATATCAATAAATGTTATTTGCTGCTATTATCCAATATAATAAAAGTATATTCATAGTAATAGCAACATAATCCATTCACTTACATCTCATAAATAGCATTTTAGTTGTGTAATTTACAGTAAACAGACATTTTATGTGGATGAGTTATGTAAAGGCAGTGTTATGTTATGTTAAAGCTGTAGTCTGACGACTAAAAACATGTTTAAAAGTCCAAAAAATACACTAGACTGAGAATTTAATAACCGACTGTACCTACTGCTGTGCTGCAGCTCACCACCATTGAAACAACAGGTTCGTGTGACGAGAGCGTTTGTGTCTCTACTTTCTCTTCTCCTCCAGGGCTGATGACGACTTCTCGGGGCCGATGGACACCAACGTGAGGCTGCGTTACAACGGAGAGATCACCTGGGACGCTCCCGCCATCACCAAGAGCTCCTGCGTGGTGGACGTCTCCTACTTCCCCTTCGACAGCCAGGAATGCAACCTGACCTTTGGCTCCTGGACCTACAACGGCAACCAGGTATGGAGAAAAACCGCGCGTGCGTGGCGCGTTTCCCTGTCTCGGTTCAGTTTATTCCAGAGCGAGGAAGCTTTTGACCTGCTTCATGGCCCGTCTCTACTTTCAGGTGGACATCATTATGGGCATGGACAGCGGTGACCTCTCAGACTTCGTAGAAAACGTGGAGTGGGAGTGCCACGGGATGCCGGCCACCAAGAACGTCATCATGTACGGCTGCTGCTCCGACCCGTATCCAGACATCACCTACACCGTGCTGCTGCAGCGCCGCTCCCGCTTCTACATCTTCAACCTCCTCCTCCCCTGCTTCCTCATCTCCTTCTTGGCCCCGCTGGGATTCTACCTGCCCGCAGACTCCGGGGAGAAGGTTTCGCTGGGAGTGACGGTTCTCCTGGCTCTCACCGTGTTCCAGCTAATGGTGGCTGAGAGCATGCCCCCCTCGGAGAGTGTGCCGCTTATAGGTGAGAGAAGCAGGTTACGATGGCGTTGAAAGCTTTTATGGCTTAACGACTTTACCGCTCACGCCCCAGGTTCAATTTTTTTTAGTTTTCGTTCTATAAATGATAATAAATGTGGAATATCCCTACAACCACAAAGGTTATGTAATTAAACCTGAAATCTACAACATGGGAGGTGACTACAGAAGAGTCGGAATCAGTTTATGTTACTGTTGCAAAGGAAATATAGTTAGAATATTGCAAAAAAAAAATCGCTAAAAAGACCAAACTGAGCCAAATCAGGAAAAAAATAAGCTCAAAGATACACATATTACATAAAATCATAGAAATCACACTGTAGAACATTATAGAACATGGAGAATATATTCTGTAAGATGCTTAAAAATTAAATAATGATATATATTGATGCTGTAACAGATGCATTATGTTTTACTGCAGATAAAAAACACTTTATTTAGTGTCTAAGGTTTTCTCATGCAATATATGAATAGAAATGCTGCCCTATGCATCTATGACACAATTATAATGACATGTCTTTATCCATTGGGTTCATTAACCAGTTCTGTTTGATGGGAGACAAAATGGCTAAATCACCACATCAGTTCTGTACCTGCAGTATTTTAGTGACCTCTTTCCTTTCTGTCTTTTCTGGTCCACAGGGAAATACTATATCGCCACCATGACCATGGTCACGGCCTCCACAGCTCTCACCATCTTCATCATGAACATCCACTTCTGTGGTGCAGAGGCCAAACCGGTTCCCCACTGGGCGAAAGTCCTCATAATCGACTACATGTCCAAGATATTCTTCGTGTACGAGGTGGGTGAGAACTGTGCCAGCGCCTCCTCTTCCTCTTCCTCGTCTTCTCACTCCCACCACGACGACATCCGTCACCATCACTTCAACTCCCACTTTCACGCCAACGGTAAGCCCGGGAGCCGGAGTAGCCGAGAGGAGCGGCACGGCCACAAGCATCCCAGGCCGCAGACCCCCAAACCGCAGCATCATCCCAGAGTGAGGGCCCAGCACCACATCACCAGGGACGAGAGGAGCCACCTGTCCGGCTTCGCTCCCGGCAAGTACGAAGGCGCCAACGGGAAAATCCCCACGGGCGACTGCTGTAAAGAAGACCAGAAAGTCCCGTGGTTCCCCGAAGACCAGAAGCTCCCCTGCTGCCCCGAAGACAAAAAGCCCCCGACCCACAGCCCCACCGTGACCTTCGGCCCCTGCGTGTTCTGCAGCCACGGCAGCGGCGTCCCCGCGGTGGACGCCAAGCTGGTGCGCAACGTCGAATACATCGCCAACTGTTTCCGGGAGCAGAGGGCCACGTGCGCCAAGGGGGCGGAGTGGAAGAAGATCGCTAAAGTCATGGATCGATTCTTTATGTGGATCTTCTTCATCATGGTTTTCCTCATGAGCATCCTCATCATCGGCAAAGCACCATGACCGAGTAGTTGATGGTACAGTTCTTTTTTTTTTTTTGTATATATCTTAGTCAACAAATTTTGCTCCAAATAAAAAAGGTCATGAGGACTTTCTGTTTGATTCTTTACTGATAATATGATATGGGTTATTTGAAAATAAACAAAATATACTTTGCATTCAGTATTTTTTTTTACCTAAATACCAAACGTACTGTATTCTCTTACATTAATTAAATGTTTCTTAGCCGTTAAATAAAAAATTTACTCATTCAGATTTTTTTTTAATGACGCAATATTTACTTATACAAAAGATTTTATGCAAAAAAAAAAAAGTATTCAATGTGACGTCATCAACTTCCTCCCAGAAATGGGTCATTTTATTTAGATTATTATGATTTTTCAATCCTGATATTTATACCTATTTAATCATTCAAGTCTCTAGAATAATGCCCCAAGAAAGAATCTGATAAATAGGGTTTTGTTTATGGGCAGATTTGTGCAAACAGCAACTATAATATATTAAAATGCTTTTTCCTGCAAAGAAATTAGTACAAAATGGAAAATATATAGATACATAACATGAGTGTTAGTGACTCAACTGATATAAATATATGCATGACATTTCATGGCTTAAATTTAATTTTAATTTCATTTTAGCTACAATCCTACAAATCCACTGATAGAATGTTGTTAATATACAGTTTATTTCCTTATCTGCATCAGTCATGGCCTTGATATAGAGGTACCTCACCATCTGACCATTAAATAAAAACATATATTTATATATTTATGACCAGTGGCAGCTACACACGTCTGATTCACGATCGTGACATCAGATACAGAGACAGAAAGAAACCCGCCGTTGGTGCACGCTCTGGATCTGCAGAATCATTTTTCTGTTCAAAATCATCCGGTGAATAGTTAATGAGTGAGCTTTGTTTGCAGCGCAGTGAGGAGGAGGTAAGGTAATATGGAGCATCAATTATGCAACACAACCAACACACTCTGACGCCCCCCTCCTCCAGAAGACCATACCTTGAACTTGGAAAGTGTGTGTGTGTGTGTGTGTGTGTGTGTGTGTGTGTGTGTGTGTGTGTGTGTGTGTGTGTGTGTGTGTGTGTGTGTGTGCTGGTGGAGGAAAGCGTGAAAAAACAAAAAGTGCTGGTAGATAACAGAATGATGCATTCAAGAATTGAAGAATTCAGGAGTTTTTTTCCAACTTTATACATCTACTCCACTACTTTAGAGGGGAATATTGATTAAATAATGCTACTAGTATTGTTTATATGTTACATGACAATGAATCATACTGTAATAAGTAGTTTTATTTTTAAAAAATGGATTTTTTTTTCCATTTTCCAATGGATTGACTTACCTTCCTGTGATTAAGGGATGTAAATGCCACTTCCAGCCCGTGCTGTTATACATCACCAGTGTATTTTCCTTCTTATACCGCCTTCAAATCACTAGGTACAGAATACAATAAATAGAATTCAGACTGCTACTACAGAAAAGCTCTCTCAATAATATATATCTTTTAAAACATGACGCCTTAACCTAAACAGTAGAGGGCGCTCTTTTCCCACACACTGTCCTGATAGTGGCTCCCTGTTAAAAGCTGCATGTGGCAAGTGCACAAGAATTTGATTTATTCTCGGCGTTTCAACGTTCACAGTGATCCGGGCACTATTGAGAGGAGAGGAAAAAGGAGAGATTCACAGGAGATGTATTAGTCCTCCAGACTATTAGTCCCAGTCGCTGTGATTCCATAATTAAACCTGGAAGCTGTTAATGAGAGTGAGATAGTCGTGGCAGCAGACAGCCTGTTGATTGTTCTGTCTGCAGCGAGACAACTGTTCAGCAGAAATCTGACAGGAATGGGCAGTGGACTCATTGCTTTTCATCCTCCCCTCAAAGTGATTGTCATGCCGAAGCGCTCTGTGTCCGACATAAGAGAGAATATCTTACATTTGGTGTCTGAGGGAAGCTGTCTGCATTGTGCTGCGTTGATGCTCAGTGGGCCGCGGGGGCCACAGCAGGCTGTAATCACCCAGGGAGACCAGGAGAAGTGGGAAGCATGTCATTTGGAAAAACAGGGACAGACTAGACTATCTTAGACTATCTACTATTATCTGGGAACATATAGAAACTGAGAAGAAAAATCACTGCGATGAAACATTAGATTCAACAACAATTTGTGGAAACTAATTTACTCAAATGTGTAAAATTCTGCATGAAACATTATATAAATAAAACGACTCCTGTACCAATTACATTTTAAGTAAAAGACCTGTTTAAAAAGTCCAATTGAAGACTTTGTTATATTATTATAAGTCATTAGTGTATCATGAACATACACTTTATAGCTTCTTCACACAAAGTGTAAGTCACATTTTTTGAAATATTTAAATAAAAGAACATCAATTTAAACCGAAAGAATATTAAACTATATATTTTATGTCAAATATTCGTCTGCAGCTTAAAATAAATACAACAATATTTCAGTCTGAAAGTATAAAGTAGAATAAAATGGAAGCACTCAAGTAAAGTACCTCAGAATTACAGTATTTAAGTAATCACAGTTAGTTATTATACTATAATGACTATACATTTGGCTTAGCTACATATATCCTTTAACTTACTTGTATTTCAATTATTTCAATTATATATATTATCTATCTATATATATTCAATGTGTTTTCTTTATTTTCATGACTATTTACATTATAGATTCTCACTGAAGGCATCAAAACTATGAATGAACACATGTTTATGGTGTTATGTACTTAACAAAAAGGGTAAAATAATAGAAAACATGTTTTATATTCTAGTCTCTTTAGAACAACCACCCTTTGTTAGTCAACACAAACAAATAGTCAACAAACATGTCAGTATAAGTACCTCAGAATTGTACTTAAATACAGTATTTAAGTAATCACAGTTAGTTATTATACTATAATGACTATACATTTGGCTTAGCTACATATATCCTTTAACTAAAACACATCCTTTAACTTACTTGTATTTTCTGCTTTCTCTGGATTTTCTACTTTTCTCATTTCTCATTAAAACACTGAGAAAAGTACAACAGATGCATTTAAAGACACTGTAAACGTACACATTATATTAGATATACAGTATTTTAAATGAAAGCTATTTAAGCTAAACTAGTTGCTATGCTAGTCAAATTTTATGCTAGTCAATAGTCATGAAAATAAAGAAAACATATATATATATATATATATATATATATATATATAATTGAAATACAAGTAAGTTAAAGGATGTGTTTTAGTTAAAGGATATATGTAGCTAAGCCAAATGTATAGTCATTATAGTATAATAACTAACTGTGAACATACTTAAATACTAATAATATTATAATAATATTATATATATATATATATAATATTTAAGTACAAGTTTTGTTAACTATTTGTTTGTGTTGACTAACAAAGGGTGGTTGTTCTAAAGAGACTAGAATTTAAAACATGTTTTCTATTATTTTACCTTTTTTTGTTGAGTATAAACATGTGTTCATTCATAGTTTTGATGGCATCGGTGAGAATCTACAATGTAAATAGTCATGGAAATAAAGAAAACACATTGAATATATATATATATATATATATATATATATATATATATATATATATATATATAGCCATTATATATATGTTTTCTTTATTTTCATGACTATTGACTAGCATAAAATTTGACTAGCATAGCAACTAGTTTAGCAAATAGCTTTCATTTAAAATACTGTATATCTAATATAATGTGTACATTTACAGTGTCTTTAAATGCATCTGTTGTACTTTTCTCAGTGTTTTAATGAGAAATGAGAAAAGTAGAAAATCCAGGCCCCATCATAAACTTCTAGTGTGTCATAAGAGCTGATTGATTATATTGATTATTGATTATATTGTGTTTTATGTAAATCCAGCAGCTACTCTGCCTTTAAGGACGTTCATCCTCGATCCAGTGGCGCAGCAGGCCGTTGCCTAGGAGACGGAAAGACGCTAATCCAAAATGCGCCAGAAGACGGTTTATAAAGTTAGTTTTTAAGTGGAGATGCAGAGATATGTACACGCGCTAGCATGTTTCTTCAAAGCTAAATGAATGATAGGAGATAAGGTCAGAGGTCACGGTTGTTTTGTTGTCTGTGGAGGAGAGAGACGCCCCCAACCGCCTCATAACGGACCAGATTTATGAAAGTTTACCGGCAGTAACGGTCCCGTCAGACGGTGTGAGGATGTGAGGAAGAACGGCTGCACTTTCCGAGGTAAGAACTCACCGGAATATTCAATTAACGATATAAATAGACAACGATAGACGATGATAATTAAAAATAAAAGCTAACGGTTCGCTACCGGAACGTTATACGTTAACGTTAGAGTTGGATTCGACGGTTTCTGACACAGTAGCAACGTTTTTACAGCATATTATTTAATGTATTGTTGTTTTAATTATACTAAAAACACATTTAAACTGTATTTTCTATGGCTGGATATATAACGTTACTTCACAGTAGTGGTAGAAGTATTCAGTACCAATACAGCAAATGTTAAAATACTACATTTTAGTGTGAAAAATCCGATTATTTTACTATTAAAGTAGTCATTATATATTATATAGTGTGTATCATACACTTTATAGCCTATAGCACCTTTCACACAAGTACAAGACTCATTTTTTGGGAAAAATGAAATAAAAAGAACATCAATTTAAACAGAATATTCACCTGAAAAGCAACTAAAGCTTAAAATAAATACAGCGAAGAAATGTAGTGGAAGTATAAAGTACAAGTACCTCAGAATTGTACTGAAATACATAGTTTTAGCTAAGAAAGTCAAGCTTTGAGTCTTGAGTGATTAATGTTCAGCATTTTTAAAAGAGAAAAAACGAAAAGACCAAAATTATCAGCTTTTTACTAATTATAGGCACGTGTCTGGGCAAAATGAACATTTTTGTTAGTGTCTATAAACTACTAACAACATTTCCCCCAGATTCCAAATAAAAATATGATCATTTATTTGCAGAAAATGACAAATGGTCAAAATAAAAATAAAAGATATGATGTTTTCAGACTTTTAAAGCAACCGAATACTAATGTTTATACTAAAGAAGAGTTTAGAAATCAATATTTGATGCAATAACCCTTTATACAAGTCTTGGGTGACTTTATTCCACTCCTGGTTCCTCTTTAAGCAGAATGAGGTGTTCATGTGTTGGAATAGAATAGAATGAGATGCTGATCTCTTATTTTTTCCAGATCTATATATATATATATATACATAAAGCAGCAATGGTGTTATGTTTTCAGGAATCACACAGGAGAAAACACAGTTGCAAGAAAATGGTCAAAAACAAGAATGCCGGTGGGCGGCTCCATCGCTCTTCCACCTGCAAGAAAAAGGATTCCTCCCACACGGGCAGGACTCCGGTGGGTGACCCGGCCGACAGCGACGTCCCCGCCGCTCCCCCGGAGCGCCTGACCGCCGCCGGCCAAGATCAGCTGGGCTTCCCAGACAGAGTCTACCTGCTGGCGTCAGTCATCTTCCAGAACAACCACCTGGAGAAGCCGGCTGCTCACCGGCTGGTGAACTACGGCAAAGAGAGAGGCCTCCCGCTGCCAGGGGTCAAAGATGAGATGCTATGCACGGCTTATGAGCTGGCCTTCAACACCCTGAAATGTAAGTGTCTAAGGGACAAGTAGTCTTCTCACGTCACTACTTCCTTTGTTGAAAGCACGCCCTGTAGCTTATACAGTTTTGATGCGTGTGTGTGCGACTTTGGAGTAAGGACATCAGTTAAGGGTACTCTGCAACCCCTATTTTGATTAAATCGGTTACATTAAATTGCAACTATAAACCTACTTGATTGCTGGCAAACAAACAGCCATGTGCAATGAGAAGGAATGGCCCTGGGGAAGATAATTGACGGGGAAAATTGGATACAAATGGATTGATGAAGGGCGAGTAGAAGAGGAGAAATAAATGCTCGAATGACCGAGGGGAATCTCTTGTGATGCTACAAATCAATCGGGCCCATAATCTGTTATCTGGGACCGGGGTGGGGTCTGGGCGGCCCAAGTCACGGGGGTGTGTAATCACCATGGTGATAAGGGAGGGGAGGTGTGCCGACTGTCAGCGTAGGAAGATGGCCCCGGGATCGATTGAATGCATTTTCAGTAGCTGGGCGGGTCAGGTAGCAGGAACGCCGTCGTCCATCATTCAGAGGGAATGATTTTTGTTCCTTCTCGCTATCCATACGCTGGACCTGGATAAGCCGCGGGCCTACAAGTCCCACATTTAATGCAGATCACTTAAACAGTATCAGGCCACTTGATACAGTAACCTATATTTGTTTTACAGCTGTAGGTCATAGTACTGACATTAGCATAATGGCATAATTGGCATAATGTGAATGAGAACATTTACACATGATCTTGAACTTAATCTCTGATCAAAGATTTAAAAACAAAAACCACTTGAGCTCATAAAACTGTGGCCTTATTTTGTTCTTAAAATGAACCCCCCCCCCCTTTTTATTTAGTTTATTTCAAAGACAAATAGCCTCTGCTTTATCAGTTTTTCTTGCTGCTTCTATCTTCCACATGTGACTTTTCTGGAATTAGCTCATTTGTAGATTCTCAGCTCGTCAGATAACACAACACAGATAACGGAAGGTAAAGGAAGGAGGAGCTCGGAGGGGTCGGGCAATATTTTTCACCTTTAATTTAAACTATTAGACAAATATTGTAGATAGATCTTTATTGCAACTGTGCATGCACGATGAAAATAAAGCATGTGTCAAAGTGTCAAAGGCGATTTTTTCTTCTTGATATGGGCCATGGTCTAAGGGAGAACAAAAAAAGTTCTGAATTAGCATGACTTATCTCAAAGAAAGCCTCGACTCCCTGTGATCACGTATGTATTTTTGGTCACATGTTTGACTCTGCGGCTCACGCTGTGTGGTGAAATTGGCTGCAGATAAATTGACACAGCCCGGGAGCCAATTAATCTCTCCTCTTCCTGCTCCTACAAACTGGCTGACTTTTGGTGCAGAAATTGATTCGCTAGTGACACTGATTCCTCCCCACCACACACACACACACACACACACACACACACACATGCACACGCATTTACACGCAGCACATCATCCCTGCACCTCCTTGGAATGACTGATCCAAAATTGAGCTGAGGTCAGTTGTTAACCTAAAGAAGAAATGCTTCAGCAGCGGAAAAAAAAAACACGCGGAGCAAAATGCCAATGAGCTCTGGTATCGATCTTGCGATTATAACTCTTATCTGCTCAAAACAACTAAAAGGAAAGCAGCTCAGTAAGCTCAGTGTCGGTGAGCTGAGGACACACGCTCCTCTGCTACAACACTGGCTGCTACAACACAGAAAGAGAGCTGCTGATGTTGTTTTCCCCTGGTGTAGAACTGACATTCATAAACAAAGAAGTCGCCCGAATGACAAAATATTAGCAGCCTCGTCCTCCTCCCTTCATGCTTTCTCTATTTTTATGTCTTCAGGGCTTTTCTTTTCTATTTCTTTGACCTCCCCTGTCTGGGTGACTGTCTGCTTGATTGCCGGCCGGCTTCGTCAAGGTTTCGTATCTTGTTGACTTCTAGTACGCCTCCTCCGGTAGGGTATGTGCAGATTAACCTATGAATATGTATAAGTTGTGTTTGTGTGAATTTTTAGCTGGTAGAAATCCCGTTGACCTTGTTGCGTTGCCCCCTCCTTCCCTCCCCCCATCCTTTTTTTTTTTTTTCCCCCGCTTCTCTCTTTCTCTCCACTGGCTGCTCCTCCGAGTATTTCAGCCTCATTGTTCGTACTGTCCAACTGGGCTGCCAGACGCCCTTGTCAGATGACTGCGGCTGCTGCATGTGCAACTATAAATGTTCCTTGTATCACTTTGTGTTTGGCTGGATTTAGAGCATGAAAGAGGAAAAAACGCTGTGTTCTTTTTTTTTTTTCCTCCCTTCCTCGCCGCCCTCCCCCTCCCCTGACCAGGACCAGAGCACGCCACCACTCGTATGCCTCAGCAAATATTAAACTTTGCAGGCGCATAATATGTAAGACAGATTTGCCATTTAGCCCCAGAGGCAACGGTGTAACTCATGTCTGCGTTCCATTTTTTTTTTTTTTTTTGGCCGGTCCTCCGTGAGATTAATGTGCAATCAGGTGCAGTGATGTGGAACACCAAGAGACAAAGGCCTCGCTAAAGAGAAGAGGAGCCGGCATTCAGGCCCCGGCTCTTTCACATAAAGGATTTGTTTGACTACAGTCGCCATCAGTCACCGCTCGTTGTGTAATTTTCTGGGCGGAAGCCACAAACGCACACGTGCACGAGATCCCGTGATGACGAGCGCCTCCTGTCGGTGTAATTACTCACTTTTTTTTTGCATTGTCAGATTTTAGTGCTGAGATTTAAAGCATTCTGGCTGGTAAAGATGTACTAAAACAGATTTATAGCTGATTTTTTCCTGTCTTTAACTCAACCTGCTGTGTGGATTTATAGCGCGCGGAAGACTATGACCTCCACGGACCTAAGCATCACGGCCGCCTCCCGGGTCTGTGCTGCACGGGCTGCAGTGGCCGCTTATCTCTTACGGGCTTATCTCTAAGGCCTTCTGCAGTAATGGCCAGTATTGTAAACCCCATTGACCCGCATCCGCTATAAATTAAAGTACTGCTGATGATATGCTTTTGTTTCCTCAAACAAAGATAAGCTCTATTACTGTATGTGCCAACGTTTGTTTGAGCGCATGCGTGCGTGGATGCAGGCAGATGTGTGTCCGCGCTGCCCCGCCATCCACCGTCCAGTGTGTGTTTGGCTGAGACCCAGAGGACATGATTTGTGTTGATAAGTTAACAGCAGTGTGTGGTTTCCATGGCGGACAGGCTTTCTGTCCCGGTTTTACCTCCAAGTTGCAGCTTATGTGGAGAATAGGGAAAAAAAAAAAGCAGCAATGCACAAATGAGGGAGATGAACAGTGAACATGCATATTCCATTGTTATTCTCCATTGGTTTGGCGTATTTCTTGAAACAGCATGTGCCTCCAAACCAGTCGGTAATTTCATCAAATTGCAAATGTATTTGTACGTCCTTGAAAATGATGAAGTGCAGGTTGCCTACAATCAACTAGTGAATAGATCTTGTTGATCAACTGATTGTAGATTCTCAATCTAATGTTTGTCGGCATCATTTCATTGTATCATGGGTGATAGCGCAATAGTTTGTTCAAATTAGTCAAGAACAGTGAAGAAGTGTTAATTGTGCAACTCTAGTTCCACTCTCGGTGTTTACAGCACTTGAAGCTACCTATGATTCTCCTTGTTTGTGTGTGTGTGTGTTTATATTACAGTATATTATGCTGTATACCTTTTTTACCCTGATGTATTCAAATTACTACCATTAATTACCATTACTAAAACACTATTCTCCAAACTAGGCTGGTTTCAGTCACAAATTCACAAAACCACACAACTTCAATATACAGAACCTCATCTATCACTAATGGCTGTTTTCCTTTATCACAGACATGTGGAAGATTTTAATTTTACCTGAGGTTTCGATGGTAAACTTCCATCTTTCTTCAAGAAGTCATCGTGTGACATGGTTTTATCAGCTGTGATAAAGGAAAACAGTTATTACCTCACATATCCTGCAAAATTAACAAATATAGCATTATCAAACACAAATCCTCATCTTCAGGATGCTTTGCTGTGATACAAAAAGAGTTAAAATTGTAGAATATTCTTGAGATTGTTCACATGCACAGTGCATTTATGTAAAAAAGCCATTTTGAATTGCAAAATGTGTGTAAAGCAGAAAAAGGTGTTTAGAGTGTTGGAGACTAGAGAATAGATTTTGCTCTGTGTCTGTCAGATTAAATCATTCTTATTTGATAATAAACTGTAAGATATTAGAAAGAAAAACTGTCAAAATGGTTACAATTTTCTTGGCAGCATGATGCAATGTGTAATGTCAAACCCAAAAGGCGACCTTCACTGTTACTGTTAAAGCATTTTTGTTCATTTTTACAGTTTCATTCTGTTCTCTGCACAAAAAAACTAGCCCAGTCACCGTTGTCAATGAAGGACTGAGAGGACATGAGCCGTTCTTCAATGGTCCTCCACCTTAGTGACAAAACATCTCGACTTGCAGCGCTTACACAAAGGGACGATGCGTTTTGGCGTCACTGAGAAAAGAAATATATGACTATAAACTTAGTTTGAATGAGTGAACTGTTTCGGTAGAGCTGTTGAGCTGTTGAACTCATCTTAGAGTTTTGAGAATCTAATTTCTGTTTCAAGAAATGAGAAAAAAAAAACAACGCACAAAAACCGTAACGTTGGAGTAATTCACACGCCTAATTTCCACATTTTAATTACCTGCAGTGACATGAAGAGGCTTTTCTCAACCTCGCTAGAAACACGTCCACATCCGACGATCCATTTCTCCCATTTCCAGCAGGTAATGAGCAAATATTATACCTGTGGAGTGGCTCTGGAGGCAGGTGTTCTATAATCCGTGAAGTCTCTCCATCGCTCTCAAATTGAAAAGGAGATCCCACTGATCATGGATGGGAATAGAAGGGATCAGTATGCCTTTTTTTTTTTTTATGTATATTTCAGAGGCCGCCTGTGGCTGGTTGCCTGTTGGCCGGAGGGACAGATGCTGCTTTCATGATATGCCAGGGCACAGGGATGAAATGAAGCGCTATAACCACATGCATATCTGATCGGCCGCTTTCACCATCCTCTATCCAACTAGATGTGACAAGAGGGGTCAAGCAAAGTTAAATAGACCTTTTCCATGGCTGACATATTGTCATGAAGTGGTTGGTATATCAGCTTCTAGTAGGTTAAACTACTATTTCCTGTCAATATGGCTGCCATGAAAACAGTCTATTATGTAGCCAAGGAAAGTTTTATACTAGTTTCTGAAATATTATACCTTTTGTATAATATATGACAGTAATCGAGTAAAAACAGAATCATTGTAGTATTTTAAATAAAATAAAGAAAAGGGAAAAAGTCGTACAAACACATGAGATGAGACATGATCACGGTCGACATGGTCTGGTTATTATGTCACTGGTGTCATCGGCCCTTCGATTTCTCACCCCAGATACAGTAATTGAAAGAAATGAGGCAAATGAAGAATCGGATTCACTCTAATTAAGCGCCACATAAGCGTTTAATCATGGGAAATTAAACCCTTCATCTAATTGAATTATCTTTTCAAATTAAATCACGATCGCTCGGCGTGCCTTGAGGGGCTTATCTTGCTCTTTAGCTTTAATCTTTTTTTCCCCCTCTCTCTTTCTCGTCTTTAGATATGGATTTTGTCCTTCGCAGGATATAGTTGTTTTTTTTTTACAAGTTATTATAGGAGTCATTGTTCCTCTATCCTATGCTCCAAATAAATTGGTTTTCAGGGGTAATTAGACACTGGCATACAAAAAAATGGCGCTAATGTGCATCATTATTACTCAGACACATAAGGGAAAGCCCCAGAGTTCTATCCAACATTGTCTTACTTACTTTTTTTCTGCACAGATCAAGACCTGCTGGAGGGTATCATGATTGACAGCTGCTTTTACCTCACACAGCCAATGGTAAGTTAGCTTCACAGATTCACAGTTTTCTTTTTTTTTTTGTGTTACCTTCAATTTTCTCCTGAATATCAGAGTCCTTCAGAGCACTGATGTACATTTTGGGGGTTTAGTGCTTTGTTAATAGCATTGTTTACCTCATGCTGTTCCCTTCAACTCTTTCGCAAGTGCTTTACTCATTGCCTTCCAATATTCATGTCCTGCTGTTCAGACCTCTGATCAGTAACAGTAATAGTGATGTATCACACCGACACACTCTTTTCATCAACTCATCAAGCACCTTGTGTGTTTCGTATTCCCTGCCCTAATCAATGACAATCGCTCCCGTCGGAGTAACACGTTTAAAAGGTGCCGTGCGGCGGATCACGCCTGGCCGTGTCCGTTCCTTCATCGCTTTTCCCGGACAAAACAGCCCACTTAATTAGTGATGAGATCCAATCACCGTAAACAGCCCACCGTCCGCGTCCGCGTGACATCTGTCCTGCATCCAGCGTTCCGGATGTTTATTAGTGATGCTGTGCTGCTGCGGTCATAAAAAGCGAGACTCCCGGCACAGCCGTGAACCTGCGCCTGTGAGAGAGTAGAAGAACACCCCGCAATAAAGGAGGAGGTATCCTCTGGAGGAGATTGGCATGCACCTTTACATCCACCCCTACTTTTCTTTCACTGCTTCTGGAGATGAAGCGCGCCGGAGTACAGACGGAGCTCGTCTGCTGAGCTGGTAGAGGAGGAGAGTGATGGAAGCAAGAGGTGGTGATCGTGCAAACAGCAGCCACAGCTGTCATGGTGTGTACAGATTGTAGACGTCCGATGTCTATTTCAGTGAACAGTACATACCTACACAGACATATTATTACTCATGAGTTTGCAAAGAAGTGGTCACATACACACCCATACACCCATACGCTCGCACCGTGAAATATAGTCCTGGCTGAAATGAATGGGTCTCCCTATGTGTCGGTGGCAGGTCGTTACTCTGTATCCCTCCAGCGAGACAATAAAGCCCAGACACAATGAGACAGTCTTTAGAACTCGCTCTCACCTCCTTTTGCACCGCTGGCATCCATAAAGTTCAACCTTGATAGAGAGAGGAGGAGAAATAGGTGGGCGAAAAAGGAAAAGGACAACGTGGAAAAAAACAAAACAAGGGGAATGAAAAATGAAGACGCGGATAGACTGGAACAGCGTGAGGCGCGTTCCATCACCACGAGGGGAGAGAGCGGAGCCCAAATCCCAGGGAGAAGGGGAAATAGTCCGCGTGGGAATCGAGGAAACAACATTTAACATGGAACAGACACAGGCCCTGCATGAAACCAGCCAGATGAAGCTTTAATGTACAAATTCACATCTCGGAAATACTTGAAAAAACACTTCCTTGTGTAGGTTTGACATGGATACTGCAAAATGACGAGCGGAGGGTAACTTCCTTGTTTGTCTAATGTTAAAATTCAACATAATTAACTGTCAAAGTGTTTAATTTTTAAACCGCATCAATGATATACAGTATTTTTTTACATATTTCCATGGCCTTATTTATAAAGCTCGCCCAATACGTCTCATAATATTTAATTAATAACTTGATCTTCAACATTATTATTACACCCCTTTAATACAAATCAATTGAAACCAAATTCATTTCTCATGACATTGAATTGGGGGGAAAGTGACTAACACAGTCGGCATGTTTACTGTTGGCCATTATCCCGCTGTGGGGACGCTGTTGCCGGGCAACCTGACGCCAGAGGATTTTTTTTTTTTTTTTTCCCACACCCCAGGGTTTAACCTTGGTAAAGGGCAAGTGGAACATGAGGTAGAACGGGAGGACGAGAGAGGGAAAAGTGACTCCGAAACCGACCTTTCCAAAAGTCTGATGAAAAAAACCTCCGGAATGAATAATAATGGATCGTTTTCAGCCTAAAACCCTTGTAGTGTTCTAGCGTCTCGCCCCATTAGCCCAGGAGTGCGGCCGTGGCAAGCTGTTGCTGCCGTGGAGCGCCATCTGCCACTAATGCGGCTGGTGTCCTCCCAGCCTCGGGGAGAAGGAGAGAGAGGTGGGAACGAGAGAGTCGAGGGGAGAGAGATAATTGTAGAGGAGGAGGGAGGGAGACGTATCTCGTAACTCCTCCTTTGTTTAATTAAGTGTCAGAATTGGGTTCATGGCAGGACATCCTGGAGCTATTCTGTGTGTGTGTGTGTATCAGCCGCCACAAACTCAATAATTTAATCTCTGAATCAATACAGATAAATAGTATCACTGCACTCTGTACACCTCATTAGATAACCATAATAGTTCTATTACCAGGACGCTATCACTTGATGTTCAGGTTGTGTCAAAGTAGATAAGAACCGGATGGTTTTTCAGCCGTTTCTTTAAATAAAAGCTTGTTTCCCGTTCACGTTAATAAAAACCCCGACTATTAACGGCATCTTTTGTTCTCCTGTTCCAGTCAGATGATCAGATGAGCCTGGTGGCTGTCATGCTCTACGACTTCCAGGACAGGAAGTTCCAGCCACGGGAACGCCACGGGGAAGAGGAGCGCATACAGGAAGTGAGAGATGTGGAGGACTATCTCCTCAGGTGAGGAAAGAAAACTAATAGGAAATGGATGGAAAATTAAAAAAATAAAGAAGAAGGACCCCAAAGCTGCGGTTGAATGATACAAGTGAGAACAAATGGAGGAAGACATATAGAAGAATTAAAAAACAAAATCTTTTCTTGTGTGTGTTGCACACAGGTTTAAAACCAAGCTGGCGGCCTCTCTGGCCCGTTGCCGGATCAAACACGATCTCTTGTCCATTGAGTGTATCCTGCCGGAGAGTGTGAAGACCAAGCAGGAGAGATCAAGCTGCCTCCCACTTTACACATGGGTCAACACGCTGAAAAGCAGGTCAGCTCAGCACCAACAGATGTACTGTAACACACTGAAATACACAGCTGGAGTCCAGACTTCACCAACCTGTCTACATAGGTTGCACTTAAAATGTTTCAAATCGATTCATTGATTATCAAAATAGTATCATCTACGCCTAAATGCAGGAATCAGGAGACAAAGTGTGAGAAGGAACTCTTTTAGTAACAAAGTAGCAGCAAAAAAACTCAGATGAGGAAACTAGAAAAGGTCAAACAAAGCATCAAAAGAACACAAGCAGGACTATTAATGAACCAAAACTCAATTTTTCGAGGAAAACTGCAAGAAGGGAAGACAAAATATCAAAATAAACACAAGACACTGACTGAACAAGACAAGATGAAAGGGCACAGGACAGAGGGAGACGTAGACTATATATACACAAGGTAAAGGGAAACAGATGGAAAGAACCAGGGCGAGGCTGACAATCAGACCACAGGGAGCACACAGGGGAAAGGTGCAAGTTACCTGAAATGAGATGAGGGTTTCAAAATGAAACAGGACGTCACGAGACAAAAAACACACAGAACTTGACGCAACTTCATGGACACAACAAGAGGCAATTAATGTAATAGTTGTCAACTAATCGATTAATCGTTGCTCTAATCGAGTGTCCTGATTGTCCAGACTGAGACACGTTTCAATCAGATCGGAATTGCTGTTCTAACCGACTCTATTGCATCTAATTTCCAAAAATCCACTGCAAAACGATCAGATTTTACCATGTTTAGGTATGTGTTTGGGCAAAAGGAATATTTTTATTTGAGTCTATAAACTACTGATAAAGTTTCCCCCCAAATTACAAATGAAAATATTATAGTTTAGAGCATTTATTTGCAGAAAATGACAAATGGTCAGAATAACAAAAAAGACCTTAAACAATGCAAAGAAACAAGATCAAATTCATTTTAAAACCACATAATACTAATGTTTACACTTAAGAAGTGTAAATTTAAGCATCTTGACATTCTCTCCACAGTCTTTACCATTGTTCTTGGTTCAGGTGTTCACCTAATCACTACCTCATCAAGCAGAATGAGATGTGTTGGAATTCAACAGGCGCTGGAATGGATGTAAAACATGTAGAGATGCTGATTTCAGAAAAAAATGCAGTGGTCTCTTATTGTTTTCTAGAGCTGTATATGACACCGAAGCAAAGATGTTGGTTAATTTATGATACACAATACAAATATGCCTGACTCACTGCTTTAAATGTGACGTAACAGCCAAAATATTTATGACAGTAGATAATTAGAACATTTCAAAGAAAAGCTAAGTTTCCATTCCATGTATTTTGAGATTTTGAGGATCCTCACCTCACTGGGGCCTGCAGATAACACACACCTGTACATAAACGCATGCACACACACACACACTCACACACACTTCTTCACACAGCCACAGGCCTCGTAGTTTGGGGCGCTGCCCAGTGTTTTATGGGGCAGGTGCTCAGCTGACATCCAATTAAACCGCTGGAGTGCGTGTGTCTCTGTGTTTCTGTGTGTATGTGTGTGTGTTAATGTGTGTTCTTGCACGCGCTCCGACAGGCTGATTCAGTTGGGTGTAAATCCTGCCGCTGTGGACAGATTCAATCAGCAACAACCCTCAGCAAGCTCCGGCACTGGAAAGGTCACCTGTTGGGACTAGTAGTGCGTGTGTGTGTGTGTGTGTGTCTTTAGGCGTGTGTGTGTGTGCGTTTTTTACAACACATATTGCCATTAAAGTCTTTTAAAAGGCCATAGCAATTCCCCACACTATTATTACCTATGATCATGATAAAAACTCTTCCCCCTTTCGTCCACCACTCACTTCCTTCCCTCTTCCCTCTTCACTATTTCCAATACTCTGCTCTTTTTTCTTCCCTCAGTCTTGACGAGGTTCAAAGCACGCTGAAGAGTTTGGGCATCTCACAGGTGAAATCGATCGAGCAGCTGGAGGGGCAGACGTTTTGCCTGGATCCCCACTGCGGGGATATGCTGGTGTTTCCTGCTCCGCTGAAAGCAGAGCTGCAGTCCACCAAGCTGCTGAGTGACCACAAACTCATCATCCAGGTACAAGATATACAGGAAGACGTGTCTGACGAGAGGAGGCTGCTCCATACTTTAACCCGTCCACTTGGGCATGGCTGCGGAAATCTGTTTGGGCCCCATCAGTCTCCCCTGATATTTATGGCTTCACTTTGGTAATGGACTTGCTCAAATTGATTATAAGGCTGCGATCCCCTATGCCAAATAAGATTAGTTTGCCCAGATACAAATATTTCACATCAGTTCCTCTCATCTGGCCACACTTCACTTTGAGCCATAAAGAATTCTCCTGTCTGGGAGGGTATTTAATTTATACTCCATTAAAGTCAAGCTGCCATGCAAACTGTAAGCAGCATAGCGCGCCACAACAGAATTAAATCAGATTTTGCAGCCAGATTCAATCAAATATTCAACAACACCGCCTAATGAATCACCTCTCCTTCTCTCCGCTCCTTCCCTCTCACATTTTATGAGTCTCCATCACACTGTCTCTCCCCCCATTTCTCAGCGTTTTCAAATGTCCTCGCTCTAATTCTCCTCTCTCAGTCGTCTCCCCTGACAAACCCTGCGATCTGGATACTGACTACAGAAACCCAAGCCCAGCCCCAGTGGTTCCACAGGGATACATTCAACGCTATTTCCAGAGGGGACCCTATTGAGCAAAGGACATCTGTGTTGTAATTCGCCTGCACTGCAATGCTCTCTCTCTCCCGTTTTGCTGCCTCTCCCTTTTGACTGTGTCCGCCCTGTGACAAACTCCCTCTGCTCTTTCATCTAATCCCACTGTCGTGCAGCATTCCTCCTTATTTCTCTCGTATCTCCCCGGTTTTTGCGGAGTGTTGCTGCAAAGCTGAATCTTTAAGTCTCTCAGATCTTCGAGCCTGTTTGATTCTTTACCAAACTAATGCTTTTACTCGATCTGTCTGCAGGATAAGTCGTGCAGCCTGGGCCCAAACTCGGTGCGCTCCGTGCTGCCAGACGACGGCGATGTTCTCATGGTCGGCTGCTTCTCCGGCCTCACCGTCTCCCACACGGCCTCCCTGATCGCTGACAGACACCAAGCCGGCGGCCACCGACCCACCGTCTTCATCTGTGTCAGCGGTCACACGGACGCTCAGAGGGAGGAGCTGCAGCAAGTCGTCACCCTCATGGGCTGCAAGAGTAGGACGCGGGTGGATGTGTCCATTCGCTGTCAATTATCTGTCTTTGTTGACTTAGGGTGTCTTTATTATTATGCATCTTGGATTTAAATGATGAGGAAGGGAAAACTGAATATTGCCGATTGGCTATAGTCATGTTTTTATAACAATGTCCTCAATTTTACTAAAAAGTCTTAATGACTTTGTGGAATAAGCTGACAGATAATCCCATTATCTGCATTTCTTCATCTTCTTTAGCAGGAAACACGCTCGATACTAGCTGACATGTAACAATTGTTATAAATTCCAGAAGGTCTCCCTATGTTTCTCTGATGACAAAGGTGGCTGCTTTTGTTGCTAGACTCCCATTTGTAAAGTAGCCTATATCATTATCCTCTGAGGAAACTATGCTTTGTATCTCGTTTATTTGCTCCAAACCAGTTGATGGAAACACACCTAATATGCATTTTCTTTCCTACTAATTTGCTTGACATTTAAATGGAAACAGCTTGTGTCGCTCTGTTCCACATTTTGCTTTTCAGTCTCCTTACTCTTCATTAGCAAATGGTCACTTTAGAAAATGATTCTAAATTATAAAACATTCCAGAAACTAATATGCAGCCGGTTTTGTTCAAAGTGGCTGCCACAGCTGGTAATAGAAAAAAATAAAGCGAATGCGACGTTGACATGTTTTATAATTGAAAACAGGGCGTCAGGCGGAGCATTTTCCTTTAAAAACGGGGAAAAGTGCGAATATATACATTATATATAGCATCGAGCAAATGTTTGTTTGTGATAATGCAGGTTGTCGCTGCAATTCATGTGCATGTTGTCTAGATGTGAAGCTGATACCTGAGGACTTCCAGTCTTTGGACAGTGGTGATAAGCAGCTTGAAAACGTGCGTGTCATCCTGTTGACTCCCAAGTGTTCCGTGTCCGCAATCAGTAACCCTGTGGAGCTCATCCTGCAGGAGAACAGAGGTACATAGTGATCTATGCACACAACAGACACATCAACAGACACATCTCAGCAGCCGTATAGGCATGAAATAGCAGGGTAGAAAAAAGCAATGAAGCAGCATCCTGGCTCTGTTTGACCTGAATGGAATAGAACCCTATTTAGTATGTAGAGCATCCCTCAGAATTACTATTTCACCCATTTATTTCTGTTTCATCTTATTTTAGATGTTTATTTAATGAGCCACAATGCATGTTAGCCTGCACATCAATGACCTCTAACAAAACCTCCCAAATCAACCTCCTTCAGTGGCATTTATATTAGAGGTGCCTGCAGTGACTCCCACGATTACACAGAGCACACGCTCAAACAGAACACTTAATAAGACTCTGCTCTGATTTCCTTATTTTTCCAGACACAGACCTTCTGCAGGATTTATCCCAGGACTCCGTACCCCAGAGCAGACTGGAAGCTCTGGTAGCGCAGCAGAGGAAGGATATTGATCATGCCTTGAAATGTGAGTGTCTGCGCGCACACACGTGCACACACGCTCAGACGTGCGCACCGCATAAACTTAAGTCTAGACCGCGTGGCCTCGCTCACCTCTCTGACACAACGAAGCTTATTGCTGCCTAATTATCTAATCAGGTATGCCGTCAGACCGACTGCGGTGTTCCTGGGAGATGGGCTGAGTCTTAATTAGGAATGCTAATGTCAGCCACAGACTGCTGCAGCACCTGCTGCTGGGAAACACACTGTTAGAACGACAGTCGAGATTTTCTTCTCTTCTTACCTGTGAGAATGTAACAGGTGCATGTTTCACCTTCATGTTTAGCCTATTTATAACTTCAGTGGAGATTTACACAGCGCTGAATGGAAGCCAGTTGCATCACACACATTGGTTTGTACTAAATGTACAAATAACAACAGTTTCCTTGGCATCATGGGATATTTCCCTCTGTACACTGCAGGAATACTGTGGCTCAGATGTAAAGCATTCGTCTGCTGGTCTGAGGGCGGGTGGTTCACTTTCTGGCTCCTGCAGGCTGCATGTTGATATATCCTCAGGCAAGATACTTAACCCATAATTGCTCTCAATCTTACTTTTCCATCACTGTGTGGATGATTAAATTACTTCCTGATGTGTATAGTAAACTTAAAGTGTAAAGAGCTTTGAGTGATCACAAATCTGCTATATAAATGGAGTCCATTTACTAATTCTAATATAAAACGACTGTAATATTTCACCAGATAAAAAACAAAGCCTGACCTACACTCACAAAGATCGGCATTTATTTGCTTCCTACTGGATAGCAATTCAGATGTCTCCTAGTCTCCTTTTATGCACGACTAAAATGTCAATGTACTAAAGTTTTAATGCTGCAAAACCTGATTTAGTAAATCAGTAGTTTGAAACTAGCTACTAAGAACTTAGGAAGGACATTATGCACACGTTTAGGGATAGATTTACAAACAGCAGGTGCAACCCAGTCCTGTTGTGTTATTCTGCTCGGCTGTGTTCTATATATCGTATTTTATTCCAACCCGTAGTGCGTTAATCTTTCTCCACGAGCTGCGCTCATTAGCTGCAGTCTGTCTGGTATTGTTCAGTACTGATCTTCCTGTGTTGGTCTGGGTCCTGTTCATCAAGCAGGTGGAGTCTTTCTGTTAGAGGCAACGAGAACTAGCTCCTCTAATCACGACGCCATCGATCACCCCGCCTCAACATTTTTGCCAGTGTGGATACTTTATAATGGGACTGTTAATTCGTGGTGGGTGCGTATTGAGTGCCTCGGCACAGCTGAGTCGATGGTCCGATGTCAGTGTCTCCACGCAAAGACAAACGCTCACACACACACACACACACACACACATACACACACATTGCTGCAGGCCTGGACGTCTGAGCTGTGAGGCCGATGTGTTGTGGAGCGGAACACCTGAATGATAAATGTTTCCGCCTCACGCCACCGTTCTCTCATCTCCTTGACTCGGATTCCTCACAAGTGATACATCAGATTGGTTTGTCGCTGATTTGTCACATCCGAGCAGGTTTTATTTGTCATCGGCTCGGTGTTAATTGTTTCTGTCTGGGTCTAATTAGCGAGCAAGAAAGAAAATCAAAGCTCAAATGAAGAGAATCAAACGGCCGGCAGCCTCCCAGCCTGTACCAGCCAGCAGCAGTTGTATGTACATGGAAAGTATGAAGGCAACAATATCCAAGTCCCCGTTTCTTCAAAGGCTCGATGAAGAGTCGGTGAATAATCTGATCTAATTGTCCTCAAAAGGAGAGGGAGGAAAACTCCATGTTTGTGTGTGTGCTTGTCTGTCTGCCTGGTTTAAACCGACATTCATTTAGACTGTTGTGTAGAAGCGTGGTCTCTATTATGTGTTACACATGAATTCCAAATAAAATGCACCTCTTTTATATTTTTTAAACATACTTTGAAACAATGAGCATGTGCATGTTTGTGTGTAGTCCCCAAGGTTTTGGCAGTGGTGTACTCCACATGTTCCACTTACCCAGAGGAGAATGAGGAGGTGGTGAGCAGAGCCCTGGAACGAGCCAACGGCGGCTTAGAGCAGAAGGGGGAACCGACGAAAGCGAACTTCAGGTCGGCCTCAGTCTGGGATATCCAGCACCCGGTGAACTTTCTTGCATCTGTGTAAATGAGTGTTTTCCTTTGCCTCGCTTTTGCCTCGCTGTCTGCCAACCTGCCGAAGGCATTAGTCTAGGTGTTAGGCAGGCTTCAGGTCAGAATCACAGCACTGGAGCTGGAGGGAAGCTCAAAGGTGTCTCTAAGCACTGTGAACAGGGCAGAGCGAAGACTTCCAGACAGCTTGAGTTTCCATAGAAGTATTTTATACTTGTATTTAGGGGGAGCAGTGAAACCTGCCATGTTTCTACAGTAGCATTTTTCTTGACTAACATAAGTTCTCCTACATGACTGCAACCTCGCCAAAGGGGTCTGCTGGAGCCAATCCCAGTGCAGGGATACACCCCAGATGGTCGTCAGCCAATCGTGGGGCACACACACCATTCACTCACATATTCACACCTACGGACAATTTAGAGTCTCCAATTAACCTCAGCATGTTTTTGGACTGTGGGAGGAAGCCGGAGTACCTGGTGAAAACCCATGCAGACACGGGGAGAACATGCAAACTCCACACAGAAAGGTCCCAGACCCAGGACCAAGGAGGTCTTGAACCTGTGACCTTCTTGCTGTGAGGCAACAGCGACACCGTGTCGTTTGGGCATATCACTTTTGCAAATAAGACTAGAAAACAGGGGTGTGTCTTAAGAGGTTAATGGATGTTGTGATGGGTGTTAAAAACACTCACTGTGAAACCTTGTAAAGACCTTGATCCCCTGACTTTTCATCCACCAGCGTAAACTAAGATGTTGGAAATGGTCGACATTGTCCCTGCATGTTTTTATCGTCATCATCTTTTTAACCCAAAACACAACTGAACGTAGAGCCTCACAGAGCAGTAAGTGTGGGTCTAGACTCCTATTGTTGCTCTGCTAATGTATGTTTCTTCCAGGTTGAGCCCATCACCGTTCAGCTCTCCTAACCACGCAGAGGGCCCGAAAGAAAGCGGCTCATTCTTCATGCTGAAGCCCTCGGAGCACAGTAACGGCTGCTTTCTAGCTGTTCTCATGAGAGAGGTGAGCGTTATTAAACACAACGAGTCAAACCAGTGATTAACCCTGGTGAATAGGTGAGGAAAGGACAATATCACCAATTTTCACTCTATTCTACATAAGACATCTATGGTCAGTTTTGTGTTTTAGTATTTCATTGAGTATACTATTGACAACAAGAAAAGAAGAGTGATGTAAGAAGCGAACAGCATGGCTGAATGTCAGAGCTAATAGGATTTGTTTTAAAGATGTGGTTCTTCTATCAGTGAGGACGATTTGGGAAAAAAAACCCTCCAACCTCCCTCTTGAAATTAAAACGCAGTCCTGATGAAAAACCCATACTTCTTTAACAGAATCTATTGCAGCTTAGATCTCTCTCTCTCTCAAAAAAAAAAGAAGCAGTACCAGCATTCTACTGCTGCTGCTGCTGCTTTCAAGGACAAATTTAGCTCATTTAGCATTCGGCCCTGGCAAGCTTTCTGGTCTCCTATGAGAAAAAAGAAAAAGCTCCAACATTAGTGCTGGAACTGACCATGAGACTTAACACTGGCCGTGATACTAGCGGGTTGTTTGCCTGTCAGCGTTGTTCAGCGGAATGATGAGAGGAAAATATCTTATTTATACGCACAGGGACGTACAGTGTGTACATTGAGCGTTGCCTTATTTATATCTGCTGGGAACTCCCTTGTCCTTCACCTGCTTTCCTCTGTGAGTCGTGGAAGCACATCATGCAGTTGGCTCACGCACGGATCCACACTGATGCGCACACAAAAGAGCGGCTGAAAGGGGTTTTAATTGTTTATCCTTATAAGACGAGTATGGGAATTAGGATGAGGCTGCCACTCTGCGATGCCTCCTATCTGTCACAAACAAGCAGCCGCTGGGTGACTGGAGCATGATTGTCTTGTGAGTGTAAAACCAGAGCCTTTAAGTGTGTTCCGGCTTGGATCGCCGGTCACTGAAGTAGAGATCTGTGGAAAAGACTATCGGAGTCTGACAGGTGCTCGGTCAAACTTGGCCGAAACAAGTAGAAGAGGAAAGCTCCATCCCCTCGCTCCATTTTTCATTTACATCGCTCCGTCTATCACTTTTTCCTCTTCTGCCGCTTTATTATGTTTCTCGGCTGTTGTCAAATGAGGCAGTAAGACCGCTACATGGGGCTATAAGCCACGGGTGGGCAACCCTGGTCCTGGAGAGTCGCTGTGGGTGCAGGAACACACCTGATTCTACTAATGAAGCTCCATAACAGGGTTGATTACTCTAATGGTTGATTAGTAGAATCAGGTGTGTTCCTGCCTGGTTGGAAGGAAAACCTGCACCATCATAAGCACAATGTGTTGCAGAGGAGCTACAGTAGCGTTCATATGTTTGGGGTTTTCAATGAAAAGTCACCGTTTTAGTTGTAGAATGAATAGAACATTTTATTATACCATTAGAGCACTGGAGTGATAGTTGCTGGAAATGGGCCTGTATGCACCTATGTAGATATAAAATATTTGCAAATAGAATAATCATTTACCACATTAGCAATGTCAGTCAGTCAGTTATTTTCTATACCTGCTTATTCCTCATTAGGGTCACATGGTCTGCTGGAGCCAATCCCAGCGCGTTACGGCGAGAGGCAGGGATACACCCCAGATGGTCGCCAGCCAATCGTGGGGCACACACACCATTCACTCACACACTCACACCTACGGGCAATTTAGAGTTGTCAATCAACCTCAGCATGTTTTTGGACTGTGGGAGGAAGCCGGAGTCATTACCAATGTATAGAGTGTATTTCTGATTAATTTAAAGTTATCTTTGTTGAAAAAAACAGTGTTTTCTATCAAGCATAAGGAAAATTTCTAAGCGACCAAACTTTTGAACGGTAGTGTACATGACTGATGAAGGTGCATCATCAAGACTCATCAAACCCGTGCGACCAGGGTTCCCCACCTCCTCCTCCTCCTCGTAACATCGGTACGTTTACGACACTCCCTCGTTATTAGCTCTGCTCTTACGCTTATGATGCCAGTGCAGGATTATTAAGCCCCCCCCGACGCGTGTGACGGCGCTCTCCTGCACTGTAGCGCCTGCGCCTCTCAGGCCATCCATCATGTTTATGCCTCCACGGATAGGAATGAAAAGATAATCAAACCGCGGTAATGGCACCTCAAACAAGATTTTTTTTTTTTTTTTTCCTTCCAATAAACTCGGCTAATCAAAAGTTATTGTGGCACTCAGAAAAGCACCATAAAAATAGCAATTATATAAGTGAATTCTGTCTGGCGTACATCGACTGTCATTGCGGCGCCTAGCAAAGTTCTTTATGGTTCTTCCATACAGGAACAGCTGGGAACAATAAAGACAGTCAAGTGAGATGTTTCTGGCCTCGTTTCCGGCGCAAATTGCAATCGGATTTTTCTTGAAAGGACTCTAGATACTAAAGGGTAAATTGAAATGCTAGTAATCATTAATAATAATAATAGTTTTCTTCATTGTTCATGGGGAATCTTTATAAATTAAGATGTAAATGCAAAGATTTATTGGACAAAATGAGACACATTTTAAATATTTCAGATATGATTGAGAATAAATGGGTTGGGGGACACGCCGCGGTACGCCGAGTTTGGCAGAGTGTCGAAGGAAATGAGAGATTTACAGAGTACAGCGCAGTTGGTTAAGATGGAGATGGGGAGGAAGTGAGATTTACAGGGGTGAGGGGGAACAGAGGAAGGCGAGGGAGAGTGCTTGTTGAATTATTCAGCGTCCCCTGTCCGTTTGAGTTAGCATCAATGAAGTTCATGACGTTCGCCAAAGACTGCAGCACTGCTCCCTAAAACATGTTTACCTGTGCGGACAGGGTGCGCTAACACACACACACACACACACAAACGCGCTCACGTGTGCAAAAAAAAACAAACACACACACTCCCCCTACGCACACGTGTGTAATTAGAGACAGCTTGTACAAACACATACACGCATTTACATTAAAGCAGCACGTCACAACAAAACACACACACACACATAAGCCCACACAGGCTGCGTGTCCCCGTAGCGATCACTGTGCTTGTGAATAATTCAGGCGAGCAGAGCAGGAGGCTGCTGTGTGGGCTGCTGCTGAGACAGCAGGTGACCCTGCAGCCAGCAGCAAGGACATGGTGGCTCACCTCCTCCCCTCCTCGGAGAGCACATTGTCTTCTTTTTTTTGTTTTTGTTTCCGTAAACCGTGGCCATTAAATGCCGATTATATTAACATCGGACTGTGCGAGTGAATAGTTTAGATACTTGTCATGGCGTCATCTGATGACCCAAGAATCCTTTCCGCTAAAGGGTCTTTGAGCAGGAAGCGTAACTTGCACCTGTTCTCTCTTTCCTCTGCTGTGATTTTAATGTTTTTAACTAGAGACGCACCGAAATGAAAATTTGTGGCTGAAGCTGAATAATAGTAACAGCCTGGCTGCATATCAAATATTGGTTGTTAATTTTTTTTTTTTTTGAATATTGCATAAATAGTCTAGAGTAAATGTTAACACACCTCCAGTAAGCACACTTTCAAGAAATACCGCAGGCTCAATATCCTCCCCAGCACTAAATGGGCTGCATTTGTATAGAACCTTTCTAGTTATTTCGAACACTCGAAGCTCTTTACATTAAAAGTGCACATTCACCCATTGATGGTGGTGACTATGCAGGAAACTAACCATTCACACTAAATCAGGGTTAAGTATCATCGACACAGAGCCCAGACTTGAACCTACAAACCTCTGAGCAAAGGACGACTGTTGTACCTCTGAGCTCCAGCTGCCGGCACTAAAACACTGATCATCCAAAGCCATGAACTCCATCACATTTGTTTTTCACTTTTGCTTTAGTGCCGGCCGTTGCAAACTCTTTGGACTTTTCAAAGACGTCTGCCACAGACAGAGTGGGCGTGCTGTTAGCTGCTGCAGCCGTCTCTCTCTCTCTCTCAGTTTTTTAAATAACAAAAGCAGCAGTGCTAAAGTTGTTTGCAGAGGAACCTTCTCTAGATAGTTTGGTTGAACATTTGTTGCAGACTGCAATTCTATTCTCGCCCTCCAAGACTTTAAAATATCTCCACATTGCCGGTTATTTTAACCAAGTGCCAGGTCACTACGTCACTGTACGTTGTTTTACTGTGATTCCGTCACTTCTTCGTCGTTCTTCTTCTTCTCCTTTGGGGTTTTAAGGCCGGAATCCCAAAAAATCGCACTGTTGCTATCTGCAGGACTCGTACTTTATTGTGTGTCACATGGCACTATTCTGCCTCGCTTTCATCTCACTTCACCAAAGGCTGAAAGTGTTTTATGCTAAATTCGTACGGAATGTCTATTATTTGTCTGTTGTAAAGCACTTTGAGCTCTCTACAAATGAACTTTATTATTATTATTATCCTTCTTGCTTCTTTTTATGATCTCGACAGCCTGAGCCTGTGGTCACAGTGGCCCCACGAGAAGTTCTGGCCAGAGCGAATGCCAAAGGCATCCTGGACGGGATCGGCGGCTCCAACCAGCCGACCAGGAAAGAGCAGCAGGGGCAGAACAACAGGTTGACAAAAGCAAACCATGTCCACAGCTCTCAGCAACACCTCTCCCTCAGCGTTCTATCCAAAAACCAAGAGAGCAGGAGCAGCAGCAGCAACGCTGCTTCTAACAGGCGACAGGGTAGGCGTGCTTCTATAATCCTGTAACGTGCTTGTGGTAACAGGTGCAAACAGCAGATTATGGTTTTTCTTATTCGTCGTTGCCTTTGTGTCTCTCTGCTTCTGTCTCTCTCGACCTTGATCTCCTTGTTTTTTGTCCTTCAGGAAGAGACAAAACAAAAAGCAGCATGTCCAGCCCCTTCTCTTCCTCCAAACAAGAAAGCGCCAGCTCCTCTTCCTCCTCCTGCCCCTCCCCCTCCTCCTCTGCCTCCTCCTTCAAACAAGAAAACAGCAACTTCTCCTCCCCGTCCTCCTCCAAACAAGACAAAAACAGCTCCTCCTTCTTCTCCCTGTCCTCCAAACCAGAAAAAAACAGCTCCTCCTCCTCCCCCACCTGCAAACAAGAAAACACCAGCTCCTTCTTCTCCTCTTCCTCCTCCTCCTCCTCCTCCAAACAAGAAAACATCAGCTCCTCCTCCTCCTCTTCCTCCTCCTCCAAACAAGAAAACATCAGCTCCTCCTCCTCCTCCTCTTCCAAACAACAAGACGACGCCACACCGATGAAAACCGACAGGCTCCATCTCGCCCCTCCTCCTACCCCCGTGGTCCCTGCGGTCCCCGTGGTCCGGACCCGCAGGGGACACCAGGAGGTGCTGAAACCGGTGGTGCTCGTCCTGCCGACGGTTAACTTCCCCAACTTCTTCTCACCGCAGCACAGCCGGACAGGATTCAACCCCAGCCTCTGGAGACCCACAACTCAATCCGGTCCCGTCCCCCGCTCCAAGGAGACGACGGTCAAACCCCGGCCTTTAGTTTGACCCTCGCCAGCAGCGAATCGAACAGCAAAGACATTTGTCTTTGTGCCAAACGTGTACTTAAAATAAAGCCTGTAGTGTGTAAATCTAATATCAGAATCTAAACAGTGTTACTGAACTGCCATGTTCCATAAAAGTCGCCATGCATCTGCAGCCAGTATTACTTGTCATATTATAGGGTCTTTGCATACAACCATGCCGCCATCAGAATCTAATAAATCTGCATATGATTATAGGGCCAATGTCACTTCAATGTCACTTTGTGATGAGTAGCTCTAGTGACATGAAAAATTAAAAGGACATATTCGAGAGGAGTCTGCTCTTTGCGTTTGGTAATGCATTTATTGTCACAACAGATTACATTTACATGGTGTAGAGATGGGTGAAGAACAGAACTGAAATGATTCTACAGCATCTCTCTTGCTTGTTGCGTGTGTGTATGTGTGTGTGTGTGTGTTTCTTTTAGATAAGACTGCATTCACAGAGTTCATGTCGAGTGTAGGTGGTGGCCCCGAATCATCGGAGCAGTGTAAAGGTTTTGATAGAAGTGACAGCAGACTTTTTATTCTTTTTACTGCTATGTGGGCATGAGTGTGTGTGTGTGTGTGTTTGGTTGTGAGTAGACTGGTTGGACTTTTTTCATTGGAAGAGAAAATATAGTTAACCCTTTACTGTGTGGCACAGATCGTATCTTTTCCATGCTTTCCAACAAGCAGGGCAAACACTATTGTGCACCGCTGTCCATAAAACCTCAAGCTCCTCACATCTGCCAAAGCTAAGCTGGATCTGAAATTCTTTTTATTTTTGCTACCACATAAATCTCGGCTGTATGCATAAAGGTTCCTGAGGAAATTGTTAAGATGGAAAATAACATTCTTGAGCTTTTAAACAAAATCTTTTTGTTTTTTTTTATCCATAACGTATGCAAAACAATTACAATCGTAACTAATTTAAAAATACATTAAAAAGTGTTTAATGTTCTACTCGTCTGGTTTTTTTTTTCCCATGAAAGTGGATAGTTAAAAATTGGTAAATCTTGCAAATTGGGCAGAGAATAACCTTCTGTTTAGTCACGAGTTACTGGAGGAATAGGTCCCGATTTTTTTTTGTTGTTTTTTGGTTTTGTGCCGGTGAGAATCCAGTCATGTTCAAGTGGAGATGACTTGTGCTGAGAGCATCGACTTCTTGTGTGTTACAGAGACCCTTTACCCGTCAACATAAAACCCATCGAGATAACATGCAAATTCAAAAACCCACACGTCTGTCCTGTTTACTGTCACCAACACCTCATATCTACACGTTTTGTGCCCTAAATAATCTCTTCCTACATACAGTCATTTACATACACTTCATTATTACAGTCACACCGTTTAGTCGTGTCCGTCTGGTTTCTCCGTCCGGTTGTCGTGACTCCCATGACAACTTCTCTGCCCTTGCAGACTACTGCAGCTTCTCTGCTGTCCAGTCCGAAGCTCTTACTGTGCTGATGTTTTTTTTTGTTTTTTTTTACAGAAGGGGACAGAGCGTGAGGAAAAAAAAAAAAAAATGGAGTAAACCAACGAGTCCCGTGAATAGAAATTTGATCGGTTTCTTCGTGGTTATCCTGTGTCCTTTCTGCAGATCAAATAATCCATCCGGACTCAGAAAAATCCACATGTAGAAGGTGGACACAAACAGTGTTCAAAGGTCAAAGTTCAACCAGTGACACCAGGTGAAACACTGTTGCAGCTTTTACATTCCTCTTCATGAAACAGAAGTTTTGTTTTTTCTCTCTCTGGTTTTTTAACATTTTTTTTTTAAATTAAATCATCAGGCATATTTGAGGCTTGCTCTCCTTTCCTCCGTCTGCGGTGGTGTTTGTTAACATATATGTACATCGTTGGTTACCATGGCCGGTACTGATTAGGTGTTGTCGTGGCGATAGTGTGAGTGGCATCCAGGCGTTTGGCCGGGTCGTAGAGGTGGGTGCTGTGGTCACCGGTGCCGGTCATTGCTGGGGAAGTTCTGACGGCTGTTTCTTGGGTTTCAGAGTGTCTATGAGAGACTGGACGCCGCGCTTCACACTGGTCGTCACCCGGCGGGTCACAGAGTCGGCCGCTGGCGAGGACGAGGAACCGGCGCGTTGGGACGGCGGCCGCGCCACCAGACACTTCTGATACCGCAGCTGGGAGAGGAGAGGACAGGGTCAGATTTTGCCATTTGGGCGTTTTTGGATCACTTATTGAAGAATTTGTTCACTTTTTGGGAAATATCCACGTTAGTGTTAGTGACACAATGAAACAAAACACCACACTTTATAACAAAAGAATAGAAAATAAGAGCTTACCACACAGGCTGCCTGCACAGCTTCAGACACACTGCCTGCGTTGGGTTCACACCAAAACACATGACACTGGAAGTGCTGGTTCCCAGTGTCCATGATGAAGGCAAACGTGTGTACATCCCGGCCAACGCCCATGAAGGCCAGAAAACGGACACGGCACTCCACCAACGCCTCCTCTTCCTCCTCCTACAGAGCGGGATAAGAGGAGAATCAGCTCAGTGCTAAACTCTGATCTATTAGACCAACAAGCTCATCTTTGCCTTCACAGAGGAGGTTTTGGTGCTGTCTGTCTATCTGGTTGTGAACAAGATAAACTACTAGGATTCTTCTTGTAACTTAATGGTAGAGTTTAGGACAAACCCATAAAAGTTTGGGGTGGATCCCACTTATGATGATAATTAGTCTTGCTCAATTGGACCCAGTTGCCCTAGTAACAGCACCAACTAAAAGTTAGTCAGTCAGTCATTTTCTATACCTGCTTATTCCTCATTAGGGTCACATGGTCTGCTGGAGCCTATCCCAGTGCAGGGATACACCCCAGATGGTCGCCAGCCAATCGTGGGGCACACACACCATTCACTCACACACTCACACCTACGGGCAATTTAGAGTCTCCAATTAACCTCAGCATGTTTTTGGACTGTGGGAGGAAGCCGGAGTACCAGGTGAAAACCCACACAGACACAGGGAGAACATGCAAACTCCACACAGAAAGGTCCCAGACCCAGGACCAAGGAGGTCTTGAACCTGCGACCTTCTTGCTGTGAGGCAACAACGCTAACCCCTGCATCACCGTGTCACCCACCAACTAAAAGTCCAGGAGATAACATCACAAACTGCAGATTTAGGCTCCTATTTAATAATATATTAGCATCTTAATATCATTACCTGCAGTAATCTGTATATCAGAATGTAGAAAATATACATTTATACAAAAGATTGTAATATCTCCTTCCTAAGTAATATCCTTTGAAATATGATTGGTGCAAAAGGTGCTGACTAACTGCCATTGGCTGCCATGTTAACTCAGCTGAGTGTCCCATACAGAGATTTAGCACAGCTCCTTTATTTTAAATCATGCAGACACATGTGAAGGAAAGTTTTGGGACATTCATAGTGAAACGATTTGGTTTTGGTACTTTTCACGATATCGGGACTTGTTCTGACTTGTTTTCACCTGATTCAACACTCCAGTGTTTCCGACACATAGATCAATCTCTGGCGTAGCGCCACGAAATGAAAACCGAGCACCCCTAATTAATTTAACCTCTTATTTGCACATGCAAAGAGAGTGACAGAGAGTCAGCGGGTGCACACTTGGCTTCCATAAAACTGACAACTCTTGCATTTAAGCGTAGCTGCAGTTGTGTGGAACCTGCCTTATTGCATCGGAGCATTTGTCCCACCAGCATTCATGCCAAAGTTAATAACAGCCGAGCTTAACATGTACAATTAATACGAATAAACAGTTACTCATGGGGCTGCCTAATTGATTTTGCACAAGTCGTTCATTCATTTTTTTTATGATCGCTTGATTATTATTATTTCATTTCGTTGCCTTGTTGTACCATTAGTAGTTTCTTTGTTTAACCAACATTTTAGATTTCACTCAGATTTCACTCAAACTCCCGCCTGTATCCATAGCAACCTTGGTGAAGGTATGGAACCTCCATGTGCCCTTCTAGTTTATCTATCTGTTACATGCCAGGTCGCTTACCTTTTCTTTAATGACCGCCAGAGTGGTGTCAGCGATACTCAGTATGACAGGAGTCCAGTCTTCTTTGCCTGTGGAGGACATGAGGCTGTCTATGGCCCCGTTTATGATGTCCATACCTGGAGACCAAACAGAGGAGACTGTGAATAGAGGAATATATCACAAGGCTGCAGGACGTTTCGTAACGTGCGGATGGGTTTCATTGCGGCTTCAGCGTTACCTATGGGGCGAGTCACAGATGTCATACCCAGATACAACACGTGAAACTTCTGCACCAACTCGGTCTTTGGCATGGGAAACTCTACAAAGAGAAAACACATTTAAACACATGCAGATCAACTGCAGGGGAATTTTTCCATGAAAGAAGTCCACCCTGGATAATTGGGTTAAGCGAGAGAAATAAACAAACGCTTGTGAATATTTTAATATTCAAGGGCGGCTGTTGACATGATTAAGGCATAAAAAAATATTATTCACACAGGAGCACGCAGGAAGTTCAGAGCTGGATGTTTTCTGCATGGAAATCAAGCCGCGCCTGTTTAACAATGGCTTGTAGAGGATCAGAGATGTGATATCACCTCCATCTCAGCATCTTTTATCCGCAGGACCTCACCATTAACACGCAATTAGCTTTACAAGCTCGAGACGACTTCTGCGAGGGAACAGTTTTACTATGTAGTTCAAACATTGTTAATCTATGAATGTGCTAAGCCACTGTTAAAATGTTGGCAGAGGGTCATTTTTCCCTTTATTATGCATCACTTTGAACCTGAATGAAATATAAATGGCCCATAAATAGGATCCACACAGAATTAGCTTTAGAAACCAAAACAGGCAATTTGTAATTGTCTTTAAACAGTTTGTTTCTGTCTTAATTTTGAGAATTTTAACACAATCGCATCAATGATCAAGCATCAATGTGTGTTAAACAGTTTTCAGGACATGGAGGCTAAAATCAGCAGCCGTGAAGCGGCAGGACTGCAGTATATTCAATATGATGCTTTATTAGGTTTTTAATAAAGCTTTTAGCTTCCCAATATGTATTTGTACCTTTAAGATGAAAGATACAAAACTATCACTCGCAATAAGCTTTTCCCATTGCGTCCTCATAATGAGTTTCAGCCCATTTTGCACAATCCCCGTCTTAATTACTGCATTTCAGAGATTAACAATTTATCAGGAACTCATCTCTGTGTGATTGGTACGGACTGAATAAGGGAAATCAATCAGGGATAACGACTTTGGCCTCGATTCACCTCATCAGTGTACTCCATGAAAAAAAAGTGCACTTCGAGTTGTTAAAGATTGGGTCCAGAATATGAAGAGTGAAGCAGTTTTTTCTTGCTGTAATCATTCCTCCTGTTCACACGGCGCATTAGAAGATCACTCCCTAAGGCCCTTTACTTGGAATTGATGAGAGACAAAATCCACAGACTTCACAGTTTAGAAGTTTAACTGAAACTAATATGAGGCTTCAGCCGTCTGATTAAATCAAATAAATGGATGTCTTCCAAAGTTAAAAACCTCTGTTGTATAATTGTCTCTCTTTTTGTTTGAGCTGCAGCGGATCAGTAGCAGTCTATTCATACCTGGAGGAAGTGTCAATCAAGGT
This sequence comes from Lepturacanthus savala, assembly GCA_030544235.1. Classification (NCBI taxonomy): domain Eukaryota; kingdom Metazoa; phylum Chordata; class Actinopteri; order Scombriformes; family Trichiuridae; genus Lepturacanthus; species Lepturacanthus savala. Next base: position 5,647,131 of record CM060464.1, read on the forward strand.
GTTGAGCTTGGTTTATTGGCTTAGAGTCTCTGGGGCGGGACCAACCGGCAGGTGAAAGGTTTGTTTCCAGCAGGAGCTTGTGTGACGTGTGAGGTTTGAGCCACCTGAGTGTTCAGGTGATGGCTACAGGCCGTTAGCCTTAACATGTCCCCTGCTTTAGAGGGTCTCCTCAGAGGAGCCTGCAGCCACATAGCACAAATCTGAACTCTGCAGGAGCTGCTGTGGACGACCAGGTCCGTGATAGTCTCTAAACCAGGGGTCTCCAACCCTGGTCCTGGTCCAGGAACACACCTGATTCTACTAATCAACCATTAAGGCCGTTGCTATGGAGCTTCATTAGTAGAATCAGGTGTGTTCCTGCTTGGTTGGAACAAAAACCTGCACCCACAGTAGCTCTCCAGGACCAGGGTTGGAGACCCCTGCCTCTAAACCAGGGGTGGGCAATCCTGGTCCTGGAGGGCCGGTGTGGGTGCAGGATTTTGTTCCAACCAAGAAGTTACACACCTGATTCTACTAATCAACCTCTAGAGCCATTGCCAAGACCTTCATTAGTAGAATCAGGTGTGGTACTTTTTGGTTGGAACAAAATCCTGCACCCACACCGGTCCTCCAGGACCACAGTTTGACACCCCTGTGCTAAGCTGACACCAGTCAGAACTAAGTCGTTCACTTTCATCACATCATGGAAATGATCTTCCAATCGTAACCTGTACCGATACGGACACACGGGACAGATTTGAGCTCTGAAAACACACAATGCGGGAGGTTTGTGCACTTGAATCCACTTTAAAGTAGATCTCAACCAGAAGCCTTAATAAACGATCATCCCAAATAATTCCGTGCTGTGTCCCAACATAGGATTGCACATACCCCTGAATCCTCTACGGGTTTAATTGACTGCAGGGACGACACCTCTGTATACCAAAAGGCTTTTTTTTTTTAAGTCAAAAGGCTATGAGTTCAAGCAAATTATTTCAAAGATGCGAGGGATGTTTCACCAGTACAGTCTTTGATCCTGGGGTTGGGATGGGGGCTGTGGAGCAGCAGGCCTCGCCTCAAAGGAACACTAATTGGGTTTTAATGAGGTCTACTGCCTCTGTAAGTGGAGTACTGATACACTTCTTTTATATTCCGATGCCGGAGCTGATTTGCCCTCAGCGCATACACAAACCGGCTGAAGTTACAGCTGGGGATGAACTGTGCCGCTGCTTTTTCCTCTTTCTTCCTATAATTACTTGGGACCGAGTGGAACAAGCGGCGGATTAAATTAACGTGGCGAGAACGGAGCTGGATGTGTGCGGAGCTCGGGAGTCAGCGGTTATCTGTGTGTAATTGAACCACACGCTGCTATCTCTCCAACACTTGTTTACAGTCTCTCCTGAGGCGATAAGGTCATTTTTTAAAAAACATACGGCTTCAGATGCGGAGGGAGGCTGAAGCGTGAGACAAGGAAACGCAGCGGGGAATCCAATTCTCTCATGAGGGAACTACAAAAGCATAAGGACTCAAAGAAATGGATGGTCTGCGTGTGTGTGTGTGTGTGTGTGTGTGTGTGTGTGTGTGTGTGTGTGTGTGTGTGTGTGTGTGTGTGTGTGTACCTTGTAGGGGTACATCGGAGCCTGTCTGGGAGGAGCTGCCAGCTGCAGCCTTAGCACTTTTCCTTTCAGCCATAATCTAGACAATGGGAGGAGAAAAAAAAAAGACGAGGATAAAACACTAGAAGTAACAGGACAAAATAGGAGCGAGAGAAAAGATGGGAGAGGGAAAATAAGATAGAGGAGACTAGACCGGATCATTGAAAGCTGACAACACGGAAGGAGAAGACACTGGAAGCTTCGATTTTCTCACAAACGAGCAGCGAAAATCGAATTTCCAGCAAATAATTCCAGCTGAGGCAAACAAAACATTAACCAAATTCAAAAGGATGTGACGATTAAGGCGATTTCAAAGTCCGACTTCCCCGGCTGTGGTACTCCGCCCAGAGTCCATTTTGCTTCTACTGCAGTATCTATCTATGAAATCAGGTCACAAATATATTGCTTCTTTTGAAAAAAAAAGAGGAAAAATAAAGAAATGAAATGGCGGGAGTAAATAATGTGGTTCTAGGGGAGTGTTTTCAGCAGTGGATTTACTGCTCTGGTGAACATTTATGGCAGCAGGAAGGTGTTTGTGGGATCGACTCAAAATGAAGAAGCACATCTGCGGGTTCAATACTGTGGCTCATTGATGTGTTTTTAATATTTTCAGACAACAATGGCACGAATATGCAGGCAATCAATTCATTGTTGATGACAATAGAACAACTATAGAATTTAGAAATGTCTGACTTTCTAAAGAAGCTGCCTTTTTCTTTTTTTCCTAGCGGGTCAATAGTAGATGTCACATCAGAGTGTTATACATCATCTGAAAGATGATCGAGATCTTATCAGTCATATATCAGTCATATAAATTTAAAAAAATGTAGTGGATAAGGTCCTAGAAGATTATTATTACACAGATATGGTGCCGTGAGTTCTGCAAGTCAACTGGCTGGTGAGAGCCTTATTGTCAATATCCCTCAGAAAGCCATACATTCTCTTTATGCTTTAGCACTGTAGCGTGCAGCAGTAAAGCTTTATGAGGCTGTGATTATACTAGAGGTCACGAGAGGTCACAGTGAGCGAAGATTTAAAAAAACGGTCTCACTGGACGTCAACCGGCCTCTGAATCCACACGAGTCTCGGCTCAGTCAGTCAATTTATGCAATTCCCAAAGTGTTTAAGGATCCAAGTCTGTAGAAATATTCAAATACATTTATATGTTACACCATGCATGAGAAGTTGAGATTCATGGGTGCCTATAGAACATTTAATTTAGCTGAACTGGTGCATTGTATGTCATCCAGTTTAATATGATACTAGTAGAATTGCTCCAGCTTTCAAACTGTTACAGCCTCTGAGAGACAGTAATGTTGGCAGGTCTCTGCACGGCTCCTGCACCACGCCGCCGCACCGAGCCACTGCTCTCTATTCTTGCCGGGGATACTTGATTAATTGTAGGTGCTATCAATCAAAGTCTATGGTGAGTCTGCAACTCTTCTCGCAGGGGAACATGCAAGAAGACACACACCAACGTGCGCACACACACACACACACACACACACACACACACACAAAGGAAATTTCATTTTCATCCTGCTTTGCAGCTGCAGGACTCAGGTCACCAAGTTTCTCCGCTGCAGTAAAGAGAAAAATACCAGCATGCACACACACACACACACACACACACACACACACACACACACACACACACACACACACACACACACACACACACACCTTCAATTCAAAAAAGAAATGATTTTACTTCTGTCTAAATGGGTCAACATGCCTCGAAGGGAGGAGATCTGTAGTTCCAAGTGGATCCGTTACAAGGTCACTGCTGACCTGAGGTCAGAATGGCTTCTCTTCATGAATACAATGCTGTGTGTGCATGTGTGTGTGCGTGTGTGTGTGTGTGTGTGTGTGTGTGAGAGAGAGAAAGATAGAGGTAGAGAGAGAGAGAGAAAATGTGTGTTTGACTTTCTGCTGCAGTTTTGCACCTTTAAGGATCTGTGTGTCTCCCTGTCCCTGAGAGGGTTATCACACTGTCACACACACACACACACACACACACACACACACACACACACACACACACACACACACACGCACGCACAGACCTTAGAGCAGATTTCGTGGAGACTCGTGGCGATGGCTGCAGCAGGGGTATCACATCGGAAGACGTGGCACTTCAGCACCCGCGTATTTTTGTCTCTCGCCACGTAGGCAAAGTCCCTGAAGCACAGACGGGAGACACGGAACAAAAAGTCAACACCCGGGAACGACTCACACGTTGATGCAACACAAACATTTACTTCCACGTGTCGGCGTCACGTTCTGTGAAAAGGGCAAGAAAGTAAAAACCTCTGTCGTCCAATAACACAGCTGAAGCTATAATCTCCAATTATTTTGATAATGCAGGTGCTTTTTTAAGTGTAGGCTGTTGTTTGAGGAGCATCAACTAATCGATTGATGGAGACAATAAACAATCTGTTAGCTGCAGCCTTTAGTATCTTCCTGTTCACTCGTGTTGTATTTAAATTTCAAATTCTGTACAATTTTCTTTCCACTTTTCTGCAGCAGCATACAGGGAGTAAATGATGAATAACCTTCTTGTGTTAATAGGCCCATTACAGGAGCCCATCTCTTAGTGAATTTGCATTTTTGTATAGATGTTATTTGTTCCGTCTCATAACACTTCTAGATTCCACATATGTGGGAGAGTCAGGCACTTCATTTTAATACTAACTGCTTTTATAGGTGTCCTCTGAAAGTATTACTGGATACTGGAGATGAAACACTTCTTGAAGAGCTTCGAACAGACATTTAGCTTTAAGCCAATATATGGATATAAATCCTATTTGTCTTCTACATTTTTATTTAGCATCTTCAGTACGTCGGGGCCAGATTTTGTTATTTACTTGGTGCCTTTCTAGACTTCTGCCCACTCAACATACACCTTTTTTTTGCTTGTTATTATTGTTATTTTGCCCAAAAGTGAAGGAATTTCAACCTGACTCGGCCGTTGTCCTATAGAGCATAACAAGTACGATCCTTTCAACTGGGAATTAAGATGATTTGACCAGATGTGGCAGCATCGGCAGATGATTGAAGCCAAGAAAAAGACGTAGGGCGTTATTTTAATAGGGCGACGATACGCAAAACCTACATGCACACATATACAACACACACTCAGAAAAATACAGCATTCATCATCCTTTTTTTGGATGGTGCCAACCTGCTCATCAGGGTCTAATCTCATCTGTGGGGTTAATTATTTTGCCCTGGGACACGTCCATATGCAGAACCAGTAAATGAACTGTTGGTTTTAGCCTCTGAGCCACAGCCAGAAAAAAAAAATGTAAAAATTAAATAAAATTAGACCTTTTTTTCTGTCGGGAACGGATGTTTCATTCAAGAAAGAATTCTCAGAATTACTATTACAGCGTTTTGCATCATGATATATTTATCTCTACTCTAATAAGACGGTTATGTTGCTGCTCCGCTCTCATTATCTCACTCATTTATTTTAAAAACGTGGCTTTAGCGTTTGTGTCATTTACAGCTGCTATAATCTCTGCTATGGTGCTGCTGGTCCTTGTTCACCGATCAAGTTTTATAAGACAGAGATTATTTAAAGGCCCGTTAATCTGCTGCCGCTAATGAACAGGTGAATGTTTACCTGTCCTATGTTGGCAGCTAATTCTGGGGACATGCATCTACACAGAGGCAGATGTGTGTGTGTCCCAGTGCCCGAGGAAAGCGAAGAAACCTCTACGGAGAAGGAAACCTCACGCAGAGAGTGGGTAGGAGATGAAATGAAGCCGAGACGCTTGAACAGACGCAGGAGATGAAACGGCGAAGCGCCTCTTTCCCATTAACAGGTGAGACGAGCGGCAGAAACAAAAGGGAAGAGGACGCGTTCGCAGCCGGGAGAGAAAACATCAGGTAAACAGACGCGTGCAGAGAAGCTGAGTGGATGGCGGCAGCTCCCTATTAAAATAATGGCCTGGCTCATTTGCTTTTTCCCCAAGTTTTTCGGGGAAAACACCAAAAAAAAACTTTATCAAATGCAGAGAATATTATATTTCAATGGAAAAGGCCTCGACGGCGGATGACTGTGGGCTCACGTGGAGCTTCTGTAACATTAATAAAGCGATTTTTGAACGTTCCAGTGCGACTTTGGGCAACTTTAATTCCATAGTGCAACCTGGAGTTGAATTAAACAAATGTTAGGTAAATCTAATTGTTGGTCTTCTTTCATTGTTTTTCTTTTTAATGAACGTAACTCGTTTCCATTTGATGTGTCAAACTGTCGAAGAAGTGATGACACTCAACAAGTTTAATGGACCGAAGATCCTGGAAGCTCCTTTCTTGTCCAAGTATAACCTACAAATTTAGACTAAATTACTATAAAACATTACAGCCGCCAAAATAAAAGCTTGTTATTTTGCCCAAAAGTGAAGGAATTTCCACCTGACTCGGCCGTTGTCCTATAGAACATAACGAGTATGATCCTTTCAAATCGGAATTAAGATGATTTGACCAGATGTGGCATCATCGGGAGATGATTGAAGCCAAGAAAAAGACGTAGGCCGTTATTTTAATAGGGCGACGATATGCAAAACCTACATGCACACACACACTCAGAAACACAGCATTCATCATGGTGGACTGGTTGTGTTTATGGGTCCATTACAGAGCCTGTCTCCTCTGCTTAATTGTGTGCTCACACACTTTGGGTCGATAATACTCCACGCCTGTGGCCAGGAAGGAAGGAAGGTGTGACGGGACTCTGTATATGTGTGTGGGTGGAGTGTGTGTGTGTGTGTGTGTCCATTGCGCTTTGTTCAGGGGCGTTTGAGCAGTGCGTTACCAAAACAGCATGAGTGGCCTTGCCGCGAATAGTACAAATGGTTATTTTATGACTTCTGTACCCTATCTGGCGGATCAAAACGCTATAAAACAGCATGCAACTCTTAATAGCAAATAGCCAGTGGTCGGTCTGGCTGGCTGATGATTTAACGCCGGTGATTTAGACCTTCGGCTGGTTGCTGCCGCACTCCTGTTAAGACTCTGACTCTGGCCGTATAAGCCGCTGATTGGAGAGTGACAGATGTGGCTGCACGGTGGGCGGATGTCCTGACACGGCGATTACTGAAAACTACGCAGAGGCACGATCACACTCCAGCACACCACGGAGAGCAGTTACCTTTCTCTGGGTCCCGGGAAGCACAAGGGGAGGAAAGAGGGGACGGGGGGGGGGGGGGGGGGGGGGGGGGGGGGCGGTGAAGGAAAGAAGTTAAAGATGGAGGATGTTGGTCGGTGGGGAATGAAGAGGAAAGAGAAAGAGAAATGAGAGAAGGTGAAGCAGAGGGAAGGAAACAAAGAGAGAAATGTTAGTATAATAAGAAACAGACAGGAGGCTTTTTCTACTCAATCAGTGTTTTTCTGTAGTCTGTGTGTGTGTGTGTGTGTGTGTGTGTGTGTGTGTGTGTGTGTGTGTGTGTTATACACCACACAGGAAGACAGTGTGTATAACGTGTGTGCACTGCAGCTTAGCTCTGTGTACTTTTCATTTCAGTGGCTTATCGTTCTGCTACGTTATGACACAGCACACCTTCACTAGATGATGACACACACACACACACACACACACACACACACACACACCTTGTTGTCACTGCAGCTTTCCCTCTTCACACCACGGATGTATAAGCTTCACACTCCCCCTTCTCCCCATGTTCCCTCCCAATCTCTCTTTCATCCTCTCACTCTTTAATCTTCCTTTCTCTCCTCTCTCTCTCTCTCTCTCCTCCACTGACTGGCCTTTTTTTTTTCCCCTCCCCGCATCAGAAACCCCCATAGAAGAAGAACAAGAAGAGAAAAACAAGATAAAACAGTAGGATTCATACAGTATCAGCAGCGTTACTCATCACAGCCACTCACTCTTCCACATAGTCTGTGACATTCGTCATCGGGAGCACTACAAAGGAGACGCTTGCTGGATAAAGAACAGAGGGTTAATTCAAACATTGACTGCCTTGATTCTTTGATGATCCACTTAGTAACGGGCATGTGTGTGTGTGTGTGTGTGTGTGTGTGTGTGTGTGTGTGTGCAGAGAGAGAGTTTGCATGTGAAACCACCGGCTGCTAAGATGAAGCAGCTCTGATACTGGAATAATCAGCCAGATGCTTCCACACAAACAATGACACTAGAAGTTTAATAACACCCAAAATGATTTTTCCCACCACATCTATCGGTTTACAACAAGCTCTTAATTACCTTTTATTCAGCTGTTTGTGAAATAAACCTCCCTTAGTTTTAAATGTGTCCTCCTTCGCCCGTTATAGGAGACTGAGTGTAGCTACATTTGCTGCCACAGTGACTCTATTATATATCTGTGAGCTACAGATGAGTCCATCTATTCGGCCTGCTTGTAAATTAGCGCCACATTTGACTGACTTTGCAGACACATGTGATTTATGGTCAAACTAATGTAGACGCTACTTTGTTTATCCATGCGTCACATGAGCATTGACGGCCGTTAATTGAATGTAGACGTGATGATTCAGATCCTTTGCTATGACACTTGAATTGAGTTCAGGCGTTTTCGGTTTATTTCATCACCTTTGAGATGTTACCAGAGCGAAGTTATCAGAGCAAAACCCAAACCAGAACTCAGAGACTGTTGAAGGGTTTAGGGTCAGAGTTACTAAACGGAACAGGAACGTTATCTGTGGCATCGTATTGCGGATTTTCAAACTTTTGGAAATCTGGTTTCTACATTTGGTCCCAGGTGTAGAAAACTCACCCGAGAAAACTGAGGTTAGCAGGGGTTAGTGCTGTTGCCTCACAGCAAGAAGGTCATAGGTTCAAGACCTCCTTGGTCCTGGGTCTGGGACCTTTCTGTGTGGAGTTTGCATGTTCTCCCCGTGTCTGTGTGGGTTTTCACCAGGTACTCCGGCTTCCTCCCACAGTCCAAAAACATGCTGAGGTTAATTGGAGACTCTAAATTGCCCATAGGTGTGAGTGTGTGAGCTGGGATTGGCTCCAGCAGACCATGTGACCCTAATGAGGAATAAGCAGGTATAGAAAATGACTAATATAAAGGACTTTATCATAAAGCTGCAACATAATGTGATAAAGTGAAGGCGTCTGAACATCTGTTGTATTAAAATGCGTCTCTTTCTCTCTGTGTTTCTTAGAATTTCGTCCGTGATTTTCTTTCGCTCCGAGTCCATTGCACTTCGTTTTGCTCCATTTCTGCTTCAGACTCCATGTTTTATTCCATCTATCAGTCAATTTGCTGGAATTGGATTTTGATGTCGAAATTCGGAACGGCACAAAAGCTGCCCTCCATTAACCTCTAAGCCGTGGCCTCTCTCTGCTCTTTCTGCAGTTGGTTTGCATGAAAGTGTCACGTCCAAAGTGTTTCAAACGCTTTATTACGGATAGATGGAAGAAAATCAGATCAGGCTCCGTTCACACTGACCTTATTTGACTTAGCAGACACAGATGGAGACCGAGCCAGTCTAACATCTGGACATGCTGCACTTTGTAAAAAAATGGCTTAAATCTGGTCAGATCTGTAAAGATAGAAAGCTTCTCTGTTCTGCTGCTGCTAACTTTGTCTATGTTGACTCATTTCAACCCAGTGTAGGTGATAATGAGAGCAGGAGAGGACAGAACTAAGGTTTTTCATGCTGAGACTCAGCAGATTAATTAATTACCAATAAGATACTGAGTTTGAGGCATTGTTCATCAACCAAACTAAAAAACAAATATGGAACTCTTATAATTTCTCATTGATATTATGGTCTGGTCCCAGCAGTCAGTCAGTCATTTTTCTATACCTGCTTATTCCTCATTAGGGTCACATGGTCTGCTGGAGCCAATCCCAGCTCACACACTCACACCTATGGGCAATTTAGAGTCTCCAATTAACCTCAGCATGTTTTTGGACTGTGGGAGGAAGCCGGAGTACCTGGTGAAAACCCACACAGACACAGGGAGAACATGCAAACTCCACACAGAAAGGTCCCAGACCCAGGACCAAGGAGGTCTTGAACCTGTGACCTTCTTGCTGTGAGGCAACAGCACTAACCCCCTGGTCCCAGCGATACAAATAAATTCGTTTCCTGCCTTTTTTTTTTGCCCCATTACTTTTTTCCCCATTATTTAAATTGATGCATCTGATGTTGCATGAGGCAAATCTGTGATATGTGATTTCTTTAGTTACACAAATAAGATTTACGTGACTAATTTCTATGTAAAAAAAATGTAATCAGTACTAAAATAACTGTAATATCTGCATGGTCATGAACTCAACGTCGCCCAAACCTGAACAGATTTAGCAACGTGTCTACTGATCTGACACAGGATCTTTAGAGCCCAGCGTGAAAGCAGCTCCCTTTGATTTTCTCCTTATTCTAATAGGCAGTTTGCTGTGCAGGTAGTTGAAGAGGAAGAAAGAGGGAGAAAGAAGAGAGAGAGTTATTGGCTTTAAGCAGGAGTTATCCTGACCTGAGTTAATGCATGGGGATGACACGTCGTAGAGAGAGAGAGGGGGGGGGGGGGTTAAGGCCAGCAATCCAAAATGAAAAGGTGGGAGTGAATAATTGGAGGAATGGGAGCGAGGTGTGAGACTCAGCGGTGGGGGACTGGATAAAGGAGGAAAGTGGTGGAGAGGAAAAGATGAAAGGTATATGAAAGCACCAAAGCAGTGAGATGAGTTGAAGCAAGACTCCCACCACTCCTGTTCTCTCTCTCTCTCTCTCCGTGTGCTCCACATATTCCCAGAGCTGAATAAAGGATGACTGACTCACTACTACCGATCCCTCTTTGATCCTGTCGGCTGGGAGGCAGACTCGGCTGGAGGAGACGCGTACAACCTGAGATTAAACGAGGTCACGGCTGCAGATAGATGGCGAAAGTCGCACGCGGCCGTCAACGTCTGCAGCTCCGACATCAGTCACCCTCCATCAGTAGAACTAACAGCACTGTGGGCTACATTTGTACAGCTGAAGGAAAACCCTTGCACACACACACACACACACGCGCACGGTTGTGGTTTGTGCTGTTGGGTGCATTTATATTTCAGATTCGCCTACTGTGTTTCATTTCAGCGATGCAGCTGTTTTCCTACAGCAAACCCGCATTGATTTTCTCATTTATTCAAAGTAAAAGAGTTGAGGGTGTAGAAGTGTGGTACGACGCTGATGACAAATGCAAGAAGAAGAAATGGGAAAAGAAAATCAGTAAATGCAAAAAGCCAATGATGCATTCTGGACCGCTTCTGCTTGGTTGTGATATTGGTGTATTTGCCTCCTTTATTATGGATTTCTGCAGGACATATGACAAATGGAGGCTGCTGATGAAATGCAACCAAACACAGATTTGTCCCCACAAGTTTGAGATATGGTCCCGAATGTTTTTTTTATTTTTTTATTCCAGTATAGATATAATGAGTTATGGCAGGAGCTGAAGATATGGACCATCGTGTAAAATGGCCAAGAGAGCTTTTTCCAATCTGTGCCAACATCTTTCTCATTTTCTTTTCATGGACGCTCAAAACCAGCTTCATTTTGCTGAAGACCTGATGAACAACCTCCTGCTTTTCAAGGAAACTCATGCAATAACTTCTATTTTTACCTCTAAATCCGTCATGATTGTCCACCCAGACAATTTGCAATTATACAGCTCATACACTTGATTTAGTCTTTTTTAAAATGATGTTTTATTATTTGGTATGTACAACTAACTACACCACAAATTAACATCTTACATACCTGTTTTTAAATGTAGTGATTGATTTGTTGTGTATTTGTCTTTTTTTGAGTTTTCATCATCATTAAAATTACAAGTAATATTCATTTTGTGTTGATTTTAATACCCCCTGAATGAGAACTACATTTCCCAGGAGCCCCGTCAGCTCATGTCATGTCACAAAGAAGGAAAGATGCACCTTATTTAAAACTTCTTTCCCTGTTAAACAGCCGTTTGCAGGATCCATAGCAGTGAGGTAATCAAGATTTATCATTATAAATGTCAGTCAGTCATTTTCTATACCTGCTTATTCCTCATTAGGGTCACATGGTCTGCTGGAGCCAATCCCAGCACGTTACAGCGAGAGGCAGGGATACACCCCAGATGGTCGCCAGCCAATCGTGGGGCACACACACCATTCACTCACACACTCACACCTACAGGCAATTTAGAGTCTCCAATTAACCTCAGCATGTTTTTGGACTGTGGGAGGAAGCTGGAGTACCTGGTGAAAACCCACGCAGACACGGGGAGAACATGCAAACTCCACACAGAAAGGTCCCAGACCCAGGACCAAGGAGGTCTTGAACCTGCGACCTTCTTGCTGTGAGGCAACAGCGCTAACCCCTGCTCCACCGTGTCGCCCATATTCATTTTGTGTTGATTTTAATACCCCCTGAATGAAAACTACATTTCCCATGAGCACCGTCACCTCATGTAACGCCACAAAGATCTTGGCTAGTGAGATGCACCTTATTTAAAACTTCTTTCCCTGTTAAACAGCCGTTTGCAGGATCCATAGCAGTGAGGTAATCAAGATTTATAATTATAAATGTGCATAGTAAAAAATAAAGGTGCAGGGAAATGTTTATGTGTTTATTTGTGCTTTTGAATGAAAGTTCAGGGAATCCGACCCAGTGCCAGGCATTTAGAAATAGGACATAGAAACAACAAATGTTCTCGCTGATGGTCTCCTTTAGCTTATGTAGGTCACCAGACTGTGTCATAACCACTTAAAGTTCCTTGTAGTAACTTCAAAATTGGCAAAGGCGATGATTAGTCATTTAAATGACACACTCTTCGCTGACGATGTACCGCTTTATTATTCAAAAAGGTTACGTCATTGTGCACCTTCAGGTGCTAAAACGACACAATAAAACTAAAGTGTCCCACAACTGCCGCAGTAAAAAGATCTTTATAAGAGGGAGTGAAAACAGCACACATGTAACTAGTCCCCAGTCCGCCCTGCTGTACTTTCTTCTGCTCTGCAGCTTTCAGTATCGCTCAGCAGAGACTCATGTCCTCTCCAAACCATCTGTCACCGACGCACACACACACACACACACACACACACACACAAACAGCGCCGCGGCATCACACACACACACACTTCACACAGACTTCAATTATCAAACAGCTTTACAGAGTGTCTGGGAAGCGGCGGCCGCTATGCTAATTCACACTTACATATGCTAATTGCACAGCCAAATGGTGATTAGGAACGTCTGAGGAGGAATTTCTTGGCGACCCCCCCCCCCCCCCCCTCCTCATCAGAAAGAGCGAGGAGGCGGGGAGGGCCAGGTGTGAAGAAATCTGTCATACTTATTGATTACCGGTAATCGGTGGCTTCAGTCCAAAGTGGACGTGATCCAGTTTCACAGTGAACGCTGAGATGTGACAGGTGAGAGTAACGCCGCGTGAAACAGCAGCTGGATAGGGATTTAGAGGGAAGCCCTTTCATCACACTGTAAAGGGAATAACAAAACAAATAGCAGGTATATTTATATATAGCGACCGTTCCCCTGCAATTATTCTCTGTTCAAAAGCGGTTGAGTGAGACTCAGTAGCTTGGATCCATCCTCAGCTTCACTGCAAGTGCTTTACTAGTAATATTATCAGTGTTACCGTGACAGCAACTATAATATTCATCCTCCACTTCAGAATCTGAATGTATTCTGCTGAAATTATCTGTTTTCATTAGTCCAAACTTTAAAAATAAGAAATATTGCTATACCCTGCTGTGAAGAAACATGTGTTTTTTTCTCTTTACAAACCCCAGAGTGCTAATAATTGTGCTTGCAATAAACAGCCAGACGAGCCAATAACCAAAGTTAATTGTAGTTTTCTGTGATAAGTCAAAAACAGAACAGGAGCCTTCACATTAGCAGGATTGTGCAGAGCAGCTGACAGAAATTGCCGCATTATTAATTTGTTACTGTCCATTATCTGGTAGGTTCTATTTATAATTTGAGAGCATGAAGACTTAGAATATACTAATATTTAAAGTACAACACTGTCAATGCAAATTTTTACGAGAGAAAACAGAGAGAACAGTATAGCGGCCACTTTTAAAATACACCATATTAAAAAAAAAAGATGTACTGAGTGGAACATTTCAGTTGAAAAATGAACTTAATTATAACGACGTTATGTTTGAAGTACTTTTACTGCACTAAGGTTAAAAGGTGCTGCATTTTTCACAATTACCAACCCTTCTGATGCATATTTGAGAGTTTGGAATCTATTATTTATACACAATGCAATTTAATGTTGCTAATCAGTCAATACACCCATTTGCTGCTGTGTTAGATCTCTGGATACTTTTTTAGGATAATGCCATCCGACTGAATTTACACCTGGCATTAACTTAGGGTTCTTTCTTCTTTCTCTCCATCTGCCCACATTGTGATCTGATTTGCAAATTACTAAGGCAACAATAATGGAGCTGGAAAGCAGAGCCGCAGACAGGTGTCATTCCTTTATACCAAGGAAAAACTAATCAGCTACTGCTGCTACTTCTAGTTTTTTGCAGGATTTGCTTGATGCATTAAGTGTTACGGTTACAGATCCAGTTAACGCCAAGTATATATGAGGTCTGTGTTGCTTGCTGAGTGTTGGAGAACAAGATCAATATCACTCTCATGTCTGTTTGTTCAGTACGGAGCTGAAGTGGGAAGGTGATTACCTTAGCTTAGCATAAAGCCTGGTAGAAGAGGTCAACAGGCGGCCTGAATAAAAAAATATACACCCACCAGCACCTCATTCTCAAATAATGCGCTTTTTTCCCAAAAGATTGAACCGTTCCCATTAAAAGTGAGGACGTAAAACACATTTAAAAGTCAACGGAGAAGGATTTTGAATCTAATTTGGATCTTACAAAAGCAACACGAGTAAAACCTCCTCCGTCCGCACTGGCGCTATAGTACTTAAAGCCTGTGTGACAACTGAACAGGGTAAACCCCTCTGCGACCTGGTGAATTAGTCATGGCCCACAGCCATTAGCCCTAATGCAGAATGTCTGCACGTAATTACCTCTCTACACAGTAAACTTGTTTACAGCATCAAGATGAGCAGCAAAATGAGCACCCAGGGCCAGAGGGTGTAGCGAAAAGAGGAGGAGGAGGATGAAGGGAGGAAGCAACCCCTGCATCACTGGTACCACATGATGTATCCCCACGCAAACACACACACACTCCCTGTGTGTGTGTGTGTGTGTGTGTGTGTGTGTGTGTCACACAGACAGAAACACACCGATATCGCCCGAGGTAGTGGAGAACTGGGACAAAAATCGAGACGATATAAAAATAAAACTGTTTATCTACGGCGTATTAAAGCAGATCGCTGCCTGAGTGACTGGAGCAGACAGCTGATGGTGTTTACAGGAGCAGCTAACGCCTCGCTTTGATTCATCCTCAGCGCCTCAGTGTCATTTCTAAGAAAACGCTGGGATTCACAAAGGCGATGGTGAAAAATGGTGTTTTACTGGAAGGGGGGGGGGCACACACACACACACACGCACACACTTATGAATACAAGCCCAGTTTCATGCTGATGCAGCTTGGTGACCTGATTCCAGGCGTGTACGTTGAGGCAGGGAGAGAGGGAGGGGCGACGAGCTGAGGAGGCACACACACTACTGGCGTGTCAAACTCTTTGTTGTATTTCATTGCATATTTAGGAGGCGAGATAGTTGTTGGACGGTCGGAGTGTGTGTTGTGTGTGTGTGTGTGTGTGTGTGTGTGTGTGTGTCTGGGTGGGCGAGACGATGTCCTGCTGTTATCTCTGCTCTTGATCATTATACATCACATTGCTCTGGAATCAGTGTCTGAATATATATATATGTGTGTGTGTGTGTTTTTGTTTTTTTACACACACATATTCTTGACTGAGACAAAGCTTCAGTAGGACGTCACCTCAGTATAGATGCCCCAATTCATGGATCTTACTAATGTGTGTGTGTGTGTGTGACAGAGAGCGAGATAAAGGGAGTGTGTGGGGAGAGTGCAGGGATTTGGTGTCGAGTTAGTGTGTGAGAGTTATTCCAGGCTTCTGCTCACGGTGCAGCTTGGATCTTACTGTATGAATGTAACCCAATTAGCTGCATGTGCCATAAATCTTATGTTTCATGCATGTGCTATGGACGCGGTTGCTCCCAGCTTAGTGAATTATTTAAAGAATAGGTTCAACCTAATGACAGAAAAAACTATATTTTCTATCTATAGCTGAAATTAATAGAATAAAAATGTATTTTAAATGCATTATTCTTATGCTTATTATTATTAATCAAGCAAATATAGTCCAAAATCCCTGTTTCCCAACAGGTTTTCTCTATTTATATGATGCTAAATCGATAACATGTGGGTGTTGTACTGTTCTGGTCTGAGAAAACAGCCTATTTGAAGACGTGATCTCTGGAAAAATAAACATTTGCAGCTATTTCTGCCTTATTTTATCTGTGTCTATGCGCAGATGAAGGTTTCGATGATGATCTAACAGTTTTCACCATAGCTGTAATCTGTTTCCGTACGTACACATTGCTGGTAAATTGTTCAAAGCTGTGAGCGCCGCGGATGACATTGAGTTCACCTCTATTATATTTGATTAGAGGCAGAACACTCAAATACACGGGAGGAGAAAAAACAAACCTCAAGATGAAAAACTCTGTGAAACACAGAGATTTACCTGATGGTGACAGGCTTCACCGGCAGAGTTTCAACCTGTATAACAAGAACTTGAATGGACCTGACATTTATTTATATAATAATAAAAGTTCTGTCAGAGAGGAACCGTCGGTGTCAAGTATCGTGACCTCGAATTCGTTCACTATTCCTGGCGAGTGAGTGTATTCCGATCCAGAGCTGCAGATCAAAATCGACATATGATTAATGTGCACGTGTAAATACACCCTGTCAAATAAGTGATAAAGCGTGATATTGATCCTGCAGGACGGACGGGACCAGATGAATCCGCCGGCTCACGCGTCGATTCTGCCAGACGCACCAACGGGCCCCTCGGTGGGAACAAAACATGCAACATTGCTTTAAGCGCATTCCAAACATGTCGGGCATTCGGATGTGTTCAGTTAGAACGGTCGACTGAACAGATAAGGCAGACGCCGCCCCCCCGTGCCGGCGTCCTGCTGCGTTCGGGCCTGTGTGATTAGCAAACAGCAGCAGCGCCTCACGTCACGACGCGGCCGGCAGCGGCGAGGGTTTTATCGGGAGGAGATTTATTGGCTGGCGGGCCAAAGGGAAGGGATCCATAGGAGGATCGGGGGGGTGGGGGGGGGGGGAGTCATCCGTCAGAAAGACGGGGATTACAGCAGGTGTGGCAAATAATTAGAATGTAAGAGAGACAGAGAGAGTTAGCATGGAGACAATGAGAGAGAGGAAACGAGGAAAAAAGGATGGGATGATTCTTTCCTTGCAACCCTGGGTGCTTGCACTTGTAATTCTGCATGTGTGTGTGTGTGTGTGTGTGTGTGTGTGTGTGTGACATATGACTCTGCTCTGGAGAGCGAGGGGGGGACACCGCTCCTACCGTAACGACCCTTTAGAGAACGAGGGTTTCTTGGAGGGGGGAGGTTGGGTGAGATGTATCCTGACAAGAACCGTGCGTGTATGTATGTGTGTGTGTGTGTGTGTAGAAGTGGGTGTGATGGATTGTGGGTAGATGGAAGAAGCTGACACGGAGGAGCGATGACCTGCAGGGAAAGAGAGAGCTTGGCCGGGCTCGAAAACGGAGCGGGAGCAAGGGGAAGGGAAAGGGCCATCAATCACGCCGCCGTCTATCGAGTGGGTCTAGGTGTTCAGGCTCCGGTCCCCGCGGGGCCATCGGAGGAGACTTGCATGTTAATTAAAGCAACAGGGGCCTTGACATCAGCAAATAAAGCTGCAGCTCAGCCGGGACATCATGACAGGAGGCAAACGGAACCCGCACACCCACACCATTGATATAAACAGGGGGGTGATCCCTCCAGTGTGTTCCGGCATTCAAATATTAACGATACCGAAGGCTCGCGTGTTTCTCCTCCTCCTCCTCTTTCCTCCACTGCTCCTTTCCTTTTTGACATGCCACAGCTGTCCACAGAAGGTCAGCGGTGGGTGGGAAATGAGTGAGAGCTGGAGGGAATAAGCAAGCAGCGGGTCCCAAGACCGCCCCGCTAATGAATATGAATGAAACGTAGGGATGGGTCCCTGTGGGTTCGGGGGAGCACGCACGCGCGCGCGTATCGATGAGCGGAGATAACACTCGTTTAATAGGTAAAAAGACACAGCGGCCACAGCGAAAGACGCTGTTGCAGGGACACGTCCCGGTGTTGTCTCAATCCCAACACGTGTCACAAGCCAAGGACAAGAAAACAGAAAGCAGCAACTGCCCCCCCCCTGACGTCATAAATCATCTCACTCCGGCTTTTTTTTGTTCTCTGCTTACTGTTCCCCTGATCATTCTTCATCCTCCTCCTCCTCCTCCTGTTATGGTAGATGCTCAAGGAGAGAGAGAAGGGGGGAAACTCCACACACACACACACACACACACACACACCTTCACTCTGGTGTACAACCTTACATACACAGATTGAAACGTTGTGCAAGATGCATAAGTCAAATATAGTCATGTTTAATAGTTTGGACTCTGCACAACACACACACACACATATGCATCATGCACTTACACACACTCTCTCTTAATGTGTGTCAAACAGCCATGACACACACTTTGAAAAATCCCTGCAGCACATCCAGACTCTTTATTCCTGCCTTTCCCCTTTGCATCTCTTTATCACCAGTGTCTCAGTGACTCCCGGGTGCAAAACCACCTGAACGCCAGGCCGAGAGAGAGAGAGAGAGAGAGAGAGAGAGAGAGAGAGAGAGAGAGAGAGAGAGAGACAGTACAAAGCTCCAAGTAAAACACACAGCAGGAGGCCGTGAAGTAAATGGGTGAAGGGAAACGCTGATGCAAGAAAGTAGAGCTCTGACATATTCATTGTGTCCCCTACGCAAACAAGAGCAATTAAAAAATCAACAGGGGACGAGGAACAGTGGGGGGGGGGGAGCGAGAGGCGGAGATGGGTGATGGAAGAAGTAGAAGAGGATGGATGGATGGACGGATGGAGGGATGGATGGATGGGGGGAGCTGGAGGAATGGAACAGAGACAGGGTACTCACACAGGCAGACATCCTCGCCCCGTTACAGACGCTCCTGCCTCCTCAGCTCCTCCAGCTCGGTGACATTGCTACAGCCCCTCTATTCCTCCCTTTTTCCCCCCTTTCTCCCCCTCCCTGTGCTTCTCCCTCTCCTCCTCCTCGCTACACCCTTTTTCCCTCCCTATCTCCCTCTACGGTCTGTTTCCTCTGCTTTGCTCGCCCCGGTCCGAAGAGATCCCCTCCTGCAAGGTCCTGCTGCGTGCGTCTCAGTGCGAGCAGGGAATCCTGCCTCTCCGCTCGCTCTGCCTCTTCCTCTCTCTCTGGCTCTCCATCGCTCGCGTTTAATAACCCCGATGTCTCTCAAAAGCACCGCCACTCTCCTTTTTCCTCTCTCTCTCTCTCTCTCTCTCCACCCCAGCACCCCTCTCTGGTTTGTCTTCTTCTTTGAGTATCTTCTCCTCTTTTCCTCAGTTGCAGCTCTCTGTGTCTCTTCCCCCTTCTTGTCTTACAGAAGCTTGGAAGAGAAACGGCTTATACCTCACAAAAAAAAAACGGCGGGACAAACGAGGAGAGGCAGAGATGAAGAAGAGGCAAAGCCGCGCAGCCAATGGCACAAGAGGGAGGCAGAAAGAGCGCTGGAGACAAAGAGTGGAAATAGCGCAAGAGATGGAGAAGTGGGGGGGGAACACGCACACACACACACACACACACACACACACACACACACACACACACACACAGCAGAGTGTTCCACATATAGACCTATGACTTCACCAATTCAAAAGCCCCACGTGCAAACACACACGAACGCACGCAAGCATGTGCACGCGCAGCCGTGGCGGTGCTCAGACTTGCTGAGTGCTCCAGATATAGCTTCATGACTTCATCGAGGGGTGAATCCCTCTCCCCCCTGTCAGAGATGGGGGGGGGGGGGGGGGGGACTCATTCATATTGAATCAACCTGAAGGAGAGAAAGAGAGAGGCGGAACTTTCTCACATAGATGGAAAGCAGAGAAATAGACAGGAAGACAATGGGCGGATGGAGATGGTTTTAACCTGTATCTATTTCCCTGTTCATCACTTTTTGGAGTTTCTTTACAAAAAAGATGCTCTTCATTCTGCCTCTCGTCTGACAGGTGCACTCAGTTTTCTAACGATCATTTAATGCTGCATATAAACACAACGCATTTATTTCTTGCAGCTCTGCCACTTCACTTAATTTACCTTAAGATTATCAGCTAGAACAGTCTGATTATATCACACCATAACATGATATATCACAATCAAAGACACGATTTCACATCCTGATATGGATAATATATTAGCTGCAGAGATTCCATCTGTCTCATGTCCATTGTTAAACAAAGCGATGGTGCCTTCAAGTTCCTCCACATCAAAACTAACAATAATTGGAAGAAGGCCCTTCCAGAGATCTCGCTGCATCATAAAAAAAAGCAGTTTCAAAATAAAGGTCCACTTGAACAGGGACGTCCACGCTCCTGTGCCCAACTGGCTGCAGCAACTCCCCTCAATGCACACACTTTGACTCCAGTGCACTCTAGTGGCAGGACTCTGCATCTCCCATCGAATTCTACTCGAGCCTCAGACACACACACAGTCCATCCCCTGACAGATGCACGATACTGCAGAAACTATTTGCTGCATACGTGGGAATTGCATTGTGGTCCCACATCATCGAATATCTTCTCTCTTACACACGCACACACACACATCCACTCCAGCCAGGCCTGAGTTTGTTTTTTTTTTTACATCCAAAGTCATGAGCCTGAAAGCAAACTGTAGACTGCAGATTTTTAAAGTGCTGCCGGGGAAGGGGGAGGGAGGGAAGGGGGGGGGGAGAGTGGAAGCTGCACAAGAGAGTGAGAGATGGAGTGAAAGAAAAAGGATAAGAGGGAGCCTGAGCAGAGTACATGCTTTATCCATTACCGCCGAGAGAGACAGCCACTGAAAGTTTCTCAATCCACTGAGACGGAAAAGGGCGGAGGGACTCTTTTTCTTTCTGTCTCTCTTTATCGCATACACACACACACACACACACACACAGCTAATGTTGCGCTTAGTGGTGCTGTTGAGGGAAGGAAAAAGAAGGAGAAAGTCAGAATGAAGAGAGGAAGAGTGTGAGGGAAAGAGAGGAGAGACTACGGGAACTTAAAGAGGCAGAAAGACAGAAATCAGAGATCAGAACACACAGAGACAGGACGTCGTTTAAGGAAGAAGGTAAGTTAAGTGAGTTAAGTGAGATCAAGCCTCTTACACAGATGCTATTTTAAACTCCATTTTCACCCGAACTCTTAACAGCTGATTACACACGTCAGGAGCTACTGGGACTGAAAACCTCCACTGCTCCTCTCATTTATAGTCATAGTGTGACACGTCTCGGATGTGAATCTCCTAAAGCCTCTTAGCTCTTAGTGGTTTAGCATTAGGCATTGACAAAAAAAAAAAAAGATTTAGGCTGGAGTCAGGATATTCTGTGTATGTACGCATACATATTCCATGTATGTGTGTTGCACCGCCACTAATTTTTGTTGATTTGCATTGTTTTGTTTTTGTTTTTTTCAGTCGCTTCAAGGGTTAATGGAAACCCTTAGGGACCCATATCAATGAGGGCTTAACTTGCCCCCTATTAGCAGCCATGCTAGCCTCAGCACACTGTCAGCTCCATAGTGAAAGGTTAAGACTGTGGGACGCTGCCAAATGACTGAAGGCCCCACAGGTGGAATCAGCGTGGAATGGAAACGTGGAGCAATGAGCATAATTATGGTGCGTTTTGAATATAATTTGTGCAAATTTGCGCTGATTAATAATGAGACTGATTCCATCCTCTGATTCGTTAAAACCCCTGAATCAGCTTCTAGCAGGGAAAGTACATCACATGCATTATGCCAGTTTGAAGCGTTGTGTGTGTGTGTGTGTTGCTCATTGGTGGCTTTAAATACCTGTCGTGGTCTCGGCCAACGCCCCAGACACGGATGCTGCTGATTGGCTGAGAGTGGAGCAGGCTTCGATCATCGGGGTCGACCAGGGTCAACATGCGGTCCTCGAGCACCAGCAGCATCCCTTTACCCTGCGAGACCACGCACAGATACGTTGTCATGGAGATGACACGGAATCAAAACAGAGTCATTCCGCTTTTTTTTTTCTTTTCAGATTAAACTCAAGGGCCCAACAAATCTGCGATTGAAAATAGAAGCGATTTCAATAAATCACGGAAGAATACGAAACAAATCCCTCTCTCTCTCCCTCTCGAACGTGAGCCACAACGGGAAACGGACGATGGTTCACAGCAGCCGTATTGACATGAAATAGTAGGTAAACACAGGTGTTACCAATGATGCTAATTAAACTCCCATTTACATCAAACTGGGTCAGGGTTCTGCTGTTGTGCACGTCGCTCCCACTGGAAAAAAGGCTCTGCTACACTAAATGGAACCTTCATTAGTATCACTGCTAACAGCTGTGTTTATCTACTATTTTCGCATCGATGCGGCTGCTGTGGAGAAAAAAAAAAAAAAAGGTCCGTTGGCCGAGACCTCTCTAGAGACACTGACATCATTATTAAAACTGCTGACAAGAGGCAGAACCTGGATGACTGAAGAGGAGCCGCAAACAATTTAACAGGAAACGAAAAGGTTGTCAAGAATTCCGAAATGACATCAGATTAAATTCGATATCGAAAAGTTGAACTTTCTCAACTGTAAACTTCTATGAGTCCCTGTGTCCTTCAAGTCGCAGAGCCGTTAATTCTACTACTTACACACCACAGGCTCACATTGTTAAGAACAGCAGCTAGAGATTCTGGCATATCACGGCCACAGGTCCGGTCCTCGCCCAACATTTTAAGGATCCCTCCTGGCTCCCCTTAAACAGAGAAACTACCCCTGTGGCAACTGTGTGAACTAATGACAGGACACACATTTCCAGTCCAATAAGTGGAGGTAAAACATGCAAAACAACAAAAAAAACACTATCTACCTGTTGAAATGTGCATATGATAAAATCTGTGTTGCCTCCTCAGTCAAAGAAAAGGCTGAACACTAAATATCCATAAGATGCATTCAAGAGATGATTAGATATGAACTACGCTGTAATAACCAGCTGCCTTAGAGCAGATTACTCTTCATAGAGGAGGTGATGATGGCAGAAGGTTATTTTAGAGAATGAGTATTTGGACAGGAGTGTTTTGCTGTGATTAAATTATAATAGACTGTATTAGTTATAAGGAAGCATTTATTTCTATGGATGTTCTATTTTCCAATCGAGGTACGTTCTATTACTAATATTACAGTTGCCAGTTAAATTGATTTCTTAAACCTTTAGAGAACAGGTCCCTCCATCTAAACACCTCACATGCAGACTATTGGTAGAATCTTCTGATGCTCCCTAAAGGCCTCACATGCAGGATCTCAGAAGGAAACAGCAACTTTGAAGTGGATTTGAATGCATCCTGCGCTGTGTCTCCAACAAACATGACAAGTTTGCTTCAGCGGGAACAGCCTCAGCCACACCGGAGGAATGATTTAAATATAGTTGTTGAGAAACAGCTCATCCAAACAACATGTCAGTGGAAGATGCTTTAGTCTTTTTACAGCACGCCACCTGAAAATACATTTCCTGCGATTGGCTGCAGCTACTTCTTTGATCTCGGCTGTGCTGTCTTTGTGATCTGTGCCGTGCGGCCGTGAAGCCCCGCCCCCTGCTGCTACAGAGTCACTCGCTCATCGCCTGTTTAGTCAAAGTTTATTAATATTGCACACGTCACGTGCACTCGGGTCCCTAGGAATAAAACCAAGTATGAAGTCAAATCAAATCAAACAGTTCTCTAAATATACAAAGAACACCTTCCTGCACAGATTTGAATGTTAAGATGCTCCTTTAACCCCTTGACCTCCAGCCCTTTTTTAGGTTTAGGACATCCCCATAGTCAGTAGGGTATGTCTGGAATAAACAGAGATGTTGGTCGACACTAAACGACCATTTATTGATCTCAAATAAACATGGTTCATCCCAAAACAGCAACAAAAAAACAGTTTTTGTTAGTCGCTTCAAACAAGTGACTTTTTACTGTAGTGTTTTTGGCTGCTAGTTTACTGAGTTTTTTGTCATAAAGCTACACTGATGGTACCGTTGGACTCGTCAAAGTCTCAGCTTTCATATGAGATGTCATTTGTCTGTATAACATGAAGTATCAGAGCGCTAGCCATCAAAATGTGGCGAGTGGGTCGGCTTTATGATCGTATACCGATTTTCATATTTGTTAATTAATTAGCTTGGTGGTTGGAGTTGTGTTTGGTGTGTGTAAATATGACTTATATTGTGCTTGTAGTGGAGTTTCTCCTGTTTAATTTGATATATAACTTGACTATATTTGTACATGATTAGTGGAGCAATCTCAGGAGGAGCCTGGAGTTTAACGGGTTAATTAGTTTGATATTACTCAGACTCCAGCATCACAGCTTGAACAATGGATTTTTTTTTATCATACTTTTTATTGCAGCTCCATGCAAACAATATATATACACAACTCAATATACACTGTATGTATATTGTTCAATGTTCAATTACAGAAAAAATCATTCTCATTATGTATTTGGTAAATATTGAAATCACAATTATTCAAACAATTATTTTCAGTTACACGGCATGAGTGAATGTGCTTTTGTTTGAGATGGTGAAGCAGATTTGTTGCCATGGAGATATTATCATATATATATATATATATATATATATATATATATATATATATATATATATATATATATATATATATATATATATATATATATAATATATATATATATATATATATATATATATATATATATAATATATATATATATATATACACACTACTCACAATAAGTTCTAATATAATAATTATAATTATTATAGAGTTTTTGGGGTAATCAATATTAAACTAATGAAAATGGTGTTTCTTCTTCTTTTACTCATTTTATTAAAATTCAGACCAAATAGGATAAGCGCTCATTTGAATAAAAATATCCCTTATTACTTATTGGGAGTAGTGTATATATATATATATATATATATACACACATATATATATATATACACACATATACATATATATATATATATATATATATATATATATCTATATACATATACATATACATATATATATATATATCGCTCTCGCTCCACTCGCACTCATTCTCTCTCTCTGTTTCAGAATTGTGCAATGAAAAATATCAAATATCTTGATTTTGGAGATCGTTTGACACACAAATCTAAATCTTAATGTTCATGTCTGGCAGGTACTGACCTCTCCCCAGACACCAGCTGAGGTCCCGTATGTCCCTCCTGCAGTAGGACAGCTGTCTGATGCAGTGGTGCACGGCCACACTGCTCCTCCCCTCACACAGGTCCTGCTCTGCCATCTCCACCCAGCCCAGAGAACGCACTGGAAATGACTGATAAGACACATTCCATGAGTTACAGCTGTACGGATTCTTTCCTTCCCCGAACCCCATCATTATAGAAGAACTGTTTTTTAACTTGTTCATTCTTTTGTTTTGTGCAACTTCATCTGGAACTCCTCTCTGCATCTTT
>CM060464.1:5677500-5683490 GCA_030544235.1 Lepturacanthus savala
GGCAGCTGAGAGTTGTCCTTCCCCAGTTCCAGCCAGTCGGAAGCGGGGTTATTGATGAGATCGTTGTGAATTTTGCCCTCTGTGTTGGCCCTGCTCAGCTCCAGCTGCTGGCTCTCAGCTCGCCTCTGCATGTTGGCCCCATTCTTGGCCAGTTTGGGGTTGGTCGTATTGAACTGTGAGGTGGAGGAAGAGGAGGAGTAGAGGGCTGAACTGGAGGAGGACTTGGTGGGGAGGCCTCTCCCTCTGGTCACAGGTTGGTTTTTAGAAGCCAGGTTGTCACTTATCCCCATGACGCTCCGCACGCTCGTCATGGCGTATCTCTGACGGCTCTTCGGCAAGGTGGCCGAGCTCCCGGTCTCCCTCTCTCCGGATTCCTTGATGACATCGCGGCCGAGCAGCTGGTTGTACGAGGAGCGCAGGCTGAGGGAGGTGGGAGGGGTGGCGGAGGGGGCGCCGCGGTTCGCCAGACCCACGTTAGAAGGGGAGGAGCCAGAGCGGGAGAGGGGAGGGGTTTGTACGGACATCATGGCTGACTGGAAAAATCACTGCAGAGAAAGAGCTGTCAGGAGAAGAGACACACAGTCAGAAGTCAGGCTACCAGTTAAATTTAATCCACTGAGCTTCACTGATATGGAATGCGGAGTTGAATGCATTCAGATGAAATGAAATAAATTATCCAGGATCATATGTTTGTTAGATTTTAGCCTGACCTCACACAGGTTCAGATATATCTAGGTAGATCTGGTTTCCATCTGGACACTCGTTTCACAAACAACACAGACAATTCGACGAATCAACGTTGCCTCTGCAGCTTCTGTGCAATATTGCTGCGTCTTGTTCATCTGAGTGATGGCTTCTGGAACGAGGCTATTTTTACACCGCTTTGTTCTACACCTTGGGAATATAAACCTGAAGCTGCGACCGACTGTGCAAAGGGCGGGAGCCGTTATTTAAAATCACGCTAATCATCCGGCTGTAGCTCTCTGGTGTATAGGGATGCTGGTGGGTTAAGCTGTGACTCACCAATTAGCCAACCATACAGAGGTTTCTAATCCATGACACAGAAGGAAAGGATGGATTCAATAAAAGCATGACAGAATAAGGTCGTCCTGGCTTTGTCAAAGTGGATAAAAGACTAACACAACATTTTCAATCAACAATTACCCAAAGACTCTCTCTGGCTATGATTTCGTGAGGGTGTTT
The DNA here is from genome assembly GCA_030544235.1 of Lepturacanthus savala. Classification (NCBI taxonomy): domain Eukaryota; kingdom Metazoa; phylum Chordata; class Actinopteri; order Scombriformes; family Trichiuridae; genus Lepturacanthus; species Lepturacanthus savala. The sequence continues at coordinate 5,678,704 of CM060464.1, forward strand.
CTTTTTAAATCGATTATTGGTTTTAGAAATGTTTAATTGAAGACAGGTCTCCTCACACCACTTGACAAAGTCTTTGATGAGTCCTCAGCAGACTTTCAGATGGTCCTAATACACATGCTCTGACAGATATTAGGGCAAAAGTACACATCCAGTGGAAGCCAGCGGAGGAGCAGACACGCTCAGACGGAATTCCATTTACCCTCACTCTTTGTTAAAAAGTCAAGAATCCAGGCCACAAAAATGCTGCTCAAGAGGCCTACTGGTTCAAATATGCGGTGGAGTCGGATTAAAAAGGAAAGCAAAAAAAATCAACAGATTAAAAAGTCCTGCACGAGACCCATTTCCCTCCAAGTGATTTAAAAAGTAAGCCAAACAAAATGAGCGCTGCATCCTCTCCTCCTCCGTGGGACTTCTAAGCAAACTGCACCGTACCAAGAGCACGCTCAGTTTTCTTTAAAGGTGTAGTACGCAGGATTTGCCGGTTGCTCTTCTTTTTTGTAAACGCAGCATTCAAAGTCGGCCCCTCCTCCAGCGGTTATGTTTTAAAGCACAAGATAAAACAGCCACACCTCGACACGATGCTGCGTCTGCTGCTTGTAAACGCAGCATTCAAAGTCGGCCCCTCCTCCAGCGGTTATGTTTTAAAGCACAAGATAAAACAGCCACACCTCGACACGATGCTGCGTCTGCTGCTCTCTCTCTCTCTGCTCTGGGCAGGAAACAGACAAACTCACGGCACCGAGGGAGAATTTTATAAGTTGTTTTATGTAAATGTAAAAAATGTGAAACAGAAGAAAAAGAAAAAAAAAAACGCAGCAATAACCTGGTTGCTCCTTTTTTTTTTATGGCCTCACACACACCCTGCACTGTTATTGGGCTGGGGACCACACACACCAAACACACAGTCAGGATTTCTGCACATTAACATACCTCTAGTGGGTTCATAAACGATGCTTGAGAGGAATTACTTTTGTTAGAGTGTATATATTGGATATTATCACCGATCGCACCAGATTTTCAAAGCTTTTCAATAAAATTAGAAAAACCTAAAGCCACAATTATGGTCCAAAATGACTCATTTCTCATTTAATAGTAAAAACAACGCTCCCTGGCTGCTCTCTCATCCCATGTTCTCATCCTTTATCATCACAGACGGGTGACATCATCATCTTGAGACGAGCGCGCGGTGTCGACCTCTCGCTGCAGTTCGGAGGCTTTAATAGGAACAGCATGTGCAGGTGCTTATTCTTTTCAGCCCCGACACCCGGTTGACACAATAAGGTGTCACCAGCTTTTGTTAAAAAAACAATGCATCTAAATGTGGGGGTGCATTTGCACGACATTGGGATTGAGTCACACTCTGGATGTATTCATCCAGCAGTGTGCCAGCTCCCTGCTAACTAGCTAGCCCGCGTCTCCTTTTATCTCCAGCTGGATCAGGCCCCTGTGCTGCCTGCAAACACACACACAGAGAATCACATGCACATGCAGAGGGTGACACCACTTCTCCTTTCGAAGGGTTTAAATAAACCTGTAGGGGACCCGGTTAACAACACAGAGCTCACACACAGGTAGGGAAACGTGGTCAGGGCCTGCACGCAAAAAAAACGCCGTTTTCTGTTTATTATACGTTAGGGGTTTGCGTGCCTGAGCATGTTTCTGAGGATTTCAGTCACAGATTCACACATCAAAACAACACTGCGGTTACCATCAGCCGCCTTTCTGCCAAACATGGAAAACACGTACGCAGCAGATCTGAAAGTGAGACAAGTTCCTTGGGAAAAGACAGAGACGGGGATTTTGGAGAGAGCAGAATCCCTGGGCAGTGCACTTTGTTCAATGCGGGGCCCTTATCCGCTGGAGGAGGAGGGGGGGGGGGGGTTGTCGTGTTGTCCCTCCGCCACCGAGGACCAGACACAACCACCAACAACCTGTTTGTGCTGAATTTGCAGTCAAACGGGGCCTAGAGTCTTTAAAACAGAAACACGGTGTCAACAGGTTCAAACACACACACACACACACATCATCAAACTCTTAACCGTTCCCTTTAACTGACTGGATCTGACATTTCACAGAAACCAGTGACAGCTATAAATTGTGCTTTGAGGCCTCCTGAAGCTGAAAAAACCACAGTAAAATGAGTCGCTTGACATCTTGACACAGCGGAGCAATAAGAAAACATCATTTCAACTCCTGATTGTCCGTCTCCTACACAGACAAAGTGGAACATAACAATCTGGACAGAAATTGTCTTCTTTTGTCCCCCCCCCCCCCCCCCCCCCCCCCCCCACACACACACACACACACACACACACTCTCTCCTTTTACAATGCGGGTGTCCCTCAGTTAAAGAAAGTGGGGCGAACACAAGTGTCGGTTATTAGAGGGAGGATGACACAGCAGTTTACAGGACAGCGGGCAGCAGTCAACACACGGAGGTAGAACTGTTGCCCTCAATAAATCTGTTGTTCCCCCTCCGACAGCAGAGGTCATTCATCAGAATGCACGAGATTGTAGCCGCGGGTCACGGGATGCAGGGGCAGCAACACGTATCCTCATAAAACAACTGTGTTTTTTTTTTTTTCTTCCTTACCTGCGGCCTCCGTGCTGCGTCGCCACAGTGCCGCTTGTCCATTTTTAAAGGGAAAACTAAGTGATCATGTGCTTTTTTGTGCGATCAAGGACGAGGGCGACGTTCCCTTTCTATTTTAGGAAGGTGACAAAAACAGGGTCCTTATCTGCTCCGGTGTGTTTGTAGTGCAGAGAAAAACCCATTTCCTGCTTTCCTGAAGGTCAGCTATAATAGAATATTCCCATCAAGTTAAATAAACTATTTATAAGGATTCGCCACCCTCTGATTTCAGAGGGAAATAGATCTATAGGCAACTTAAAGGTTAAATCCCTGTTTTTGCTCAACTCTGAACCGCAGCCCCACTGCTCCATGGATGAAATGCAACAGATGAAGACACAGGGAAATGAACTTGAAAAAGTCAATGATGTCATGGGTGGAGTATGTGTAGAAGCGTCGGTTCTCGCTGCCTTCTGATAAACTGTGTCTATAGAGCTGAATAGGAGGAAAAACAGCGTTAGTTGATCTGGAGATCTACCTTCACAGAGGATGCAGAGGTGGAGTTGGCGATATTGCGGAAGCACAGCTGTCGATACGTGAACAGACGCAGTAAATCCTCAGCATCCCTTGTCTCTACGGCCACCATCAGCAGCGCCGCGCTGGGGAGACTGGGAGGGGAGCGCATCCCCGCGCGAGAAGCAGCTATTTACATCCACTCACCGCTTCTCCTCTGCAGCCTGCGGGCTTCTCCTTCAGCGCTTCCCCGCGTCGAACGCGGTAGTGTGCGGGGGGGGGGCGTGTGGGAGGAGAGGAGGGGGGGGGACCCGCTGTTGAGAACCGCTTTTTTTTTTTTTTCTTCTTCTTTTTTTTCTCCTTAAGCGCCAGTTCGCCCGTAGCTGCTAGCAGCCGGCCGCCCGTATTGGATCACAATCGCATCGTCATGTGCCGCCTTCCCCCAGCCCCGGCGCGGTGCTCGCTTGAACGCGGCCAAGCTGCGCGTATCTGTCTCTCTGCGCCAGAGAGGATCCCGGAGCGGCGGCGCGGCGGCGGCGGCGGCGGCGGCGCTGTGGAGCCGGAGGACAGCCAATCACAGCCGCGGACGCAAAGACGCTCGGACGCGCGGTGGGGGGTTGGGAAGGTGCGGGGGGTGGGACGACGCAACCGGAATAAATCTCTCCGGTGTTATTTTGCGTCCCAGGTAATGAAATCACACAATACATCGGGGTGTGACGTCATCCGGCAGAAATATGAGCGCTTCACAATCTGTGACACGCACCGGGTGCAGCGTCGGTTCGGTTTAATTAGCCTGTTTTTTTTTACTGTTTGAGGGGTTTGAAGTGGCTCTAAAACTGCAGTGGGGACGCATCTCAAAGTTAGTATTATATCAAAGTTATTACAACTATCTGCATATTGCAATACATTTGTTGCACGCGTCGTTTTTTTGTTTTAAATCACAAAGCAGCCAGAAAGCTATTGTTTTTTTATTCCTTTTTATTTGACTAGAAGCATGTGCGTACAGTACAAACAGTAGAAAATCCTCCTCAGTGCATCATTAATTCACTTTGGCATGTGTCCAGACAACCATGGAATAAACTTCTCCCTTTTTTTGACATTTTTCCTGTTTATTATTCAAATATTCATGGTTTATTTATTAAAAGGAGCAGATTTTTTTATGTTCAAAAAGCTGCAGCAGTAATGCAGTCTGCATTCTCACCCACTCCATCTGAGGAACCCTCCCAACGCCCTACACTCTGCCAGGACTGGCCTGTTAGAAATGTCACAGCAGTCCCAGAGCCGGGGTCGGTCCAGGAACAGAAGTGGAGTACTGGTTCTCCCCAGGAGGAGAGGCGGCTTCATGGATCCGAGTCCGTTTCTGTTAGATTCCTGCTGTGACTTCACAACAGGAGTCACCGCTAGAATAGCTTGTGTTCAGCCAGGTCTCAGCAACGCTACACAGCGAGTGGGTGGTCTTATTTCTACAGTTTGTGTGTGTTAGCAGAAACACCAAAGGCTTAATATGTTCCCCCCCGCATTATTGCATGAGTGCTTTTTTTCATAATTTAGAATATTAAACCAATACATCCATTCAGGACACTGCATTTCTGAAGGTTATGTTTAAAAGAGTTGCTTCTGGGTATTTAGAAGACAAAACATCGCTATCTGAATCCCAACAAAAAGGCACCAAGATGATTGACCTCCACCAAAAAAACAAACTACT
>CM060464.1:7483590-7901090 GCA_030544235.1 Lepturacanthus savala
CCTTCAGCTTCAGTCATATTGGCCCGTTAAATCTAACATTTGCTGAGTAATATGAGTCCACCTCACACATCGGAGAGGCCCAGCTTGTAAATGCAGTGAGGAACATTCATGTAAACTGACTTACGAAGTAATCTCAGGGCTGCTGTGCTCAGGTTTGTCTGTGGACAGAGGAGGAGGGGAGGAGGAGGAGGAGGAAGAGGTTGGGACGAGGAAGGCTGGTCGGGGTGGGAGGGGTGGGATGGGTGGGAGGGGTGGACATGCCAACAGGGGATTTCTCCTCCTCTCCTGATCCAGAGTATCCTCGAGCAGCAACATCTGGCCAGGCAGCAGCCTCAGGTTACTGGGAATCTCTTTCTAAAGGGAAACAGACCTCGTCAACACTGGTTTACTCATTATTATTATTATTATTATTAATTACCAACAACATTTTACAAAGGTTGTAACAACACATCTTGCTAGAGTCTTGTAAAATGTAGTAATATCTTATTTATTCAAAGGAATTATTCCCCCCTGACTGGAATTACCTTGATGTTGTAGAAATTCTCTGAACAAATATAAAGCTAACATCCAGTTTCAGGTGCAGCGTCACAATCAATTAAAAACACACAGAATGAAAACACTAATTATATAACTTGAAGTCTGATTTCCGGTTTATAATATTATTACTATCATCATGTTTTTACCATCACTTTAAATGAGGTAGAAACATCATAATAATTATTATTGGTTAATTATTAACCAGGAAGTAAACCGTGCTGTATGCTCCACCTTGTGCATTGAATAGATGATATATTACATTAACCATTTAGAAAATATTGTTTAGACTTGTAATAAACTACATGGTTTGTTACACTAGTGTGTGTATCCTTTAGGTTTGAGCTCAGACTTTAAAGGATTTGCTGCTGTTGTTGTTCATGGGATATTATTATGGGACATTATCAACTATCAGCACCAACTTTATGATGGGTCTGTTAATATCAGTGTATCTGTAAGTGTGTGTGTGTGTGTGTTTACTCACTCTGGCAACAGTCAGGATGTATCCCCTCCACTCCTCTCCTGTGTCAGCGTTGTCTATCTGCACAAATCAAATCCTTAAAACTGTGGTTCAGGCAACACTGATAATTACTTTTCACTATTGTTTCAATGACCAAGAATTGCTGTGTTTCTGTACCACGCACCTTTAGCTGCACCTCCTCTGTGTGCAGTGTGAGGGTGAATGTGGTCGCCGTCTTTTTCTGATACGGAGAATCTACCTGCATGGACTTCAGCTGCTCCAGGTCCAGTTTCTCTGTGTACTGACAAATTATGAAAAAACAACATAAAAAATCAACATATTGTTTCTAATATTCCTGGTGCTCGTTAGTATATTCGTATGTATTATTATTTTTTTTCTCCTTCCTTTTTTGTGGCAGGTGTGATCTTTTCTTGGACCACAGGAAGGAACAAATAACCAAACCTTATACTCTCAGTTGTCCAGGTTTATAGCTTAACAGCAGCACTTAAATTGTCAAAATGTACATTGATTTATGGAGAAACTCATGTTACCTTTACTGTTTAATTAATCACTCTTTTTATTATTTCTGTTGTTTGTGATTTCTTGTTAGGATAATTATAGTGTTTCTTACTGTATCTTGTGTGTCATCTTCATACAGGAACAGCGTGGCCCCACGTAGCTCGGCATAAAACTCTTTGAAATCCTGAAATTTCATTTCCACGTCATTTTGAATTTCTGCTTGTAACGCAACATTTACATTAATCACTCATTCATCATGCAATCGTGCAACATTGCATTGCAGTTTCCAACTTCTCCAGCCTTGTCCTCACCTTATCTTTGTCTTGTTTCTTCAGCAGGTGTCCAGAGTAGTAGAGAGGCAGAGCCGTGATCGTGGCTCTCCTCCTGTGGACAACTCTGTGGCTCGCAGACATCTTCCAGTGCTCCGTCAGATCTGATTCACCTTGGTTCACTTCGGTTCAGGTTGTTTTCTTGTGCAGCTTCCAAAGCAGTAATGGATTTCTCTTAAGTATACTTTAGATGATTATAAACCTGAACTGATAAACTGTTCTCCCCCTTTTCCTTCAATCTTAGTTCTGGTCCTCTGAGAATGAGGAAACACTGCAGTGATTTATGAGAAGGAAGTAGTTAGTATAAAATTTCCCTAAAAAAAAAAAAAATGTACTTTGAACCTGGTCATATCTCAGGGAGAAAAGCTTAATGCTCATACGCACTCAGTATGTTGACTGAACACTCATGTAAATTTGTCTTTTTAATTTTATTGGTACCTATAAAAGTAAGATATTTACAGTCTTCACATAAGTTGTTATTCATCTCGCATCAATACTGAAAGTGTATTAGTTATCATTTATTGATTTGATCACAAATCATAAAATAAAGCCATAATCACATGACTCCATGCATAAACCTCTGTAATACATCAGATAAGATTTTATGGCATAAACAAAATCCAATTTGCACGTGATTGCTGTAAACAGTAAGGACACAGAAAACATTATTTTAAACACCTAGTTCACTTATTTACACTTGAATTATTTTATTATTTGAAGTTTTTATAACCTAAAAAGTGAGATTTTAATTTCTTTTTGAATATAAGTGGCTGTATAAATCCTGATGATCCTGATTGATCAGGAATGATTGATCTCGAAGACTTTTCACCCCTTGAAACTCAATAATTGATTAATATAAAATTAAAACTTGTTTTTGAGAGGCTCTAAGTGATAAAAAAGTACAACACTTTTCCCGTTAGTGACTTGAAAGCACATAAACACAGCAAAAGTCGGAAGAACAATTTCCCAAATTGCAACGTCCGAGCCTCCGATGAGCACCTGAACGCACCTTTAGATCCCACCGCTGAGGGGAGGCGGGGCCTGTTCCCATGGTTACGTCTAAACCAAAAAAGTAGTGATTTCTTTACATGCGGTTTTAGCTCTGAGACCAGTTCACACATGGCCTTCTTCGGTTTAACATGTCTGGGTTATCAGAACCCAATAGGCGATAAGATGGTCGTGAATCCTGGAGGAACCAGGCCAGAACCGGGTAAGAGCAGCTGGATTCGGTGTGTGAGGGTCCGCTGTAACGTTAGCTGCACCAGGACAAGCTAGGAGATACTCTATACTAACAATTAGTACTCAGTACTTCATTGTACTAATAGGATATTACAGAGCAGAGTAATTTACTAATGTCAGTGCTGGTAACTACATAATTAAGTCATTTTGAGGTACTTGAACATTCGACTTTATCCCATAAAAACACACTGTTGTCACTGCCCCTTTAAATGTTCTGGAAAATTCCTCATACAGTTTTATCCTGAACTTAAAGTGATGAAGTCCATAAGTGACATATACTGATGTGGTTATGTGTGGATGCTATTTACAAAATAGTGTGAGAGGGCTGACTAGTCTCAAACAGTTTGATTTTTGTTATTAAAGGTAAGTTTCAACCCATTTAACAACAGTTTAATAACATGTCCTATGTTACATTTAACCCGTTCTGACCACAATTCTTGAGTAAACTGATATAACATAAAACAAGACTGCTCAACTAATTTAGCTGATTCTCTTATTTTTTGAATCAACATAGTTTCTATTGTTCAAATAATGCATTCTTAGACCCAACCAGCATAGTTAGGCTCTGGCCTCGGAGTCTCCTGACACTTTCTTTGACACCCTTGGAACTATAGTAATAAACTATAGTACTATTTCTTTACAGCTAGTGGGATTGAATCTCCATCTCTCCAAGAACAACAGGCTCCCCTCAGATGTACAGACGTATGCAACGTTTATAACCAGCCGGCTCCCTACAGTCCTGACATACACCTCGGAAGCCATGAGCGATACAAGGAGATGGTGAAACGGGTTCAAACGCCCAGATGTGAGTTACATAAAGAGAATAGACGTCTAGTGGAGGATCTGAAAGAAACTGGATTTAAATTACAGCTGAATGCCTGGCGACTGACATGGTCTCTTCTCCAGCTCCTGACCAGCTGTACGTGTCGCCTGTGACGGACAGCCAGCAGTATGGATGGTTGACGTCCCAGACTTCTCCGCCTTGGACACAAGTCAAACGTTTTCCCCGAAAACACAGCGAGATGACCAAGTGGGTAACGTTTCTGAAACTACTTAAAAGTTCTTCACATATTAGTTTGATCTCACCTGTCGCTTTCACAGGTTTGTTAAAGAAATGTCAGTGACAGACCGGGAGTTCAGCCTGTTCTGATGTTCTCCACCTGAATTCTTCTTCAGTTAAAGGAAAACCAAATCAGCATCAGTTTTGATGTGAATTCCTGAAAATAAACTGATAATGTATGAAGATTTTTCATGCTTCATTTTTGATTTTTTCCATTAATGTTACAGATATACACTACTGGTCACCCAGACAATTTAGTGTTTTCCAATGAAAATTCACACTTATTTACCACCATGAGTTGTAAATTGAATAGGACATTAGCTTCCTGATGCAATGAGCAAACACATTGTACCATTAAAACTGGAAATGGGCCTCTATACACCTATGTAGATATTACACCAAAAAACAGACATTTGCAGCTAGAATAGTCATTTACCACATTAGCAATGTATAGAGTGTATTTATGATTAGTTTAAAGGTATCTTCATTGAAAGAACTGCTTTTTGAAATAAAAAATAAGGACATTTCCAAGTGACCGCAAACTATATGTATATATTCAAGACATTAAAGACAAATTATTTTTATATATTACAATTCTATTTGATATACACTGCTTACAATAACTTATGGATATTGGGAGAGACGTTTTAATAAATATCAAAAATGGTGTCTCTTCTCATTCATTACTGGTAATATCAGAGGGAACCTTTGCTTATTTTAATAAATTCAGATCAAATATTTAAAGCACTCATGTAAATAACAATATCCTTAGCTTATTGTGAGTAGTGCATATAAGGTGGTGAGATAAGAAGTCATCTGTCCAGAATCATTGGAGGTCCAGATGTGAAATGTCTGTGTTTCCTCTTTTGATCTGACATATTTGAATCTTGCCCCTGACAAATAGTTGTTTTCAGAATGAATCAGACGTTCTAACTATTGAATATGAAGTAACCTGACCAACCTATTCTGCATGGCTGTTTTAGTATTCTACAGAATACTAAGTCAGTATTCAAGGTGTTTGTGTGTACAGATTTGGGGGACGCACACTAAAGAGAGAAAACACTCACCGTTCTCCATCATGGGGCTCCTAATGATACTTCCTGTCACCCACTGACTGAGGAGAAAATGGCCACAGGGTGACAGGGACCGAGGATAATATGGCAGACGGATGAAGCTCTAATAAACCTCTGAGTCGACATCATGCATATCTTTTAATTATTGTATAGTGTAGGTTCTAATAAATGCAATTTAATTAAATCCATTATTTGGCATCAAGAGTGATAGTTTTTCTACTGAGGTCTTTATTGTCTTTTCCAACCTTGTTAAGCTGTAATGACACAGAAACACATCTCTGAACTCATATTAGAAACAGATGATCATATTTTGATACAGACTGACCTAACAGGTCTGGATGGTGGTAAGCAGGCAGGCCGGGGTCAAATGTCAGGCTGGAGATAGAGGTCAGGCAGGGGTCGGAGGGTCCACAGGCGTCATTAAAGCGACACGGCTGCTCGCGTTCAACGCTGCAGGAGACGTTCCTGTCTGGAAAACAAAACAGCTTCTGTCTAGATTCACTTTTATTTAAGATATAAAGTGCTCCTCCCGACCTCTATTCTCCCAACTGCAATTTTCATTTGTTCTCATTAGTAGTGATGAAACACATGTGCACACGTGTGTGTCTCTCTTCGTGTTCCCAGGTGTAACGACGTGTATTTATCTCTGTGATCTGCCATTCTAATGGTTTCAGTGATGGAGGAGTTGAAGTGGAAATGGGAGTGGAAGCGGGGCTGTAATCAGAGGAGGAGGCAGGAAGAGGAGAGGACAGGAGCCCGGGGCTGTGTTGTTCCAGCCGATCTTATATTAACACAGGACCAGCAGCTCCACACATCAGTCTGCTCCTATGTAATCTCTGTGTCTGCTCTGCAAGAACAATGTCAACAGACGTGTGGAGAAGATGCCAGGACGCCTGAAAGCTTATTAAAAATAAGGGTTATTGCACCAAATATTGATTTCTGAACTCTTTAAGTGTAAATTTAGCATTACGTTTACACTTAAGAAGAAACCTTAAGATCGACTCAAATAAAAATCCTTTTGCCTAAACACATACCTATAAGTAGTTTAATCAGGATAAAGAAATGATAATTTGGCAGAGCTGTATCTTTTTGTATCTTTTTACAATGACAATACACTTTTCTTTCTGATTATTAATTGTATATTGCACTGTAACAGAAATTTAAAGTTGAATATCTAGATCATTTTGCCGTCAGTATGTCAGATGTCCATGAAGGTCGATTGCTCTGACTCCAAACACCTCTTAGCCAAAATGTCTTCTCTCTTATTAGTTTGGACTTACAAATAATTCACACACACAAAATCATACACTACTCAAAAGTTAGGAATCACTTAGAAATTTCCTTGGTTTTGAAAGAAAAGCACTGTTTTTGAATGAAGATAAGTCTGTACATTTCTAATATGATAAATATCTATTGTAGCTGCAATATGTGTTTTTGGTGCAATATCTACATAGGTGTATAAAGGCCCATTTCCAGAAACTATCAATCCAGTGTTCTAATGGTAATAAAATAAAACTTTCTATTTATTTTTCAACTCATGGAAAACACAAAATTATCAGTGTGATCCCGGACTTTTGAACAGTAGTGTATTCTAAAAACTATTTTACCTTCCTTATGGTTGTCGCTGCATTTTCTGATCCCTAGAATTCCACTGATGGAATAGGCGGACTCAGAAGAATAGGCCGTTCCCATGGCAACATATGATGCTGATGACCCTGTGAGGGTCAGAGGTCGGCGTCAGGAAACAGAACAAGACACCGAGTGATCGACAGATAGAAGACTTACCGGCTTCACCGGACTCTGACTGGACTTGGCTCCTAATGATTCTGCAAAAAACAGAGAAGTCGCTCAACTCTCTTTTTTTAGTTGAAACACACGATCACACACACCATCATGGCAGCTGCTACCTGTTGATAGAGCTGACGCTGGGCACGCTGTCATTGTCACACTCTCGCTCCAGCAGGAGTCTGTTCTGGATCTCCCAGGCGAACATGGTGGGGTTCATGTGCTTCAGGTGAAGTATCCTTTGCACCACCCTGGGTGTCGCTACTTTGGGCTTCGAGCCTCCGATCACACCTGGTCTGATGCTCCCTGTCTCATTGTACCTGAACGAACAATATATCTATGAGGAGAGGTTTACATTTGACCTGATTAAGAGAAAATACATATTACATGTTATTTACCATTGAAATACCTGTTTGAATAATGCATCATGGGATCATCAGATGTATTTGATTGATGTATTGCTAGTACAGTTATAAAGGCTACAGATATTTCAGTGATCAGATTAGATTAGATTAGATTAGATGCCAAGTATTTCTGATAATAGATTAATGCATTTGAGTCATTTTTAAAGAAGAACATGTCCAAATTCTTTGGTTCTAGCTTCTCAAATGTGATTGTTTTCTGGGTTCTTTAGTCTTCTATAATAGTAAAATGATGATCTTTGGGTTGTGGACTGTTTGGGCAAAAAAAGAGAGACTTCATCTTTGGGAATTAGCGTTTTTTTTAATTGTTGACATTGTTTCAATAATCTATAGATTAATCGACTATTAAAATAGTAGCTCGTTGCAGCCAGATAGAGTATTTTTAGTTTTTAGTTTTATTTCATATCCTACAGCTATATTATCCTATGTATGAAGTTTTAAATAGTCTAGATTTAATTTGTGAATAAACACCAATCCGCTATATTCTTAATTACAACTCATCCCCTCACTTGTAATACGAATTAAAGCATTTAACTTTTTTACCTGGCCAGTATTTTGCTGACACAGCCGTGACTGACGCGCAGGCGGCGGGAGATCTCACAGGGACGCACGCCGCGTCGCGTGAGCTCCAGAATGCGCTGCCTCACCGCGTGCGGTAACGGGCGCCCGTTAATGAAGACTCCGCCGAGCTGGTTCACGCCGCCGTGCCCTGAATAAACACCACATCATTATAGAGGACGTGTAAACGCTCGTCAGTTAATTACTGTGAGATAACTTGAATTCAATATAATGAAACTGTACTTACTGTGCGTAACAATGAGCGGCGCCTCTCCAAAATATATTTCCATGTTTAAAACACTCTGTTTTGCTACTTACGGTGTAGTTTGCTACGATGAGGCAACATTTCTTCACTTCATTCTAACTAAAACGGAAAGTTTTTCAGAGAGCAGCCGGTTAGAGTTTTACGCTGAGGAGTCGGTGTCTCCGCCGCTCTCAGCGCGGAGCCGTGCACGCGCACCGCGCACACACGCGCTCAATAATCTTTTTAGATTTTATTGACATAAGTTATTCAAGTTATTCACCCACACAGCATCTTCTAAAATGATATATTATTCGGATTAGTCGTCATTAATTAATTGTTTTTAATTAGATTAGGCTTTAGTTGCTGTTTCTCCCCGTTAGAATAACATTCTGAATTGTTCTGAATTTTTGTGTTGGCCAAAAAAAAAGTATTGAATCTAGAACTTTTATGATAATTAATGATGGGATGATATTTTAAGTTATTTAACGTATTTATTTTAAGTTATATGTACTTCTATGGTACCTTGTATGATTTTTATTAAAAGATTGCAAATAAAAAATAATAAAAAATAAAAAAGAACGCTAATTTCACGTCGTGGTTCAGTTTTGGTTGTCCAACATTTTACTCGGGCATGTAAACAAGCATGGAAGTATCTACCAGTGACCAACAGTTAACTAAAAGTCCTTTAAGTTGAATGGACGGAACGTTTTGTATCGTGATTTGTTCAAAACCACAGCCGAGATTTAACTGTTAATAACGGGTAAGAAACTGAAAAGTCTCCGCAGACTTTATATCTGCTGTAGGCAGCAGCTCCGGAGCTAGTTAGCGTTAGCATAGCGGTGGTTAGCCTAAATGTTAACACACGTTTCAAAATATATAGACATTTTTCATTCGCCTCATGACGTTACATTAACATTAAATGTACGAAAGAAATACCATAACCAGCCAGACTATTTGATATCCGCCACTATGCCAGTTTTTGGGATAAAAGTTCTGGGGAATTAGCAATGTTAGCTACCGCTGTTTGCTAGCGGTGCGGTGAGTGTGTGCTCGTTGGGTGGCGCTGTTTAGCCGCAGTTTGGTAAAGAGTGTAGTATGGACTTCACTAAGGAAAACGAAGATGATGATGATGGTGAGGAAGAAGAAGCAGGTGACAAAGATGAGCCCTTCTTTATCGAGGGCTCCAGCTGTGCAGAAAGTGAAGAAGAGGTCACGTTTAGTCGCCAGAAGCAGCGCAGCAGCTGGAGGGGAAGCTCTCCTCCGCTCCTCCTGGCCTTCTCCACATCTGCTCGGCCGCTGCAGGACAACAGCTGGAGTCCGGCTTCCAGCTTCGACCTCCAGGAGGAGGACAGTGACCTGCACATCGAGGACTGGATGATCCTGGGAGAAGTGGAGCAGGAGGGAGACTCCAACATCCAGCTGAATCTGAGCTACAGGTCTCTCTTCTTTTAAATCAAGACTGAAGACCTTTCTGTGTTCTGCTCCCTTTTTGTTAAATCAACAGTTAATGTTCTTCTCAAATGACTTACTCATGTATTTTATTTGCTTTATTGTTTAACAGGAACAGCATCTCTGATGAAGATTCTGGAGATGAAGGTTAGAGTGATAGGAAAGGAAAGCCTCGTATACACACTACAATTTACAGACTTTACTCTGAACTTTTTCAATTCATACTCTATAGTATTTCTTATCACTATAGATATAATAACCCCTCCAACCACAATGGGGGTTAGTGGCACTGTTCATATTTCTGCTCATTGACTTTATGGGTGAAAAAGCTCATTTAGGAAGGATTTTTCTGGATTTATCAGGAACCGTTCGTACAAACGACTTCACTTGGGTCCCAAGCAATACACCTGAGACCTGAATGTTCTATCGTTTTAGAACAAAAGCTGTGATTTCAAGCAATGTGATCTTGAGATCGTCCAAGCTGCGATTTCATCAACTATCCCTGACCTTGCACTACTTTAATTTAAAAGACATATTTTCTTCTTTACTTTAAGTTAAGACAGAGATATCTCTTTTAGTTCTCCAGTTGTAATAACTGCTGTTATTTATTGCAACCATTATTAGTTATTACAAGCACTCGATGTAACCTGTGTATAGAATGTTTCTTGTTAATAAATAGGACTACTTTTGAAGTCAAGTGCTGACTTTAGTTCCCATTCTCTGATTATTGCTTTAATGGTATGATGTAAGTTTCTCTGATGCTTACAAATGTTGTGCATGGATGTGGATGAAGTTGAAATTGCAATAGCTGTGGGAAAATGTACAATTAAATTATTTCTTAAAATCATTTGCCCTAACACCCGCGACACGTGAAGTCGATTGGAGAAATGTTTTTCAATATATCAAAATATGCAAAGGACAGACAGACAGAACCATAGAGGGGTGCTCTATGGTTGCTTCAAAATATAGATAATATCCATGGAAAAATTAATGTCTACAGTTTACAGCCGATACCCAGTGGCAATGTGTAATATCAAAGGTAAAAACTGTAGGTAAAAAAATATGCAACTGAAAAAGGCCTCAGAAATGCATGTGATATCCCTTTTATTTATAATGCAGTAAGGGAGCTTTAATTAAAATCTGGTGCAAAATAAAGTGAGAAAGCATCTCTCAATTAACCTTTAGCTTTCTGTCCCATTATACTCAGTGTCTAAGTCACTGAGAGGCTAAATGAGGGAGCATTGTACTGCCGACTCGCTACACAAACGACAAAGCCATATTTTATGATTATGTCCGTATTTATTTCCAGCATAACAAAACAGACAAATCCAGGCAAGGAAATGCAAGATGTTCAAAACCTCTGCAGTTAGATTATGCAGTCAATAAAAAATACGCTCTCCCTACTCACCCCCTCTGTCCATGCAACCGCCCCGGTGAACAGGTGACTATATGCCCATTCATTCAATCACTCAATCACCTCAACCACACCCGCTGTGACGTGCATGAAAGGCGTCAAACTGACAGCTGAGATTAGCACCTACATGCTATTAAGGAATATTCAGTCAGAAAAAATGTAGTTTTTTTTCCCTACAAAATCCCGTATAACAAATAACTGTAAATATAAATAGTGATATTTCATATATTGTGTTTCCAGCTCAGATTTACTCTGTGTAAATGTTCCAACAAGCGATATAGACAAAAAATATTTTTATTTTTTGTCTATATCGAACAATAGAACAATTTATTTTTAACGATATCTGAAAAGTTTGCTGAGCACGAACTGTGGTTTTAACTTTGACATTAAAGAAGATTCTCATTTTCACACCAGGGAGCTGCCTTACAGACCAACTTGAACTTTCAGTTCAACAGTCAGCAGCTCCACTGCAGCAGATTGGCTTTTAAGTGTTTCCCCACATCTCAGTGATAGTATTTATTGGAAGGTCAAGTGTGATTCATTAGTTTTCTAAACCCTGAGAGCTATTGCTTTTACAAGACGAATACTTGGAAAATAGGCTTGTGAATTGTGAACTGTCCTACTTTTGTAGGATTTTGTTTTGAATTGTATGCTGCATTCAAGAAATATCTTTGCCTGGTAGATAGTTAGATTTGTCATGGTGGGATACATTTATGCATTCATAACTTTAAATGTTTTTCTTTCTTTTCATAGATCAGAATGCAAAATCAGTTCATGATACCTGGGCTGTATCCGAGAAAGACAAGGTAACTACTATTCTCATTCATTCATTCATAATGTGTGCATGGATTTTCAAATATTGCCGGTTATTGCATGTCTTCACCCTCTCATTTTATCTGGTGTTTGCCTGATCAGCCTTTGTTCAGCCACTCTTTTGTGCCCGGTCGTTCTCTGACATGTCACAACTGCAACAGGACGGGACACCTCGCCAAAAGCTGCTACATCCACAAGGTAAAGTAACACGCTCAGCCCACCTTTCTTTTATATCATCAACTTAACATACATTTATAGATTTTACAGTCTTGTAGGATGATGTGAAGTTTGTCACCAGAAGGCTGTTTTCACATTCGTCTACTAAAAGGGGGAAGTTTCTCTGAGCTCATGTCAAAGTTTTTGTAATCCCGTGGCCACTTGTAGATTTTCTTTCTCAACACCCTTGTAAGAAAAAAAAAGCACAAATGTTTTATCTGCGTCTGCAGAAATGTCCCACCTGTATCCTATGTGGGATCCAAGGCCACATCCAGAAGGTCTGCCCCAGCCGCCCCTGCCCCAGCTGTGGACTGCCCTCACATGGCCTCAGGTCCTGTGAAAATCCCCCAACATGGAAGCAGCACTGCCTGCGCTGTGGGATGACAGGACACCTCTCTGATGTGAGTTTGCCTGTTAGCCCTCTGCTTGCGTTGGAATGTGTGTTGGCGCTTTAAAGGAAACTTC
Source organism: Lepturacanthus savala (assembly GCA_030544235.1). Lineage (NCBI taxonomy): Eukaryota > Metazoa > Chordata > Actinopteri > Scombriformes > Trichiuridae > Lepturacanthus > Lepturacanthus savala. The sequence continues at coordinate 7,496,171 of CM060464.1, forward strand.
GAATGCGTTTGTCAGTTGTGTGTTGGCAGATACTTTAGCTTCAGGCGTGTGTGAGCCCCATTTATGAAGCGTTGTCTGAACTCCGCAAACAGTTTCTTATCTTCGGTGCCGTTACACAAGGTTTTCTTTCTCCCATATTCTTGCTCAGAAAACTCATTTTCTCTTTCATTTTCTCTTTCTTTCCTAGGCCTGCCCTGATATATGGAGACAGTATCACATGACTGTGAGTTTTATGCTTTAGTACTTATTCCGATTTCACCTTTTTGAAAACTCAGAACTATCTTTCTGACTTGCTGTATGAAAGTTATGATTTATTAATTATGATTTTGAAAGAATCAAATCATCCAAAATTTAACATTAATCAGGTATATTTTTTTAAACTGGTGAAATTGTGATCGTGCAAATGTGTGGTGTGTATTGATAAAAATGTTCTTTCTTTGATGTTTTTTCCAGATCCAGTTAGATCTGCCACAGAAAGTCCACTCCCCCAAACATAAGAAACGCCCTCCTTATTGTTACAACTGCTCAAAGAAAGGACATTATGGCTATGTAAGTGGCCCATGAAAGAAATCATTTCCTATCCATCTTGCTTTTTACCATCTCTTGTTTTCTTGATTGCTTAATATTTCTTAAGTCTTTTCTTTTTTCGGGGATCAGACTTCAGTGTACCTCCTCCACTTTGATCCTTCTGCTCTCTCACTTTTTCATTACATCCACAATGGTCCCTCTTCTCTCTCCCGTCGTTTTTCTCTGATGAATTCTCTGTAAAACCACCGTTCCCTTCCGTCCTGCATCCATCGCTCATCTCACCCCTCTTTGTTTGGCTGTCTCTCTTCTCCTGCGTCTGTGTCGGTAACAGGAGTGCACTAACAGGAGGATGGTCAGTGGGACGTATCCCTCTGTGCCTTATGTTTGCCATTATGACACCATGAAGGACATCCTCCAACGTCGCACCAGGATGCAGAAGAGATACAAAGGTGACCCTGCGACACAGAAAAGTCATAAAAGCATGTACACATGCGCACATGTATATGCAGGTGCATTCATCTGCTTCTTTGTCCTTGTGCATATGCTCATGATTCTTTTAACATGACAATCATGTTCACACCAAGGGGCAAATGCAGAGGCTGAAAAATGAAGCAGTAGTGTCATAAACTGCAGTTACTTAAATGTCCACTTGAGGCTGGCTCCAAAAATGAGTTGTATCTTCGCCCCTCTTCCATGTTAAATTGCACAGTTTTACAGCAGACATATGTTTACAGCCTGTGAATTCAGCTTGGCTATAGATGATTTTCCCATTTACAACAATGCAATTTCAATGCAATTCAATAATTTGGTCAAAGATTCTAGTGTTACGCTAGTAGAAGTTAATGCAGCTTAGCCTTAAGCAGAAAGAAGGTCTGGTAACCTCTGTTCTTCTTTCTAACTCTACAGCCCAGATCGTTTTTATTTTCATATTTGTAGTCTTAAGCAAGTCTCAGCAGCTGACACTGATTTAACCCTCGTGTTGTGTTGATTCATCCAGGATGCCATGACTTTGTCCACAAAGAGGATTTCAGCAAACAAAATGAATTGTTTTCATTTAATTGTACTGTTTTGTACACTATTGGTGTTCCCAGTCAAATGTGACTGATAATGATAAAATAAATGGGGGGACGCCAGAATTAATGTAAGAAATTGAACTTGGGTACATGTGCATTTGTCAGATGGACACTTGAAATGGATTCAAAACAAATGTCCTCATTAACTTTGACCCAAATATTCTGTGATAAACAGTAGACTATGTATATTTAAGTTATATATAAGTTCAGATCAATGAGACATACAGGCCATAAATAAATTAAAGTTCAAAACTTGTCATTTTCACAAAAAGTTATGTTTATGAAAAAAAAACTAACACAACAAGAGGTGATCATATATGTATTATTACAGATTATAATGAGTCTTAATGAAACGGTCAAGTTTGACAGGGACACCAAATCGATTAACATGAAACATGAGGGTTAACGGCACTTGTGACAATTTATCAGAATTTGCACAGTACTACATGTTCAGTAGTACTCTCCAGCACTCACAATTTGAAAGTTTCCCTTTTAATATAAAAGAATCATCTGGTAATATGCACTGATCATCAAGTGTGTTTGTGTTTTCAGAGCTTGAGAGTCCTGGATTCCCAGAGAAGCAGCACTTGCCTGAACCATCAAGGGAGAGCGGCGAGGAGAATAAGCCGACGCAGGGCCGGGTCAAGAGGAACCAGGAGACACGGAGCCGAGCCGGCAGGAGGAAGACTTGGCCAGAAAGGCGCAGAGAGAGACAGGAGGTGAAAAGGTTGAGGAGGGAGGCTCAAGCCAGACGTGAAGGAGGACGACTGGTGAGGTCCTGGGATCAGTCTGAGGATGAAGATCCCTTCTGTTCCCCCCTCCACGGTAACGGTGGACAGTCAATACCCCCTCCACTGAAGAAGAAGAAGAAGGGGGACGAGGCAGGTGGTAGAAGGAGCAGGAAGAGCAGAGAGGCAGAGAGGTGGAAGAAGAGAGGAGGGATGAAACGTGGAGATTTATATCCCCATGTTGACCTTGACAGCTCTAGTAAAAACCTTATTTCCCCAAAGCAAAGGGTACGCCACCGAAAAAGATAGTTATTCAAAAAAAAGTAAGATTTCATAGTCCTATGAGTGATTTATTGATGTAATTTCAATACAAAGACCTGTAGAATAGGAGGATATACAGAGATATATCATCTACATTAACTGTCAGTGCATCTACTACTATTCAACTGGCCGAATTTTACACATCTACAATTTTCAACATATTTCTGAATATGTTATTACAAACTGCCTGTTTTTATATAGCTCATATTGTATGTTGTGGGACCAATTTGTTAACTCACTGAATACAATGATATTTTTACAGCGCTGGACCTTTTCTGTCATAAAAAAAAATACTTGAAACCTGGTTCCATGCCTTTTAACTTGTCAGTTGTAAAGAACCATATTCATGTTGGAAAGACAGTAACAATAAACGTGGATTTACAGATAACCTATTGTATAATTTGTGCTCAAAGATAAAGGTTTTTTGTATGCGAAAACATGAGGATAATAATAAAACGTATGTTCATTTAGTCTCCCCGCTCAAGCGTGTGTAGAAAAGCAGCAGCGTGAAGCTGATCTCTTTCAAAGCTTATAGTATTTCTGGTATGAATCTACTGAATTATTAATGAGCTGAGCAGCTGCCCGCGGTTTGCCAGACAGAAGTAATCAAACCCGATGACAAGCTGCTGTTTAAAAACCGACTGACAGACACTGATCAAATGAATCTTATTTTGCGGCGCGTTGCACGGAGTTGTTTACTAAACTTTATTGGCACTTTTTTTGAATATTATATTCGTTGCTGGAAGAAGAAGTCGGATTCTGTACTTAAGTAAAAGTAGAAATACTGGCGTCTGAAAATACTCAAGTAAAAGGCCTAATTGAAAATATCGAGGTAAAAATACAGAAGTATTATGAACAAAATGCATTAAAAGTATCAAAGGTAAAAGTACTAAATATGCATACTTTGATATTTTAGTTTATTATACTTCTTTTTACAAACGCGAGAGCATTTGTTGTAGTTCATCAATATGAAGTCAATTTTAAATAAAAGATATATAAATATATATGCATCACATGTTTGAATAATAGACCATAGCACCTACTATAATATAAATAATATAGAAGCATTAATGCAAGTAGAAGTACCTCAAAATTGCACTAAAGTCCATTACTTGTGTAAGTTACTATCCACCACTGCTGACAAGGAGCATGTGTATCTGTGATCGATTGGGAGTGACTAAGCAGCGATGTGAAACTCCCATTGATTGATCTCCACTCCACTCCCCGCTGACCGGAGAAAACACTCGACAGCGAGAGGGGATTTAAATCGGACAAATATTGTCCAGCTCACTTGACGGATAAGGTAGATATTTTCTTCCCCGCCACTGCGAAATGAGCTAACGCGTTAGCAGCACTGGTTAATTAGCACCGTCAGCGGAGTAACATCGATAGGAGTGCGACGTTTGCTAGCTTGGTAATGTCGGCACTGTTGGACTTGTTTTCCCTGCTTCCTGTTAGCTTTGGGCTAGCTGGAAAAATATGAAATGATGCTAATGAACGAGCAGGTTTAGTTAGCCAACGCAGAGGGTTGTAACCCGACCACGCAAAGTGGGCTACCCGTTGCAGTGTTTTTGTAATTTATTCACGAACTTCTGCTGATAACTTAGTTTCACAGCCTGTTATAAAGCCAGCTGCTTTATTTAGTTTGCTATCGCTCGGTAGCTAGCCATCTTGTGTTGGGGGATTGAAGTTGGCGAGCTCTCTGCTGTGGATACTCACCTCGGTTAGTTGTATTTTCTTGTTAATTTATGCGTCGGGAATGAGCTCACACGTTTGGTACCTAATTGGTTTCTATTAATGCTTTAAAAACACTTTATTTTACTGTCAGAGCAGAGGAAAAAAAAGACAAAAGACAGCCGGGAACTGACCAGCTTCGAGAAAACGCTCTTTTATCACAGTTTAGTTGCACTACATGATGATATAAGTGGGCTCTTTGTATTTACTCGTGGACGTGGGGAAGCGGTGAAATAAATACGCACAGATACCCGGGGGAGGGGAGCAGCCAGCAGGTATCTCAGCTCATTAAAGCTCCAGCTTTAGATGCATTAGCAAACACTCATCCGGCTCATCAAGGGGGAACCAGCCGGGCACGGAGACCGGAGAGGGAGGTTCCTGCCCGCTTCTGAGCGTCCTCTCAGCCTGCCTTCATCACGTCCATCCAGCACCGCCCTCCTCCTCCTCTTCCTCCTCCTCCTCCATCTCTCCAGCCATGGACCCCCCGAGGACTCGGTCACGGTCTCGGTCTGGCTTCTATCATTTCGGCATGAACAGCAGCGTTGGAGGCAACAGCAGCGGCAACGCGGTCGGTAACGGGAGCATGATGAACGCCAGCGGAGGAGGAGGCGTCAGCTACCCGCAGCAGAGCAACGCCGGCTGGGCGCCGCACCACGGCGGCCGCAGCTACCCGGAGAGCCAGCAGCAGCAGCACGGCCAGGGGAGCTACCTGTCCGCCGGGGCGCAGCGCCACTCCGCGCACGGAGCCCACAGACACCCCGTGGCCGGTAAGCAGACTCCAGTAAACAGGCCCTGCAGCCTTGCGAGATGCATCATTACACACACACACATACATGCATGCATACAGAGGATACACCCCCTGAGGATGGGAGGAAGACCACTAGCAGGCTTTGGTGCTTTCCAGTGCCAGCTGTTGCTGTTTGTCATGTCAGGTGTTGCAGTCCAGTGGAGGTTCTGATTCACAGGTGTGGATGGTGTTTACTCAGGTAAATAAGGGCAACCAGGATCCTGGACTTTGTCTTTGTGTGCTCACGTCTCAGTGCACAGGGAAAATGATCAGTAGGAGTTTAGCACTGTAGAATTTTCCTTTGCATTGTCCAGACAATGCAGTGCTTAAGGCCTCCTCATTATGGGGAAGTTAATTCTGCTACGTAGGAAAGTAAACCTGTAGGTGTTTAAATTAAACTTTGAGATGATTACATACAACAATATGTTGATTTAGAATTAAATAAGTACATCTGCTAGTTGGCCATTGGAAGTTTTGTAGTCACTATCTCTGAATTCGTTTTAAATTTTGTGAAATGAAAGTTCTTTTATGGATATTTCATCTTTATATGTGTTTGAGGTTTTTCATTGCTGTGGTGAAGGCATAACAAAAAAGCACAGCTTTCCTCTAAATTCACCATCAGCTCTTATTATATTTTAACCCATAACAATATTCCAGTTTTTAAAGCCTTTGTGCAGCTCCTGTTATTCCAAAATAATCCAATAGATTCATCTAGTGGTTTGAAAAGTTTGAAATTGCGAAGGCGTAGTGATTTTAAAACATTTTCCAAACACAAAGAAACAGACAAAATTCGCAATAGACCTGTGTTGGCATGTTTTTTTTGACTTCAATGAAAACAATGAATGAAAGCAGGCTTTTAATGGGTCCCTGTTGTAATAGCAACACAGTCGCCAAACACCCGAAATAACCCACACAAAGGGCACACAGAGGGCACACGCACACACAAAACACATGTTTTACCAAATTGAGAGACTACAGAGGGGTTTGTGTGAATGACTTCAGCAGTGTCATCTCCCAGCTGTGTGATCTGCCTCCTTCCTCTTGGCAGCTGCACATGCCTCTTCCTCCAAAACCGGGGTCCCTGTATGTGTATAGCATGTGCTGCATGTGGAAGTCTTGTTTGGTTCTTTTACTACGCCTCTTGGCATCACTTAACAAAGAATGTGTCAGGATTGGGTTTGGGGGAGTTGTGAATGTGTCCCTCTGTCTTACCTCTGTTTTTTTAATCCTCTTTCTCTTCCTCCTCTTTCACTCCCCCACTTCCAGCTATGTTATCACCAGTATAGCTTTTAAAAGTGATTGTTTCATCCCACAACCTCCCGGCTTTTACAGATTGTCATTAATACTGTTATTATGTGAGATTTGTGCAGCTTCTGTGCTTAAAAATAATCATGTGTCTATTCTTGGTGGGCCTCACTTAAGAAATAATAATAGTTAAAAGTCTTTGTATTTCAGTGAAGGACCAAGGAGAAATAGCTGTTAGATAACAGCTGATATTGAAAGTTTATTACCCTGCTAACTCAATTCTCAGTTGTGGGAAAAAAAAAATGGTGTCAGTCTTCCCCGACAGCCTCGCTCGGAGGAAACAAGGTCGTATCTTCTCGCCAACAGAACCCATCCACTCCGCCCTACCATCCCCTCTCCTACGGGGCCCCAGGGTGAATCGGCATTAACAGACCTAGTTCCCCCCACAAAAACACATGGGCGGCTAAGACCCATTACCCCATGAGGTCTAGAGAAAAGGGATGGTTGATGAATAAATATATAAACCAGCGTGTTGCCCCTACTGTCGGCTAGTCAGTCAACCGCCTGTCCCTCTGTTCTCCACATCCACTAGCAGGGCGTCTTTGAGCTGTCACTATCGGCAGACTTCACATGGCTCTGGAGTGGCGTCGCAAAGATGAGAAAGGGGTGGGGGGTGTGCTCAGATCTGTTGTTTCTGAGGAGGCAGAAGAGGCTGTTTGAATGAGGGAGGCATAGAGAGAGAGAGACAGAAAGATGAGGGGGAGGAGGGTTTTCTTCTCCCTTCTTTTTGGTGATTAAAGGGTTTTTTGGGGCCCTGCTTAGAGGAAACTCTTGTCAGCTTAGTTCAAGGACATCCTTCTAAAGATGCTGAAATATGTGTGCACACACGCTGCATCCAGATTGCACATGTGGACGGTCAGATAAACAGCTGGGAGTGCATTGTGGTTTGCTGAGATTAGATTCATGGCGTCGCGGCTTTATTCAGATTTGAGATTTCTTGTATTAACATGTTGTTTTTGGGGGGCATGCCAATCTCAATCATAAGTAAGGAAAAGGAATCTGGCTGTTATGAAGGTCTCTTTTTTAGCGAGAGATTTTATTTTTCTTTATCTCGTCGCTTGCTCCTCTAACAGAGCCGATAGTGGTTCAAACAATCTATGTTCCCTTACTTTGAAAATCCAACAGCAGCATGCATTTCTATTTCTAGTAGAGGGAGCAGAGGGAATGATTTGTCTGTGATAGCCAAAGATGATTCCAGACTATCAGAGATATCCTCCTCTCTTGCTGTTTTTTTTTTTTTTTTGAAGCAGGGATTTGAAAAAAAAAAAAAAGACTGTTTGGACGACACCCGAGCTGAAGACAGGGGGCTGTAGCAGTGTTTGGTTAGCAAGACGTCAGATGCTTTTGTTACCAATGTTGGATTCAGTACTGTTAAGGTGGTGGAACTGTTAAAAGCAGATCAAACCAGGGCTGCATCACAATAATCACTCTTTTGGCATCTGTTATGTTCAGAAAATGGAAAACAAAGTCAAAGGCAACCAGCCTGTGTTGTATTTCTGTCGGATTAGTAAGCCTGTATCCATGTGTCTTGTCGTGATGATGTTTTTCTCAGCTTAATCTTATCTGATTATGTTTTTTTTCCCCCTTCTCTCTGGCCTGCAGGAGGAGTGCTACATTTTCATCCAGACAATGTGTGCGAGGATAGGGACAAAGTAAGTATGAAACATGACCCGTGCCTGTTGCCTCGGTTTGCTCCTGCTTTGAATAGGATTTGTGTCTCATTGTTTTCTCTTTTATTCATTCTTCCTTTTTTTGGTCTGTCCTCTTTTGTTTTTTCTTGACCTCCTCCTTTCCCCCCTCCTCCCTCACCTCTGTGTGCAGATGGAGGACAGCCCAAGCCCGAAAAGGCAGCGTCTTTCCCAGCAGTCCATGTTGGATCTAAACTCCGCCCCTCCTTCTACTCCTTCCTCTCCCATCCGCCCCTGGGAGCTTCCTCCCAGTCGCAGACCACACCCCCACTACATGCCAGAGAGATGCCACACGCCTGTCCGCAACCGCCGCAGGTAAGTGTGCATATGACAAAAAACATTTTCTTATCATGAATCTTATTGTTCAGCCTATCAAATGTCAGTGAATCATTTATTTATGTTTGTCAGGAACAATACAAAAACAATGCACCAAGTTAAAACAGAACATGATACCATTGTATTGTATATGGGGTTTATAGCCGAGGCTAATTTACAACCTCAGTCCTTTGTTAGGTCTTTCTAGAATATACACTTATCTACCTAAAGATGATTTTTTATGAATTACAAAGAAGTTCTATGCAAGTACAATTCCAAGTTTGTAGTGCCAAGTTCATGATTCTATACACGACAGAATTGCAGTGTCAAATTCTTAAAAATTGATAATTTCAACAATTTAATTACTCCAACTTGTGTTCACACGTTTGGTTGGCTTTCAACCAGGGTTTAACCTTTTTTATGAAAACACCTTTTCATCAGTTTCTTGTTTTATTTCAGTTGCAGTCCTGCATTGAATATATTTAGATTTTGATTCAAGGCTTTAAAGTAGGTGAACTTACATGGAAACTAACTGCAATATTGATGTTTACACAGCAATGTTTAGTGACGTTTTAATCTCTTTTAAATGATAGCTAATTTTAGTTTTTCCCTCTTTCTTCCACCTCAGCCCTCCAATGAGACGCCAGCGTGGGCGGAGAGACCGTCTGACCCGCCACCATCACCATCACGCACACAACAACCACCACCATTACAACGGCAACAATAACAACAACAACCACAACAACCACCATCACCACCACCACCACCATCCCAACGCCCACCATCACCACCACCACCACCTACACTCCCATCACGGCCCGTCGCCAGGTCATCAGGATGAGAACTACCGGCACCCGGCCCCACCTCAGGGCTACCCACCCTACAGCCAGCAGCCTCCCAGAGGACCGGGGCCGGGACCCGGGCCTGAGGAGCGCCCAGGATACCATCCCCCAAACCCCTCTCCAAGGCCCCTCCATCAGTCACCAAACCTGTCTCCCAGGCTGCTGCACCCTGCAGCACATCCACAGCACCCCCACCCCCACCCGTCCCAGCAACAGAGCAGTGTGGTGCTGGACCTCCACGAACAGGTGAATAAAAACAATTATTATTCATTTAGGGGGAAAAAAAGCTGACTCACAAGCAGTTTTACACTTGTGATTCGGTAAAGAGAAAAATATATACATTAAAAGTTTTGACTAGTTTGTTGTGTGCTTAGAGAATGTGTAATTCTTATCAAGTCATATTCCTGTGCAGCTCATACGTGTGAATATGGCCAGGTAAATGTACTTTATAAGAAAAAAACACAATGCAGTTGTAATTTAATTTATTTAATCCTTTTATTTAAAACATAAGATCAGGATCTCTATTTTAGGAGTCCATGGAAAATAAGAAATACACAGTTGAGCAAAGACAGCTGCAGAGATAATTCCCAGACATTCATTGTGTTTCAATTAAGAAAAGCAAATACAAGTGTGACTACAATTATAGAGAGCGACCTTTTAAAATGCTGAAAGTGAAATATGAGAATGTAACTATATGTTTTTGGAGCTCATTCCATTTATGTGCAACATAATATTTAAACCTATTTTTCATTGTAAGCAGGAGGTACAGCTAATGTTAAAATGTACTATGACCTGATATTTTACGTGACGTGTTTATATGTTACCAGAGAACAGATGTAACTAGGAAGTTTTTGCAGAGGAGTCTTTTAAGTCAACTACACTACTCACAGTAAGTTAAGGATATTGTTATTTACATGAGTGCTTTTTGTGTTTGGTAAACATTTTAATGAAATAAGTAAATGTTCCCTTAGATATTACTAATGATGAATGAGAAGAAACACTATTTAGTGTATAATGCTGCTCCCTTAATGTTTAAGGACCATCCCAGCGTTCATATAAACTGTAATGGCTTGTAAAGAGGCCTTAAAGTGGAGGGAGAAGCATACATATGTACAATATCACCATATCTAGTGTTGACAGAGTTTCAGATGGTATAATGATTTCTCTTCTGATAAAGAGAAGATAAATATTTGTTTGTTTCTATAAAAAAGCCTCCTGTTTTCCTAATAGGTGTTCCACATGGGTCTTAAAAGTAAGTCTGGTATTCTGCCATAGTCCCAAGTATTTATAACATTCAACTCTTTTAATTTCTGAACTCTAAGCGGTTTTGGGTATGGGCAGTACGCTGGATACTGTTCAGTGACCTAGAAAATAACATACATATAATTTTGGCAGAACATCCTTATGTTTGATGAGAGAAATCTGAAATGTATCAAATGCAGACATAGTCAGGAATAACATGATAAAATCCAGGACTTATTTCCATCGTGGTTTCTGTTGTGCCATTTGTCAAATGTCGACCTAACAGATACTTGGCTATAGAGTCATAGAGCAACATGTCACATATTAGCCTAATACACAGCAATATTAATATATATATAAAAATGATCCATATCCAGTTTTACACTTTTTTTAAGGATGTAGGTTCTGTGTAATAGAACCCACCTTGGATCTGAATCCGTGATTACGTGAAGAATATAAAATAGTGTCATCTGCATAGAAATGTTATTTTGGAGTGATAGAGATGAGATACCCTAATTGACTGAATCAATGCTTTAGATCATTATCTGAAAATGCAGCAGCTCAGTGTTTTACCCAAACTCTCGATAATATTGTTTAGTTCACATAATGCAGTGAAAAAAACTACTATTAGTTGTGTATTGTTGTGTTGAACTGCTTAAAAGTGCCTGTACCAACTGTAAATGTGTCAAGATCACCACACTGATAAGGGAGCAGTGAAGACTACTCACACAGTGATGAGTTAATGAATGCCACTAAAAAAGTTGAATACATTAAAAAAAAACAAAAGGCAAACCAATGTTTTCTAATGGAAGTAAAGATAAGCGCTGGACTGTTGAACTTGACAGAGTTATACAATGTATTTCAATGAGGAAATGCAAAAGATGTCGTGGGTTATTTTTTAATGGTGGAAAACACAGAACTTTTGCCAAAAAAAAGGGGAAGTACCAGTCTAAGGCATAGAACTGGTCAGAATAGGCAGGATTTCACAGGGTATAAAGGTTTAGACCCTAGGGGTCCAGAAGGGCTGGTGTGGGAGCAGGTTTTTGTTCCAACTAAGCTGTAACACCTGAAAAACCTGCTCCCACACTGGCCCTTCTGGACCAGGATTGGTGACCCCTGCACTAGATGGTCAAGTCATTGCATTGGAACTGCTCCAACTATGTTCGTAAGTTCGAAGTGTTATTAGACTTTATAGGTTGTGAGACCACAGATGTTTTCTGGCCTAGCCCAGGAACAGCAGCAATTGTGGTGCTATGAGGTGCTGGCCGCTCTGGTTCTAGTATGCTTCCTGTCTTTTAGAAATGGTCTCAGTTGAGAATTTAGCATGGAAGCAATTTTGAGATCAGACGTTTTAAATGTAAGCTCAGCTACTCCTTGTTTGCAGCATTGGATTAGCCCTTTGTCAGCTGAATAAAGCTGAGGACCTTTGCTCTCCACATTTAGGGCTCAGCTCCAGTATCGTATCCTGTGTCTCCTCCGGGTGCTCCGCCTGGCCTGCCGCCTCGTTCTGCCCCACAACAGATCCCAGCATGCTCAGTGGTCTTCAGTGGACAGCACTATCCTGTTTGCAGTGTACCTCCTCCTGTAAGTGTTGGTGTAAAAAAAGGGTGTGTGGGGGGGAATCATGCATTTATTATTTCTATGTATTCATGCATAAACTCTTTTATTTTGAAATATTGTTTGCAAAGTTGTATAGTGAAATTTCCTTTCTTCCTGGTCTCCGTTAGGTCCTTCAGACTTGTTCTGTGCAGCATTTACCGATGCCCTACCCGTTCCCATCTCTGCTGTCCAGTGACCCAGCCTTCCTGCTTCCCCCTCCTCACCTCCCCCATCCTCCCACACACCTTTCCCACCACCCACCTCACCTGCCCCAGCCTGGACAGTTTGGACCCTACCCGACACAGCAGGCCCGATCAGTGAGTAGGAAAGTGTGTATGTGTGTGTCTGGTGACATCGTTTCAACCCAAGAAAAAATTAAATGTGTTTTAGAATGGCAAAGCAAGAATGACTTTTGTGATATTAGTACTATACATTTAAATTGGAGCAATTTGGCCTTATCTCTTATCTCTTATTGATTGCAGTTGCTTAGAAATAGTGTAGTGTTTAGTCATCAATAGATTTTTGGATTTAAAGGAAATACGTCAGTGCTGGAAAAAATGGCCTTGGAAATTATTGGTTTTCAACAAAATATATTTTTCTCCCCAAATGTTAAAATAATTGGAGAATAAAGATTTATAAAGGTTAAAGCACATTCTGATTAAGTTGCTGGATGTTCTGAGATTAAGAATGATTATTATAATTGGAATGTGGTTTTATTTTTCTCACGCTTAGTTTTTTTCCCCTAAATTGTTCTTTTGTGAAAGTTAATTAAGGCAATTACAACTACAAAACATTGACAGAAAAATTTCCAATTACATATCTTTGTTTTTTGTTCTAGATAATTTTGTTTTTAAGATTATGATCAAATTACACAATTGTTTGACTCTTAAAGGACTAATGTGTAGGATTTAGTGGCATCTAGTGGTGATGCTGCAGATTGCAACCGACTGAAAAAACAGATCTCTGAAGACAAGATAACCGACAAGATGTCTCCTACTTCACTGAAAAGTCCTTTCTCAGTGTTTGTGCACTGCAGGTTTCAAGATTTCGCGTCACACTTCTGTAAGTTGTGTATTGGACGATAAAGGTACACACTATAACCTCAGATTTTTAAGAAGGCAGAGAAACTTCCCCTCTTCAGCAGATGAATGTGAAAACAATCTTCTAGTGTCCAACTCGTGTGTATAATCCTGCACAGTGAAGCTCAAACCTCCAAATGAAGTAACAAGAAGTAAAAGACTTTGACAGTAGGGAGGCTTCTCCATCTCACACGTGTGTTGTGTAATGTATCTGTTTTCTAGTGTTTCAATTCCTGTGATCACATGAAACCCCGCCCTCGGATGGTAACGGCGTGTAGGCTACTTGTCTCCTCCATCAACCTTTGCTTTTCCACTCATCTCCTCCAGCCGTTACAGAGGATAGAGAACGACGTGGAGCTGCTTGGAGAGCACCTGTCTCTGGGTGCAGGGCTCCACTATCCCCCTGCCACCCACCCGGCCCTCAACCCACACTCCACACAGCTTCACTTCCTCTCCCATGACCCTCTGCCACAGGAGTTCTTCGGAGTGGTTAGTACATAAGATTAAATTATTCACTCTAGTGATGTACTCTGTTTTACTTTTGTTTGCTAAAATAAAAATCCACATGGATGATTTGACATGTCTGTACGGTTCGTCCTAGTCCTATCCAAACTTCATTCCTCGACGTCTCTCGGGGCGACGGTACCGCTCTCAACAGCCACTGCCACCTTCGCCTTACCACCCCAGCCTCCTGCCTTACTTCCTGTGAGTAGTCTAATCCATAAACTAACATTCTAAGAGGAGACGATTAAGAAGAGTGGGTTGTATTTAAAAATTTTAAAGGCTAAATATAAAGTTGTTGGAACCAATTGCATAATAATGGTTGTGACTAATATTGCTTTAGATTGAGGAGACTTATTACAACTTATTAATAAATTCGACCTGGTTGATAGCTATTATTTTCATGGAGCTAATTTGATTAGTTACACCACAAGAAGTTAAAATGTCATTTGTAAACTTGCGAATAAAGTTTACAGAGACAATTTTATAAGCTTTCTGAAAGTATTCCTAATTTAGATGTTAGTTAAATCTGGAACACAAAGAGAATGTAGTGATTCAACAAAGAATTTGTTGCATTATTGAGCTGAGTCACTGGATAAAAGGAGAAATTGAAGCTTTTTCTTAAAGCCTTAAACATAAAAAGCATTCTATGGAATATTTTTCTTAGTTTAAATAAATATAACAATGACTATGTAAATGGGGGGAGGGAAAACATAAATATGAAAGCTTATGAGAGCTTCTATCTGTAATCTTTTGAGAAATGATAACGCAGCTTAGTTGCGTAATTACTTAGTTTGCTTCTTTGATAAATGATGATGAGCTTCAATAATGATGTTCTATTTCTCCCTCTAGTTCAATGCTGCCGGTCCAGCCTACGGGTCCTGCGATCAGTCTAGAGCTGGATGTAGACGACGGAGAAGTGGAAAATTATGAGGTTCGTCCTGTTTAAATGTTTATACTGTTGGCTATATAGTAGGTGGATACAGACTCAATCGGTGTGGTGTTGCTAATGTTTTGTTTCACAGGCCCTCCTCAACCTCGCTGAGCGTCTGGGAGAGGCCAAACTCCGAGGACTGACCAAGGGAGACATCGAACAGCTTCCCTCCTATCGGTTCAATCCTAATAACCATCAGTCTGAACAAACACTGTAAGTGCTGCCCCATACAGCCACCACTGATTAGGTTATTCTTATAATTAAATATCCACATCATTTCATCATCTACCTGTCATTCAGTAAACAGTCTCATTAAAACACAATCTAGACCAAATTCTGCCGTCTAATCAGTAACAGTTCGAACCAAATCTGCTTTAATTCCCTGTGGGTCATGTGGAAAGTGTTAAACAAGGTTTCTTGTGATGCATTGGAGGTGAAATGCTAATTTCTTTTGTGTTGCAGGTGTGTGGTGTGTATGAGTGATTTTGAGTCCCGCCAATTGCTGCGAGTTCTTCCCTGCAGCCACGAGTTCCACGGGAAATGTGTCGACAAGTGGCTGAGGGTAAGTAATCCTCCCCTGGACCCGCTGACCAGCACCGTACTAGTAACACAGATATGCAACCTGTGAGTTAGTCTAGACTGTTTAGAAATGAATTTGAGTCTTAAAACAGAAGTATCACAGTAGCCCACTGATGATTAGTTCCAATTGGTTGTTGCATTTGGAAAATAATGAGAAACGCAGGTTATTGTTTCTAAAAAAGAGTAAAGCTTGTTTTATTTTGAAGTCCTAAATGCACTTTCTCCAAGTACATATTAAGAAGTGACAGAGGCAACTCTTAATATCTTAATATATTGTAGAAACATTGTGAGAATCAGATTTATCTCTATTCAAATGTCAGTAAAATGTATCCGAGGCACAGGAACGTCCGAAAAAGCAGCACATACCTCGCTATGTCATTTCCTACTAAAAATATTAACCTTTAATCTTGTGATTCACAAACATGAGATGTTTCCTGTATCTGTAGCCAAAGCTTTTTTTTTTAATACAGGGGAGTACAGTATTTAGTTAGTATTTCCAAGTGGTTTGAAGGTATGAACGGCCTTTAGAAGCCTAACTTGCTTTCCTCTCCTCATCCACAGGCCAACAGGACCTGTCCCATTTGCCGGGCTGATGCCTCTGAGGTCCAGAGAGACTCAGAGTGATCACATGATGGAGCCAGACACTCCCAATTGTCTGTCAAACACATTCAGCACTGCCTGCTCCTGATCTAATCATACACAATGCGTGTATTTGTAAACACACACACACACGTTCACACACCGTTTCTTTTTTGTGTGGCACTTTCTGCTCCTCCATTCTTTCTATTTCAAGGTGTCTATCCCCTTTTTGCTTCTTGGGTCATTTCCCCTCCCTTTTCACATGCATGCAGGCTCTCACCTATTTCAGTGGATGACCTGCTTGACCCACTATTTTGAATTGTGTGTGTGTGTGTGTGTGTGTGTCTACATGTGCATGCACCACAACTGTGCAACTGTTGTTTGGTCAGCCCCATTTCCGCAGGGCTGTGGTACATGATAGTGTGTGTTTTCAGTATGTGTGAGTGAGAGTGAGTGGGAGATTTTTAGACGTCCTGGAGCATGCCTGAGTGTCTGTTGTGTATCGGACAAGAGTAATGACATCTGAGAGTTTTTGCTCTCACGAGTGACTGACTTTATTTCCTGTTTGTATGTTTATGCACTGTTTGTCTGTATGCATACTATGTGTGTATGTATGTTATAGACTTTAATCCTTTTCTGTAGTTTGACACTAAGGGTCCATGCTGCCACTATACTTCTCGGTTGCCGATTTGATCCGTTTGTTTCAGTAGAATATTATTATTATTATTATTATTATTATTATTACTCGACCATTTTAAGTGATTGTTTTCCTGCCTGGCAGTTACCTCATCATTCCGGTTTTGGTCATCATTCATTACAAGCGCTTCACAGCACCACTTTGAAACTAAGCACATTATATATATTTTCTTTTCCTTTATTTTCTTAGCAAAAATAAGTTTGTCTGTGACTTTGCAGTGGCACATGTGATATATACATATATCTATATATAAATATATATATATACTGTATAAATCTATGAATATCTGTATACCAAATAAAAGGCTTGATATGAACTTTTTAAACTTTGCATTTGTATATATCTTTTATTTTTTTAACAGCAGATTAAGAGTAAATGCAGTGAATTAAATGTCAGTATTTGATTTTAGGTGGTGATTGGCTGCAGACTGGTGCTTCATGGTGGTTGTGATGACTTCAAGCAGCCACTAGGTGGTGCCGCTGCTCTTCCTGACTTTCACTCCACCTCTGCTCAAGTTATATTTATCATATTTATATTGTTTTACAGATGTTATGTATATAGCATTATTTCTTTAAACATGGTTATATAATCCATCTCATATCATAGAAAGTAAGATTTTAATTGCTTGTTGATATAAGGTCAAGGTGTTATAGAAATACTGTCCCGTGTTTCAAAATGTTACATACATCCCGTATTCAGAAACTCTTAAAATGAGTTTTCGGGAGTCCCTTGAAGTGATGTGGCTTATACAGTCAGCACCCAATCCCAATTACTTTATATAACACAATTCACAGCCAATCAGAGGACAAGCTAAATATTAATGAGAGACACAAAACTTCTCCTACAGAGAGGAGATGTAAAATTGAGATGTTTTTTGGTACTTAAAATCACAGATATATCTCAAAATTTCAAATTAAAACCCAGGAAAAGTGTAGTATTTAGGAGTTTTAATGTAAATGTCCACATACAGTTGGGTACTGCTAATGCCCGTTCCTCTTCTGTCACACACCTGTTGTCTTGTGCCTTCTGTTGATTAACAGCTATGTATATAATGTATATTTAACAAAGTCTGTAGCTGAGTTCTAAAAGGCAGATGTCACCTCTAGGCTCTGCAGCACAAATGGCTGCAGCTTTGAAAGAAACTTGCTTGAGGCAAAAAGAACACAAATGTCATTGTTTTTCACTGGAGACAATTTTTAGAACACAGTTGCAAAGAATGTTATGGAAGCTGACGCCAATTTTAATATTCATTTATATTTTCCCTCATAGATGTTAACACACCCTTTTGTTTCTGGTGCAGCTTTTGTTGACTCATGACATCTGGAAGAAGTCCTGTTGATTTCTGTCTGAAGAGGTTTGTGCTGTTACCAGTAAGATCTTGTGTTAAATATATATTTAATAAAATTCTAGACATAGCTATTTTTGAATACAAAGTGTAGTAGCAAGGTTCCCTCCTTCATTTCAGGTAGTAGAGTCAAGCCTGGGATGCAAACTCACAACAGATTTATGCAGGAATAGTTCGGAAACAGAGAAAAGTAAATATTTTTGGAGTTCATGTTTAATTAAATGAGAAGCCTCCTGGCCCAAGCCTAATGATTCACTTCCCTCCCTTCATTGTGCGTCGGTCTGTGCAACCGTTTGCTTCCATTTCTCTGCTTCTATTCCCTTTAGCTAGTTTTAATTCTCATCCTCCTCCATTTACTGATTTTTGTTTCTGTCTCCTCCGCCACTTCTACCATTTCCTCCGATAACTTTGATCTTGTTCTTCTTCCTCCTGTCCCCCCCCCCATAATGTCCTCCTCCAACTCTTTTGCTACTTGTTCAAGTGGTTTATTGCTGAGAGAAGACCTGCTTTATTTTCTGAATGATGAAACTGACTAGGGCAGTATCCGGGTGTTGGATCCAACAGGCATAGTTACATCCTCTAGTTCTGCTGGAGCAGTGATGTACATGCTGTGGAAGGACTGCACATAGACCAGTAAACACAGTGTTTACCTGCTGCTGGAAGTGAGGGCAGCACCTGTCTGTCACAGTTATTGCAGGCCTGATACTGCAGGATCTGCATTATAATGCAACCACTGTGACACAACGTACTGCATGCATGACGGATCCGGCACCGGTGCTTCAACCCAGCAGCTGCCTTTAACCAATCACCCAGGGCCACTTCCACTTAATCTGCTAGGAAACAGCATACAAGGGTTGAACCAAATGTTACTTAATTTACAACACTATATAATGAAATTATTAGATATTAAAAGACTTTGTAAAAATTGTGAGTATTTTGCTTTTTTGGTGGGATCTACATAATGTAGATAATGGAGTTAGATCACCCACTGGTGGCCATTTGGCTGCTCCGCTATTATGAACAGAATTCTCTTGTGAAGATATGAAGTAACTGAAACATGATGTGTTTCACTACTACACTGTGTTTTTGGGAAAATACGCTACCGTTCAAAGGTTTGGGGTCACCCAGACAATTTTGAGTTTTCCATTAAAAGTCACACTTTTATTTACCACCATGATTTGTAAAATGAATAGAAAATATAGTCAAGACATTGACACTGACACAGGAATTTTCTAGCTTCTCTGCAATGAGCAAACACATTGTACCATTAGAACACTGCAGTTATAGTTGCTGGAAATGGGCCTCTATACACCTATGTAGATATTGCACCAAAAACCAGACATTTGCAGGTAGAATAGTCATTTACCACATTAGCAATGTATTGAGTGTATTTCTGATTTCTGAAAAATAAGGACATTTCTAAGTGACCCCAAACTTTTGAACGGTCGTGTATTTTAACTTCATGACATAAGTCAATGCAGAGGCTCTATCTGGATATTTACTAAAATAAGAAAAGAAAAAGAAACAGTTATTACTTTTACTAGATTGCAGATAACATATTCTATTAATGCTGATATTAATAATCATTTTATATTCAACTTTTTTTTAGGGCCCCATCAGTTACAGCACCCCCACACACACACACACCCCCGCACACACCCCCCATATGGCGCCCCTGCTCTCACCGCTCTGTTCCTTCTCTGCTGTCTTTTTACTTATGCATCCTCTCCTCTCGTTGCCTCCGCTGTGATCACCACCCACTCCTTTAACTCGCTTCTGCTGGAGCGCAGTGAAGTAAAAGTGGTGGAGGATTTCTGCCTAAAGCTGTCTGCCCCGCTATTCAGCTCCGGGAGCAAACACTATTTGTCTTGCCTACTTTTCTCTTTCCCACTCAACCGTCTTTTATTTCCAGACCAGGGTTTTATGAGGCCATAATGTACCCAAACTTTGACAGAAGATTCCCACACTCACTCCGCTGGAAAATGCAGAAATGATAATTAGTTATACATCTTAACAGTGTCATTTTCACAACCTGGCTGCAGTACAATCTGCATGATAGGAACCATACATTTTTTTGCATAAACTTACCCAAATAACTGTCCTAGAGTAACACTGTAGCTGCCACAAAGGGTCCCACTGATAAAAATGTTATTGTGTCATGTTTTGCTCAGATTATGAAATGAGGGAACTTTCCTCAAGTCATTTAGTCGCAGGTCAAACGGAGGCGGAAGAACCAGAGGCAGAAAAATACCCACTTAAGTTCTCTGGCTTATAGTTTCATTATATACGCATCAAATTACCTCTGTATCCTATTTTATACACATATACAGCAATAATTAGCCTATAAAAAAAACAAAAAACATAATTTTTGTCTTTCTTCATTCTCTCCTCCCACTGAGTCCTGAACCAACAGAGAAGAAGCTTTTACACCTCGACTGGCTCTGCTCCTCTTTTCCAGACAGCCCACACACCAGTGTGTGTGTGTGTGTGTGTGTGTGTGTGTGTGTGTGTGTGTGTGTGTGTGTGTGTGTGTGTGTGTGTGTGTGTGTGTGTGTGTGTGTGTGTGTGTGTGTGTGTGTGTGTGTGTGTGTGTGTGTGTGACTGTCCCAAGCTGACAGGCTACATGGATTCTCCATCCCGCTTTTATATAAAAAGAAAGTGAGCTCTTCCCACTTCACTTCTACTCACACTCATATACTCACGTGCGCACACATGCATGTGCACGCCTGCTTTTTTTGGGCCTTCTTTCTGGTATCTTTCACTCATGAACACACACAGTGGTGCGAGGGTTAAATGCAGAGATGTCAGGAGGTTGTTCTCCCAGATTGAAGTGAGTCTCTCTCTCTCTCTGTATGTGTGTGTAACTTTTTTTTTCATAGGGATTTCCCCCTCTGCATGCTTTGTGGCTGCTGGTCATGTCATCATGTTCTGAGCTGTCAAAGGCCATCACTGTCATTTGTGGGACATGAGGTGAGTGTGTGAGACAGCGACAGAACTGGAGCATGTGTGTGTGTGTGTGTGTATATAGGTGGAGTGGTGGGGTGGAACTATAGCGCTCAGTGGGAATGGCAGCGTCAGGCAAAGGCTCTCCATTCGACACATTTAGCCGGCGAGGAGAGGCGAGCTTGGAGGGAGAGAGTGCACCACACGTGTTTGTGATATATACACACACTGTGAAATATACTGTACATGGACAACAGGACCCTCAGGTCTTTTCCCAGTCTGCTGGATAATTTACTCTCCAGGGAAAGTAAGTGTGAGCCATGCAGAAAGGAGCAAAGTTCATGAAGCCACTGTTGGCTTTTTCAGTTTCAGTAAAACTATAAAATCATACTCTTTATGCACAAACTAGCATATTATATTCAGACTGTATTCATCAAGAACTGAACTAACACATTTGAGACTGAAGGCAAATTATAGAGAAGAATATAAAACACGACTGCAGTTATGTTGCCATTTTGTCATTTCTGATTAATGAATAGTAATGTACATACTATGATGATTTAAGTGCCAATTTTTTATCAAATGGATCAACAAAATCCTGAAACACGGCTACGATTTTTGTGTCACACTTGATTTAATAAAATTAAACTGTAATTATGCTTCATGTTTTTAAAATTGCAAATCAGAACCCAAACCTAATCTTAATTCTAGCCTGAACACAAACTGTGAGACAATAAACTTTCATCTCATGAAAACTGTTAAAAATAACTTTTCTTGGCAAAACTCCTGACTCAGCAGGTCTAAATTACAGTAACTTGGTTC
Organism: Lepturacanthus savala; assembly: GCA_030544235.1. Taxonomy (NCBI): domain Eukaryota; kingdom Metazoa; phylum Chordata; class Actinopteri; order Scombriformes; family Trichiuridae; genus Lepturacanthus; species Lepturacanthus savala. The sequence continues at coordinate 7,517,812 of CM060464.1, forward strand.
TCACATTTATATAATATACAAGTATCAGGACACACTCATGAATAAACACACACAGACAAATAAAACATATAATGAATGTGACCGATTTTCTCAGACAGAATCATCTTTATACAAATATATACTCACATATAATTTGGCTATGGTGTTACATCAGTTTTCTCTGATATTACTGAAGAAGCTGAAAAATATATCTGATGCCAACCGGCTTGGTAATTTGTCTGGTAGTCATTTTTTATTCGGGTTTATGTCGGATCATTGACAATATAGCAGATCATACAAAAGTATTGAGCTCAGCCTCAAATAGGATTTGTAAACTGGTCAGGTCAGGTTCTCTGTGATGATGGCTACAATATGTGCCATGAAATTTCTATTTATACAGCCTCAATATCATAAACCATAAATTTGCCTCAAGGGCTTTGCAATCTCTACAGCATATAACACCATCTATCCTTGAATTATCAGCGAGCTGCGGTCCTGCTTGTTTTGATGGAAGCCTTTTATTAGATTTCTTTTATGCCACTTGACGTCAGCACACCAGCTTTAAGACAGAAATTACATAATGTGACCTGATGAAGGTGATAAACTCTGGCGAATAGGTCAGTATTATAATTTATTTGGTTTCTCTTAAATATTTACACTCACTTCAAGTCTGTTTTCATTCTTGATGTGTACCTACCTCGTTAATACACAGCTCTAGGTATTATTTGAAGACAAAAGAGCATGTGTTATGTGGCCTTAATGGTCTTAAGTATGTGAATAACTAAGATAAAATCACAGTTAACCTCAAAAAGATGCTGTTTTTAAGTCAAATAGGCCAGATAAGGTTGTCAAATGTAAGAAGAAATGGGGTAAATGCTGATGAAAAGGTGAAGGGGATAAACACCTGGTATGATCTCGACCACAAAAATAAGAGACCAGTGCAGACCAGTCTGAAATCAGCATCTCTACATGTTTTACAGCCATTCCATTCCATCATCTGTTGAATTCCACCTCATTCTGCTTAAAGAGGAACCAGGAGTGGAATAAAGTCGCCCATAACTACGTAAAATAACTTGTGGAGAACATGCCAAGATGCATGAAAGCTGTGATTAAAAATAAGGGATATTGCACCAAATATTGATTTCTGAACTCTTCTTAAGTGTAAACATTAGTATTATGTTGTTTAATGAATGAATGAATGGATGAAATTAATTTGATCTTGTTTCTTTGCATTGTTTGAGGTCTGAAAACATTGCATCTTTTTTGTTATTTTGACCATTTGTCATTTTCTGCAAATAAATCATCTAAACAATGATAATGTTATTTGGCATTTGGGGGAAATGTTGTCAGTAGTTTATAGACTCAAACAAAATGTTCCTTTTGCCCAAACACATAATAGTAATTAGAAAAATCAGAAAAGCTGATCCTTTTGCAGTGGTCTCATATTTTTTTTCCATCTCTGCATCCATCCCGGCGCCTGACTGATTCAACATATTGACATCGCTGCCTAGAAAGGACCACAGGGCCTTTTTAGAGAGTGGTTCCCACTGATCGTACAATAGACGGTGCTCTACTCTGCCTAAAGGATATTCACACCACACGCTGTGAGAAGGCGAAGGATCATTAATGATCCCCAGCACCTGACCTTTTTCCCTGCTGCGGCTGGGTGGAAGATACCGGATACACCAACGCCGAGAGCTTTTCATAGAGTTTGATTAATTGATTGTTCACATCGCTGGTGAAAATATGTACATGAGTAAGAAGCGATCTGCGTCTCGTTTTTGTGTGCGCCTGCTCGTGCACGTGTCCTCACCTATGTGTGTGTACGTGCCGCAGCGTTTATGTGTTTGTGGACGCGACAGGATGAGGTGTTGGCTGCAGGCCACGCGTCGTCTGAGTCAGGTGTGCGGAGGTCAGCCACGGCCTGAGTCATGGTGACAGGACACTATACAGGGTGCAAAGCTCTCAGTCAGAACTTTAATGGAACACACACACACACACATGCACACTCGCACACACAGAGAGTTCTGTATTTTCCAGTCGTCTTCCCCTGCAAGGCATCGATGTGCATGTGTGTGCAAGAAGACGTTTTTTTGGGAGTATGTTGTCTCCTTGCTGTCTGTTCACTGACTCTGATATGTCTGCAAACGGAGAATTAATTCGCCCTCAGCTGGTTAGAGCCACATCTCGGCTTTTTTTTTTTTTTTAACATCTAAATAGCACTAAGTTTGTTTTCACTATATGTAATTGAACTGGTAGCTTAACTACAATTGTAGACAAAGTAGGTAATCTTCACATTTTGTAATTTATTACTGTATATTATATTCTATCATACAGAAATAAATACGGCTGTTACATCATGTTGTGAGTATTTCATCTAAAGCTCATACGATGGAGACAATTCTGGTATTTTATAAATGTGATTGTACGTCATCAACATTCCTCGTATTTAAAAAAAAAAAAAAAAAAAGTGCCAGAAGTGTGCCATGCTGTTTTTTCGGCAGTGACTTGGACTGCGGCGGCAACCTTTTCATGCTCTAACTCTGACCTATTCCATGGGGCTCATGTGTTCCACGGCACACTGTATGTTCTGCCCTAGATAATTAATTCACATCTTGTTCTTTACGCTGTGGTGCAGGCTAAGTTCAACCACTGGGATCTGTGCTGATCTGTTTACATATGGCATGGATAACAGGAGGTCTGAGCTTTTCAAACTAGGCCAGTGCTGCGCTTCTAGACTTGGGCTTCGTTCACCTTCTGCTTCATCCGTTTGGGAAAGGCTGACGAATGGAAAAAACGTGCAACAAGAAGCCGTATTCAAACTGTTGAGTGTGATTTGGTTGTAACCGTTTGAGATACTTTACTCGGCTACACTGAGGATCTCTTTTCATACCTGCGGCATCGTGGTGCTATTTTTATGATCCAAGCATTGAACGGCGAAGGTGAAGACGCTGCTTTGGGCAATTTGAATCCGCTCACCTTCTATTTAATTCAATTAGCCATGAGTGAGTAAACGGTGTAATGTAATAAAAAGATCCAGCCATAAATCAAGCGTTGAGAGGATTAGAGTCATTCCAGGGAAAGAGCGACAGCGCGGGACACTTTATAATACATGAGTGTTCATGTTCATGTGAGTGCACCTGGATGAGAGTGGATGGAACGCAAACGTGCACCCAGAGAGAGTTTAGATACTCAAATTTGACTTGATGATATTATTAATCTGTACTATAATGTTTGGATGATGAACAATTTAGGAGAATTTCACCATTACAGTCATCAGTTAAAGACATTTATAGTTGTGAAATTAAAACAGATCCCTCCAAGACACCAACAGCTCTTTATTGCTCTCAGTAACATCTTCCTTTTTATTTAAATAAGCACTTTAACTTATATTTCATCATCAGCAACGGTAGATTATTGTGGCAAAATCCACTTAAGTTCAGTTTGTATTGTGCGTTTTCAGTTCAGTTCATGTGACTGAAGGGAGTAGTCGAGTTAGCCCCGAGCTCATAGACCTCACTAACTATGGATGTTTAATTACAAAATTACCGCAGGCACATTTTATTAGAAATTTATAATAATAAAAAATGACATTTGCTGTGTTTTTCCGATCAGAGTTCTGGGAAGTCTTTGTAAGGATATGAGGGACAAATTCAGTTTATAAGACAAATGTAGAATAACTTAAGGATCCTTAAATGTGTTTATCAAGATCTGATCATTTTCATCTTTTGTTCTCATGAATATTCAAACTGAGCATGTGTGAGTGTTTCATATTTTGGAGCGTTAAACGTTCTGGTCGTTAATGGTTAATCACTAAATGTCCATTGTGTAAGATTCAGCAGCATCTAGCAGAATGGACTTGGCCGAAATGAAATATAATATTCATAACTATTTGTACATAATTCCTTCAAAATAAAAGACAACATTTTTGTCTTTTTATTACCTTAGAATGAACTGTTATTTGTTTTTATCTACACTAGTGCAGTGCCCGTAGGTTGTGCTTTCCTGTACAATTACTGAAGTGAAGTGCTGACACTTGAAAGCAGAAGATAACAGCATGGTGAAACCTGAGAAATACTACTTACTGATGAGATTACTGTAACATGGAGGACGTCCAGCGTAGCCCTCATCCACACAGAGTGAGGCAGACAACAGTTTATGTTGAAAGCGTAGATCACAATCTACATATACATGTTAAATCGTGTTGATAGGCCAAGTAAAACAGGACATATGATAAATCTCATACTTTTTCCTGTATAATTTTATTACGCTATGAAGAAACGGGACAATGGCACTTTGAATTGTAATGAAAGTTCTGGGAAGCAACATGAGGAACCATGAATCAGAGCTTTACACTTTAACGTAAATGCTGCAGGATAGCACTGTGATCCATGAATCTATTTCAACTTTTAATGAAAATAATGAGATTTTGGGGCGACACAGTGGTGCAGGGGTTAGCGCTGTTGCCTCACAGCAAGAAGGTCGCAGGTTCAAGACCTCCTTGGTCCTGGGTCTGGGACCTTTCTGTGTGGAGTTTGCATGTTCTCCCTGTGTCTGCGTGGGTTTTCACCAGGTACTCCGGCTTCCTCCCACAGTCCAAAAACATGCTGAGGTTAATTGGAGACTCTAAATTGCCCGTAGGTGTGAGTGTGTGAGTGAATGGTGTGTGTGCCCCACGATTGGCTGGCGACCATCTGGGGTGTATCCCTGCCTCTCGCCGTAACGCGCTGGGATTGGCTCCAGCAGACCATGTGACCCTAATGAGTAAAAAGCAGGTATAGAAAATGACTGACTGACTAATGCGATTTTAAATATCTATCAAAAATATTCCCCCAAAAAAGGATTCCACATTGTTCCCTGTGCAGTTATATTCCAAAGTTGAGGTTGATCTGACAACCAGTCAGAGAGAAACACAGACGCTCTTTGCTTTATAGATAGAAGATAGATGTGGAAGATCCTCCCTCCATGGATTATGCCATGTTGGTTGTGTTTCTACAGTAGCCCGGAATGGACAAACCAAACAAAAAAAAAAATGCTGGCACCGGAGAGAGAACACTTTTTTTATGAATTTTGGAGCCAGTTTAATGGTTCACTAGTAGTTTGTTCCACATTTCTTCCTAATTTATTCCCTGGTAGTTACTCAAAATGTCTTTTATTATAAAGTGTTGCCCTCTATGTAACAGTACAAGTAGGCAATCTAGTGAAGCAGTAAAGCTGTCAAAAACAAGTTTACTCAAGCCTTTGTCTGTCTCTGTTGGTCACCAGATCCTTTTCTCTCTCTTTTCTCTCTTCTCGTTTCTATTCGTAGTAAACCCAAGGGGTATGATGGGAACTTTCAGCCGTATATGTACGGCTCACACACTGTCAGTACACTATCTAATCAGTAAACAAAGGGCGGCACCTGAAATCTATAGTATAATAATAATAAAACGCCAACTTTAAAGTACTTTCAACCTCCGTTATGTGTTTTCCCCTCAGAGTCTCTTCCTCTTCATCCCCCCATGCATGACTCTGGGCAGCATGTTTATGTCAGGGGAACATGCTGCCTTGCGTAACACTGTCACATTTCTTCTGCGGTACATGTGTGTTGGGCCCAGCTATGTCAGACTGTTGGTGCCTCTGGATTATGTGCGGTGCCTAATCTTCATGGCCTGCAGTACAGATGACATGAGAGGCTTTATGTGGATGAGGGCTGCCACAGAGACAGCACGGCCATGCATGTCCACACGGCGCTTCACACCCTCAGCCCTATAAGACCTTTTTAAAATTTGATAAGCCTACATACTTGCAGTCGTGCGGTTTGAAATCGTTTGCTCTGATGTGAGTTTTCCACATCAACAAAGATTCCGCGGCCTCTAATGCTTTTCAGTTCCAAAACTTTAAGAAAGAAGAACTGCTTACTGTATACGGAATTCTGAAAAAGTCAAATCATTGGATTTTCTCAACATCGTAGACTTTCCAAAGTTTTTTTGGGGGGGTGGGGGGCGAACCCGGGGCTCTAACAGACATCCACTTTCCTTTTTTATAACATTACAGAAGAGTGAAGGAGCCAGGATGTGGCAGAGCAGCAGGGACACTCAGAAGCAGTTTGGAGACATGCTCTAAGGCCGCGGGCTCCGTCAGAACATTTAATTTAGTTCAACCATGATAAGATTCGTACAAATTTTCCAACATCCTCCCCCCCCTCTCCTACTACCACCACCCGCTGGGAGTTCAGCTGGGGTTTCCGTGCCTGTTTTGTTTAAAAGGGATGAGAGGAGAGCGACAGGGTGGAGGACTCAAGAGGAAACCAGGCGATCGGAGGAGCACTAGAAGGCAGACGAGGAGATAATAAGAAAGAGGGAGGAAAAAAGACGTGGGCACGTGAAGGGAACAAAAGGACAAGAAGCACATCAAGAAGGCAAATGAAGTGGACAAGAGACCAGCGACAGCGTCAGAAGAACATATACCAGCAGTAGGGAGATGAGAAACAGATAAAGATGGATGATGGTATGCGGGAAGTCCCATCACGCTGATTTATGCCTCACCGGAGCGGGACAATGACCAGCTGTGACAGCCAACCAGCCTAGAATCTAGAAAGCACCCCCCGTCTCATGCTGTCAGGCCAAAACACAAGTCCTGTGCCGATATGAATTCATGATAAGGTTAATGCAGCAGGGGAATCGACCACTTCACCGTGGCACACCGGCTCTGTCTGTGCCGCCTGGAGGCAAATAAACACACGGGCAGACAAGAGGGAGAAGATGGTGAGGAGGCTCCGAGGAGGAGAAATCTAATCCGCTCAAACGATATGATACACAACGTGATGACGCAGCTGTCTGGAAACAGATGCAGATGTTTTTCTGTCACACACACACACACACACACACATGGAGGAGCTGTGTATAATACATATGGTTAATGGGATTAGGATGACTGAGTGGCTCGGCTCTGGTAGATCAGATCAGATTGTCATTTCTGTGGGAAGAGAATTGCATGAAGATGCAAATGTGACGACCAGAGTGAACCAGAGGTTCATGTTTTTCTGTCTGTCAAATAACACAAATCCTACAAAATGAAGATCTTCATACTAATATTTCTTTATTTAAGCTTCAATTAAAGTTTAAAGTTGTCATTATCTACATAAAACAAAAGGGTTTTTTTTGGAGTGAATGCACGTTTCAGCCTCTAGGAAGATACAATAGGCCTTTTTCACAGCAGCCGTATTGACATGAAATAGTCAATAAACACTGGTGTTAACAACGATACTCGTTATTTATTATATTTCAAGTTTGATATATCAACCTTGTCAGTTAAATCTGGGACAGAGGTATAACATTGCATTTCTTAAAGAGAAAAACAGATGTTTTGTTCTAATTGCTGCAGCAAAACTGACTAGAAGTGTCCTGGTAGCTGCTACTATCGCTGATTAGATTCCAGCTACAGACCTTTAGGACCTTTGTTGCATGTCCTACACATCTCTCTCCTCTTAAGTCCTGTCACCTCACTATCAACTGTCCAATGAAGCAAAATCACCACAAAAAGAGAGCAGAAACACGATAATCGAGCTGAGTTTGCAAACGCCCCCAGACAAGTAAAAAAAAACACCTGTGTTGGTGTGCTACAACGAAACAGGCTGCATGTGTGCAACATGTCTGTTAATGCATGCAAGATAATGATAATGATAATTCCCCAGTTACACGTTATGTTATGTACAGAACAGGGGAACAAAGTTTTCATAGATTTTAAGCTTTGTTTGTGTGTGTGTGTGTGTGTGTGTGTGTGTGTGTGTGTGTGTGTGTGTGTGTGTGTGTGTGTGTGTGTGTGTGTTTGCTCGCTGTCTGGCCCCAGCAGACCCCACAGTGAGCAAAGTAGCTCTGATTAAATTTAGCTTCCCTCTGCTTCCCTCCATTGCTTTTAGGATGCAGAGATAATGTTCATTAGGAGAGACGGGCGGGGGCTTTGGGAGGCGAGATGCTCACATTCTGCTAAAGTGTGGCTGTAATGGGGAGAGATGGGAGGGTAATACAATTTGGTCGCATTTCTAGATGAGAGGTTAATTTTATATTTGCGTTATAGAGTGAAATGTGAAAGTGTGGTTGGAGGGGGGGGGGGGGGGGGGGGTGTAAAGGAAAGCCAAAGTTCAGGTGAGTGTGAGTCCTGCTGTTCTACAGATTCTGGTGACTGTGTGTTAGAAGAATCACACATTAGAGAACATGTGTGCTCCGGTTCAGTAACACTGTATATCTGCAGAGAGTAGAGCAGCTAATATTATAATAAACAGCGTTTTACTCGGGTGGGACACACTTTGATTTACAGCCATGGCTGACGTTTAAGTTCTTCACGTTTTGACACTTATGAAGCTTTTATTGTCTTTATTTGAGCATGAACACTGGATGGTAACAACATCCACCTGCCAGAACCTCTCTTTAGTTAATGAATGAGGCTTAACATGCTTGAACTGAAGCTGTTGTTGTACAGGGCATCGTGTTGCTTGGTTGCAGTAAGTAACTCGCTGCAGCCTGATGAGACCAACATGTCAGTGGTGGGTGGTTCCCTGTAGACAGAGCCAGGCTGCTTCCTGTCTCTCTGCTAATCTAACATGACCAGACTCCTGCAAACAAAAAACAATCCTTCCTTCCACATTCTCCTCATGTTTTTACCAAATTTGTATTTAGCAATTGCAAGTCGCAGGATATCGGTCCAGAAGGGGATGGATTTAACAATTCACACATTTATGAACCATCCCTCCCCCCACATCTCAAACCTCCTGTACAATGAGAGCGTCATCGATTTAACTAAGAAATGAACAGGTAAATAAATTATAGGTATATATGTCTACGCACATCTAAACAAACATTTACAATAGTAACTTGTGAGTTTTATATAAAAGTAATTAATTATAATAGTAATAATAATAAATAAATAAGATAATAATAATAAAAAAATCACATTTTTTCTATTATATTCTTCAAATAATGACTCTGGTTGACCCCCCCCCCCCCTCTCTTCTTCATAATCTGTAATGAGCAGCCTCATTTTTTCACTCTTCACGTCCTCCTCTGTCCACTCTTTGATATAATTAGCCGAAAACCATTTTGTGAACACATTTAAGGCCACGTCTCCCTCCTGCCCTTTCCTCTCCACACCACCACCGAGGGGACCTCTGGGCCAGTTATACCGCACTGAAGTGTGCAGCCTTTACACACACACACACATGCACATACACAGGCATCCCTCTACCCTTCTATAAAGCCTGATCAGACCCATCAGCTGTGGCTGCCTCATCACGTCGTGATTGCCCTGCTTGTCATGATGCACCTAGTTGATGTAGCGGCTGCAGCATGCGTCTCTGCCCAGTTTCATCATCACCAGACATGAAGCTCATGTGAACTGTAGAAAAGTAAAAGGTATATATTGATCTGGAAAAGCGACACTGTGTGTTTGACTGAAAACGACGCAAGGCTGGGTTCCTCCATCCTGTTCTGCGGTGTGTCCCGTATCTGACCTCTGACCTATGACCTCCCTGTGGTGAGGAGGATAACTGCTCCACGGGGAACAATAAAACATCACCTTCCCTGGATTCTTTTTGTTTCAAATGGCTGCCAAAAACCAAAAACGGATTCCCCCACGTCATGACCCCCACCTCCCCACCCAGCCTCAGTGAGGGAAGGACTCAATGTGCCACAGCTGCGACCGCAATGTGCATAATGCAGATAAGGCACAGCTTCAGCCTTTTAATTTATTTTCTCATAAATTTAACGGATTACAGAACCTAAAAGAGAAAGAAAAGTTTCCTTGTTTGCAGTTTTTTTTTTGCCACATCTTAAACCAAACTTCTGCTTCCTGCAGCTGCTCCTTTCTGAGCTTAAAGAATGTTTTAATTAACTTAAAAAGGAGATTTTGCGATGGAGTCGTTTGATCGGATAAGATAAGGTCGGTTCGCTGGGTATTCAGCCTTCCCTGGGGTGTGTGTGTGCGCGTGGGGGAGGATTTCTAACTTGTTACCGCTTCCTGTGTGTTGTCACAGATGTCAAACTCTGTCGATCAAGGCGGCGGAGAGTAAAAGCGACGGCCGGCTGGGGAGCGCGCTGGGCGGGCAGCGCGCCGCGAGGACCGGGGCGCTTAAATCTTTTATCTGGAGAATGGCCGCCTCGGCGATAACGGGATTGGCGTTTCTCCACTAGCTCCTGACCCGTGTTCAGGAAACAAAAAAATACTTCAAGAAGAAGAAAAGAAGAAGAATAAGAAGAGGAGGAAAGGGGAGAAGTCAGGACGACTGGCTTCTCTGCAGCCGTTTTTTTTTTCCCCGCTGCGCACAATCACAGCTCCGGGAGCGGCGGTGGAGTCGCTGCGCTCTGGCAGCGCGCGTCAGACAGGGATCCTCTCCATGCCTCCGAGTCGCAGCTGCCGGCCGTCATCCGCGGAATCCCCGGCAATGACGCCGCTTTAACCGACCTCTTCTTCTTCTTCTTCTGCTTCTTCTCCTTCTTCTCCTTCCCGCTCCACTCTTTACTTACTCACTTTACGCACAAGGCGGAAAGGAAGAAAGCGCAAGGAAAAAAAAGGAAAGCGAGGCTCTCCGTCCGCAAGTTTTCGCGTGTCTGTCGCACTGGAGGGAGGAAGCGATGGCAGCCCCGGTGAAAGCAGCGTTGGCCGTCCTGGTTCTCACCGTGGCAAGTGAGTAATCTCTCTAAATCCTCCAGGAAACGGGGACGGGACAAGTACGGGCTCGTACTTTAGGGCTTTTTGCCAAAGTCAGCTGTGGAACGGCGCTGCCTCGCTGCGCTGTCTGTGCCACTTATTAACATAGTTGGAGTGTCCTGAAATGTCAAATGTCAGAAATTTAATTTAATACCAAATGTGGCACGTGCGTATTTAAATCACCACGGCGCAGCAGCTTTAGGCAAAAGGAAAAAAAAAAGATTTATCTCCTCCGAGAGACTCTTTGTTTTCATTTTGGGGGGAAATGTTTAAGCTCAACTACCGGAAAAAAGCGAAGCCGGTGGGGGGGAAAGTAGTTTCCGTGCGTCAGATTTCTTTGGCACGTGATGTTTCAGCACGCCTCAATCACTCACTTTCTTTTGTTTATTCACAACTTAGTTTAAAGGGCACGAGGGTGTGATATTGGTGATGTTTTGACACTCAACCTCATTTCAAACCATTTGGCACCGTGCTCTTCTCATGACTCGCTGAGTTAATTGCAGACGCACGTGAGCTTGATGAAATCTCATAATGGTTTTCTGTGGCCCGTTCCGTCACTAATGGCCTTTATGATGTGCCAAGGCCTTCTGACGGAATGGACCGAATCCTTTCAGAGAAACTTAACTTATATGTGGTGATGCAGGAGCCATTTTCCCTCCTTTGTTTCTATTATATGAAGCAGTTTGCTATGTGAGGACCTGTCCGTGGTGCTGAAACTATCACTCAACAGGCAAAACCCCAGGCTTCTGCTTCTCAGTGACAATAAAGGCGTTTTTTTTTAAAGTTTTTCAAAAGAACCTTTAAAAGAAACTTGTACACACAGTGGAAAAGTTATAATTAGTCTTTTAAATATGTGATTTATCTCTAGTCCCACCCATTCACCCACCCACGTGGCAGAAAACACACTAATAATGTGTGGAATGTTTCTCATGAATAAATGATGATAAAATAATTGATTCAAAATAAAAATGTGTAGTGAGTGGAGAATACTGTAAAGATCACAATCCGAGGAAAACAAAAACCTTTGCAAAATCCGCCTCTAGCCCATTAGTTCCAAGTTAACTCTGTTTTATGGTGCAGAGACATGCTGTGTGCAGATAATAGCGGATCAATGTGAGTGAGGCTACAGTTGGCTGCATTAAAACAGACCAGACTAAACACTGGGATGTGGGGAAGTGGCGTTACTCAGATAAAGGTCAGATTTACTTGTTTGTCTGTGTTTCTGACCTTAACTCTCCCCTTTTCTTCTGAATTACAGTAACTTACCTTTAACACGTTCATCTTAAATGCAATAAACTCCCAGAGACTTTTATATATAGGCAAGTATATTTGTATAGGATGTTTCAACAACAGGGTTATTCAAAGTGCTTTATATACAATGTTAAAAGCATCAGGATACAATTTGAAAACAGTTAATTGAAAGGGGAAACAATCTAAAAATTAGAAATTATAACAAAAACTAGAACAAAGTCATAGTTCAGGGAGAAATGACATCAGTAATAGACGACAGCAAACCAGTGAGAGGTGCAGGAGACCTGCAGTTCTCTGGGAGTTAAAAAAATCTACAACACAGAAACAGTTAATGAGCATCTTTGAGCACATTTGCTCTCAACATCAAGTTCTTCAGGTCCTCCTCCTTTTGTCCTACCCCTTGTTGACCCCTTGTTGACCCCTTTATCCCCTCCCCCCTTTTTTTGCCTGACAGATCCAGAACCGAGGCATCACTTGACTCTATCGCTCCTAATAAACGTCTCCTTGGCTGCTACAGTAAAAATCCGGGGAGACACGTTGCTCGGATGTCTTCACTCTGTCTCATTTCGCCTCCTGTCACTTCCTCTACTCTTTTCTCTGTCTCTTCCTACGCGCCGCTTTTTCCGTTCTATCCCATTTCATCTGCTTATGACTCTGACCCTCACGACTTATTGGACATATTCTCATCTCATCATCATCACGTAATCTTCCAACTCCAGTTCTTCCTTTCTCTTCTGGTATCAGCGGCATGCCGTATAAATGCGCTAATGTGCACCACAGCTATCCCAGATTAGATGCTTTACTCGTTAAACACTTTCACAACGCCCGGGGCTGCAGGAGGGGGCTCACACGATAGCTGCATTTAGCGTGTTGCACGAAACCCTCACGCAGCCCTGACTCTGCGACTCTGTAGCCCCTGGGTGAAAGTTTCTGTGTGGGTGGGCTGAAATCTGCAGCTCTGTGTTCAGGCTCCTGCTGTCTCACAACCGCAGACCTGCGTGTTCAGTTAAGACGGCGTGACTCAACGACTCGTAGTAAACCGTTAGTCACAGCGCTGCTGCACTTGATTGGCTGTTGCTGCTCTGAATGAAAGCAAGGAAGCAAGAGTGGGACATGTCAGGTTTAGATTGATTCAGAGGAAACCTGGTGCACACTAACAGGAGTGGCACAGAGGGGAAGCTGCTTCCCATTGTTCCTGTACTCCTGCACATGTTCCTGTCACTGGTGAGAAGAAAGGGGCAAAGCAAGAGAGGGAGACACAAGGGAGGGGTTGTGACAGATGAAAGAATAGTTGTTTTTATCTTCACGGACGGAAGGATTGTCTGTGAAGATGTAAAAAAAAAAAAGGACACAAACCCTGTGGGACACCAATATGCGCAAAAACTCTCAGATCTACTGCCTGAGCGTTTCCAGGAACGGTCAAGTTCCACGGCTGATTTGGGCAGTGTACTGAGCAGAGCCAAAGACAGATGAAGCCTAAATTGTTTTGGCATCGTAAAGAACAGTCCAGATGGTAAGATGCTGCATAATTTACTTCATGAACCTCACTACCCTAAAATAAAAAAAAAACCTACAAGGATGCCAGAATTTGGATGCATTGTCTCTTTGTACTTTCATAGTAGGGCTGTTCATCCATCTGCATCACTCAAACACACAGAGGTTCATTGTCGTTGTTTTTCACCTTCTGCATGTTTTGATGGAGACTATGTGTTGATTTCACCTGGCCGAGAAAAGACCAGGAGCATAATCTTCGATTGTGTTTTAGTCTCTGTGCTTGTGAGATGATGGCATTTTTATTTTAGCGGCGATAAATTATTGAGGTGTGGAGAGTGCAGTGAGGCAGACACGAGTGTGTGTGTGAATGTGTGTGTGTGTGTGTGCATGTGCATACATGTGTGATGAGACCTGCTGGTAGACTCCCTAATGCTCCATCTCTACCTACATCAATCTCATACACATCTCATTTTAACCTCATCTACCGTTTTAGCATTTTCTGTCAAACCCCAGTACCTTACATCATTCTATACAGTCCATACTGCATCTTTTTTTTTCAAACATCCTGGGGCCTGTCCAGTAGTCACATGAAGCCAATTGTCTTTCACACTTTATTAATTTTTTGTGCTGCTTTTATTTTTATGCCTCTGCCTTTACATTTTACAGGCAATATGACATCTCTTATTTCACGGAGCGCAAACAGACAAACACGGAAGCCCACAGTAAACACTATGCTGCATGGTGTAAAGTCATATCTTTCTAATTTCAGTTTGATTTATTAAGCAACCAAACAGCATTGATCAGATCAGCTCAGATCAGATCAGGAGGATTTGAGAACAATTCTGAGAAAAGAATTCACTGTTTGTGACGTTCTATTACGGCTATTGTTCTGATTAGATTTAGGTTGATTGTGTTTTTGGGAGGGATTTGATAGCATTATTTTCCCAGGCTGAGCTGTACTGTTCATGATGACCTTCCTGTATAAAAAAATCAGTGGAGTGCTCCTTTAATTGCAGCGTAACGGGAGGATATTTTCCCATCGATACACATTGTTTAATTTAAGCTGCATGGGTGATGATTATATTTCAGTTACATCTTAGACAGGTCGCCTAGAGTGCTGTACATTTTATGGCTCCTCATCTGTTTGTGATGACTCCAGCTTTTTTTAAAAAAGAAGGCCTTAATCCAATTAACTAAAGCACAATGACAAATAAAAGGCTGAAAAGAACACAAAGAGGAAACCCAACAGGATTAATAGACAGTGTGGTCTCAACTCCCAGGCTGCCAACATCTCAAAACCACACCAGTTGCTTTTAATTAGTAGAAGGGCTGACGAATTATAGCCGCGCTGTGATTTCCCGTGAATCACCACTGTAATACTGTAATGATCCGACTTAATTTCATCAGATGATTAGAGCGTTCTGGGAACTGTTCTGTCTCACAGTCCTCGACGCCGCCGTTGTTTGTTTTTGCGACGTGCGTCCTCGTCCCCTCTCATGAATCTCTCCTCTCCGTCTAATCCTGACAGAGACCTTTGTGTCTTTCAGAACATTTATCCTCAGGGTTAAGCGTCATGCCGTGGTTGCTCATATGGAGGCCGGCTGGAGGTTAATGCAGAGTGACCAAGTGTAGCGTGCACCTATAGGACGGTGCCTCGTCTTTTCAGTTTGATCCTGACATATATCAGAAAACATTTTTATCACAAGTACGAGAGCTGGCAGCGATGCTACAAAACACTGTAAATAAAGTGCCAAAATAAATGCCGACAAAATATCCACGGTTGTCCGAAGCTGCCAGCTGCACAGTTTTGAGATGTCAGGGCACATGTGTGTTGCTGATGTCAGATCAGAAGTGTTTGACCACGCATGAAATTCAGGGTTTGGACAGTGTCAAACTCTACAGCTTAAAGAACTGAAGGCATTCAGACGATGCAGAGTATTTCAACCGGCAGCTTCTTCCTTTTCACTGGAGATTAGCTGAGTTCTTCCAACCAGATCACCTCCGAAATCTAATTAAGTTTTTGCCTGTCCAGATCAAATAACAAGAAACAGATGTCACATGCTGCACGGATACAGTTTTCTATGTCACTGAGGAGTCAACATGAACTCTCCCTACACCCAACTGGAAGAAGCTGAGTTGTCACTGGTCTTCAGGATCTCGAATGCTTGTCTCAAGTTGTAAACGTCATTGCTTAAAAGCAAGCGTGCAAGATGAATTCTAGTAGTTTAAGCTGTACACTCTGTTGTTTCATGAACATTTTGACAGATGTGTAGACAAAATATGTTCCTGATCTCTGTGGTGAGCGTATGACTATCTAATGCACACGAATCTGGCTCGACATTTGATTTTCTATGTCCCATTGAGAGCTCACACAGGCTGACACAATTCATTGAGAGATGAGAAAGTGAATAACAGTTTAAATTTAATGGAGACGCGTTTTCTTTTCACGTCTTCTTGTACGACTTCATGGTGCGTTTACACGCACCTCGTTAACTTTGAAATCTGTTCTCGATTGGCCACGAAGGTTGTTTGAAACAGGAAAGTTTCCTTATTTTCCTTTAATCATCATGGTGAAGCAAAACCATAGATCCCAATCTTTGATAAATCCATGAAATAAATATAATTGTCATTAGTGGTTATCAGTATATTCTTATATGAGTCTCTAGACTGATGATTTTTCCATTTTTGCTTCAGCATTTTTGATAATTAGATGCTGAAATCATAACAGCAATATAATATTATCTAAAAATTGGAAATTTTTTTTTACAAGATTTAATTATTCAGACACTATTATAAATGAATATAATTTGATAAAAATGTAAATACATTTATATAATCTTTACAACCGTTTGAGGAAAAAAACTATAATGCTGATGTGGCCCGTGATAAATTAGAATTTGAGGCCCTGATCTAGTGTATTGTCGATGAAGATTCTTCTCAATCATTCATGTCGTTGGAAGTATGGAGAAACCTCACCTAAAAAATTTTTTTTTTTTGGATGAACAGCAAAGCAGTGTTCGTTACTGATATTTGCAACAAATCAGGCACAGACAGGCAGAGTAAAAGCAAAGTTAACCGGCTCTAATCAAAGTGAGATTTTTTTATCAGACAGAACAGGCAGACAAGTCCAAAAGAGCCTAATCAGCCAAGCAAAAGTCCAGGAGGGAAGGCAAGAGTAAAAAAAGAATAACAAGGGCAGCCGCAGAGAAGATAACAAGACAGCGCTTTGGTCCAAAATGGCAGGTATAGACTGTATTTTGCAGAGCTGATGACTAATTGGGAGCAGATTGTAGGAGCAGAAGGGGAGTGAAGGTCAGGTGATAAAAACTGTCAGGAATACACCGGAGGATATGGAATGACAGGAAGTGTTAATGACTAAGTCTGACAACGCAAGGGGAAAAAAAAGAAAAAGTATTAATTGGCTGCTGTCATGACAGATATTACTTCTACAGTGTTAAACTCACCCAGATGTAAAGGGACAGGGAACGTCCCCAGATTTAATGGGATTAGATACTTAGTGTATGTTGTTCATGTGAAAAAAATACTGTTAAAGATTAAAACGCGACTTTTGCTCAGAATATTTTCGAAAGGAAAGTTTCAATTGAAGAGATGCAAATGTAACATGCAAAACAAGGGACCCTGGTTTTTCTTTTTCTTATTTTTTTTTTTTTTAACAAGTTTAAGATGTTTTTAATCCACCCACTCTCACTGAAGCTCTGTGACCTAGTCAGACTTTGTTCTGTGTTGATTACATGGGTGAAATCAGCCCTGGGGGGTTCTATGTGTGTGTGTGTGTGTGTATGTGTGTGTCTGCTCAAATGACACTCATTATCATCAGATGAACTGCATATTGCATGCACTGTCAACATGCAACGTATGCGTTGTATAGGAACAAACACTGTGTGTGTCTACTGGTGAGCCTGCGTTGGAAGTAGGTAGATTTACAGTATTTGTGTGCGTATTTATGCGTGTTGGATTGTCTCCAAGTACACAATTACATCCGATCTGTTTGTGAGAGACGTGCGTGTGCACGCGCGCACACACACACACACACACACACACACACACATTACTCTCATTACACATTCATTGCACTTCAGCATGCTATATTGCTGCAGCACCAAATTGGTGAGACCTCACAGCACGAAATTTAAAGATCGCTTCACCAACTAACTACTGCTCTGGGCATGTGTGTGTGTGTGTGTTCCTGTGATCACAAAGCTAAGGCAAAGTTTTTCTGTCATTTCTTTTATTAATTCCTGAAAGAGCTTTAACTTTTTCTCATAAATTCCAATCAAAATAGGTACAGATGATTACATTAGATGCCAATATGCCTCTTTTGACAATGCACAAACCTTCAAATGGTGCTTTGGTCCTACAATTGTCATCCCTTTTTCAGATATGACCCATCTTCTGAGGCTCAGATGTACACATGGTCACAACTGGTACATGTTTTATAAACAGCCACTCTGACATGGACTTCTACCTACGCACATCTGTACGATCGAATCGAGTCAGTGGCAGATTTCCCTTTGCATGTGGCCACAGGTGTCTAGTCACCGTACCTAATCATTTCAGACACACACATTATGCAATGCGAGGCACCCTCAACACCCCGTGTTTATCTGATATGAGTGCAGCGTCTCGATACTCACTCCACTGAGATGATGAAATTAGGGAAGTCAAAACCAGAGAACTGGAATGGATTTTTTTTTAGAGGCATTTGTGTAGGCCGTGGTTGACATTTTTGGTGTTCTGTCCAACAGAATGAGATTACATAACAGCCAGAGGATATTTTATCATTATGAAATAGAATACAGTAAATTGGAATTACTGTATTTAGATTCCATGAGCCATTGACAATAGAGGAGGTCATAGTTTTATGTCTTATATTGTTTTCACATTGAGTATTTTCCAGTTTTAAGCTTTTTAAGTTACAGTGCAGTGTAAGACATTAATCATTATTCTTTTAACTAAAGGCAGCAATTACAAAAAAATGGCAATATAGTTTATTTAGGTTGGATCAGTCTTATTAGAAGCACCATATCATGAACTTTGATATTAAATTCCACCCATAGCCAAAATAAAGTTTTTTTTCCACCCATTTCAAGCCTTGTCCTCACACCAGATGAATGACAATCACGCTTATATTTGTGGTGCTAACAAGCTCCTAATGCAATAAAAATGTCGATAACATGAGTCTCCGGACAGAAGTGTTGGGCATGGGTTGGTCAAATGTTTGCCTTGGTAAAACAACAAGATTCCAACCCGCAGGCTCATACATATCACTGGTTTCTGCTTTATTCTCTGTTTGTGCAGCTGCCTTGTGTGCAGAGGTGGAGGAGCGGCTGGTGAGTCACCTGTTATCAGCAGAGCGCTACAACAAGCTGATCAGACCAGCTGTCAACAACAGCCAGCAGGTCACCATCTACATCCAGGTGTCCCTCGCCCAGCTGATCAACGTGGTGAGGAAACACACACACACACACACACACACACACACACACACACACACACACACACACACACACACACACACACACACACACACACACACACACACACACACACATCTGAATCCAAGACCACCTATGTGCGGATTCAAAGAGGCCGCTGCCTAATTACTTGAGCCAACCTTTCAGCCATCCACATATGCCTAAACCTTCTGTCTGTGTGTGTGTTTCAGAATGAGAGGGAGCAGATCATGACCACCAACTGTTGGCTCACTCAGGTCTGTGTCTCTGCCCGATCTCTTGTTTTTCTTTCTCTTTGTGTTCATACGTGTGAGGTCAGGCCACGTCAAAGCAGCACGTCTTTGTTGTAATTTGTAATGTATTTTTGTCAAATAAGGGCTGACTGAACTGTTACATATGTTTCCCATTGCATGTATTTCATTTTGTATATGTGTGTAATTTTGTATCTTCGTATCATCTCTTTATTATTTTTATCTTTATTTATCGTCGCCAGGTATGGAATGACTACAGATTAATGTGGGACCCTGAAGAATACGAGGGAATCAAGAAAATCCGCCTCCCCTCACAGCACATCTGGCTGCCAGACATTGTCCTCTACAATAAGTAAGGCTGCTTATGTGAGTGTGCATGTGTGTGTGTGCATGTCTGCCTTTATAACTAAGTGATTAAAGGAGGATCAGTCAAAAAAAAAGAGCAACATTATCCATTCAGTTACAAAAGCACAATTTTTATAAGCTGCTATCTCTCTCTATATATATATATTCTTACGACTCACCTATTATCTTTATTTAATCCCTTTCCTGTAATGAAATTGAATAAAAAAAGTTGACATTGTTAGGAGTGTCTGCAGACATTCTCATGATGATAAGTGGTTCTTTTAAAGGATGAGGGATTACAAAGGAGATTTGGCAAGATTGAATTAATGAGTTCAGCAGGTAAAGTAAAAGAAACGGTGATTGTAGATAAAGGATTTGTTGAATTTGAAGGATTTGGTTATTAATATGTAAATCGTATCTTCTCAGATCAGCGATTTGAGCACTTGTGCTTAAATCGCTGATCTGAGAAGATCTTCACTTTGTGTGAAATTAAAAAAAAATGATCTTGCAGCTGTATTAAAAATGCCTGCAAGGAAAAATCAATGCATGAGAAACCCAGTAAGTTAATTTAAGGAGACATCAGCGCTGCTGCCTCGATGCCTTAAAAATAGTCTCAAAGGCCTCACAATTGTTTTTGAGCCATTTGGATAATAATAGAAGTTAATAAGCCTGAGACATTGGGGGGAAATAAATTTACAAATACCATAATTTGTGGTTAATTTGTGTATCTGTGTCAAAATGGTTAACACCTAGGGTTAAAATAACAAATCCTACAGCAGCTGGAACATGAACTTGTACACGTTAGTAGATGTTCTGGAATGCTCAGTCATATCACACGATCTTAGAGAGTGTGTAACCTCTGTATTTCAAATACTTTCAGGTCTTATTTTGATCTCAGATTCACCTTTAATAAACCAGACAATCCTCTAAACTTCTAAAATATATGGATCCAAATTTGACCTCATTGTCTAGGTTGAGAAAGATTGGGGGAAATGAGCATTTCCATCTGCTGATGTGATGTGATCCATGTGATATGAACAAAAGCTCCAGAACAGCTTCTAAATTGACCTGGTGGTGTGGTTTTTATTTCTTAGGGCAGGAATGAACTTAAATCCTGACTGAGATTGTTTCAGCCACAACTGTGTGGACATGGCTCATTTGTGTTTTGGTCAGCAGTATTACCCCACTGTTTACACAGGGCTTGTAGTCATTAAACTTTAACGAGCACAAATTGCTAGTCAGCTAAAGATTGCTTAAAAGAGCATAATGGCTTTAGATGCAAAATGATAGGAGATGATCAGTACTGCTTTATGACTTCAGGTCAAGGTCTCTGGCACAGTGTGTGTGTGTGTGTGTGTGTAGGCCATAGGTTGCAGTAAGCAGGTGGGGCCTCTGCATTTTTAATTAGTCTGCATATTCACGCCAGCCCCAAAGCATTAGAGACTGAGTGTGATGGCTGGATTCCTGACCTACTTTATAATTGATAGGCCACTTATTTATAATGCATCACCTGCAGCCTTGGTGAGATAAAGAAAAAAAGGCAGTCTCTGCAGATTTCAGGTGAACACGATAAACACGTCCAGTAACTTTCATCACATTCTAACTGTTGCATGTGTCACCTCTGCAGACGTACGGTAACATGAAACACTCAAAACACCATCAGTTAGACTGAAATGTCTGTCTCTCGATGACGACGCTGCAAAACTGATTCAATCCATTCCCAGCTGAGGATGAACCAGCTCAAAACTGTAATGATTCGACAAATTATTACATAGATTTTAAGAAGTGATATACAATACTGAGCCTCTTATTGTGTTATTTTTAGACCTGGGTCTATTGGGTGTGAACCAAAACAACCAAGACTGAGGATGCTTTCACACCAACAGCATTTGGTGTGCACCAACCGCTCCATTCAAACCAGTGGCATTTAGTTTGGTTAACTTTCATTGGTGTGAAAGCATCAGTTACACCCGGATATGCTAAAAAAAGCAGGCTGAGACCTCCAAAAAGAGGTGGTCTTGGTCTGCTTGACTTTGCACCAAATGACAAACTTTGGTTCAGTCCCTCTGATGAGAACACAAACCACGTGGGTCTTTGGAACAAGAAGAAGATAAGAGCAAGTAGCAACGTGCTAACGTGTCCATAATAAGTCAGAATTTCTACCAGATGATAAATATTGATGCAACATCAATCAGACCAATCATGCAGAAGTTTATATGCTGATTATTAAATATTTTATCGCCTGTTGTGGACCAAATAATCAAACTAGTGGCGTGAAAGCGCCCTGAGACCCTTTGTGAATGTAATCTTGATCCAGTCCCAAATGAACTTGATCCAACCACAAGGTGTTCTCTGCAAGGTTGAACTAAACAGCTCTCACAGCAGGGTGCACGGGATAATGCAAAATCATCAGTTGCTCGAAGCAAACCAGAGAGTGAAGGGAGGTCTGACCTGGTCTAGGGATTATGTCCTTCCTCCTGTCAGACAGATATGACCTATGAATTGGAATTAGCAAAGCAAAAGGAAAATGTGGTGTGGCTGAGAAAAAGTGAAGAAAAACTAAACTCGCAGTCCACCTCATAAAGACGCTCTAAGTGCCTATAACACAGCTGTATGCCTGGCGAGGAAGGAATACTTCTCTAATATCATCACACAAAACGCTGGATCAGCTGCTCAACAGCTTAAACAGGTGTTTAATAGTATTTCAGATCCTGTCCTGGACACTATAAACACATAGAAAACAGCTTAAACTTGTGATAATAGCTCTGTGCTGATGTACAGTTGTTTCTAGTTTTTGCATGATACTGTATTTTTATATTTACTTTTTCTTGTTTTACCTTACTAACAATGCATTTTTATGTGGTTGCCATGACTGTGAAGCACTTTGAAATGCAAGTGTGCATAAAAGGTGCTTTAAAGATAATGCTTATTATTATTATTATGAGAAGACTGAACGTGCCCAATCATACAAGTGAAAAACAAGCATATTTCCCCTCCAATATGTATGGAGTATATCGTAATATCGATATATCGATCACTATTACAGCATCCTGCACCACTCAAGCCACTTCCGTATGTGCTAACCTTTTGGTGTTGTTCATTTTGAAAACATTTTTTATACAGTATGTGTTTATTCTCTCTCTCTATCCACACCACTGTTCAGCTCCCACAAATAGAAGAACCTTTTCCACCCAGTACTTCTTAGTAATTCCTCTTGCTGAACCACCAATATTTTTGTTTTCACAATGTTTTAAATTAAAAACTTGTATCCATCCATCTGTGGTAGCAGGCAAAGTAGGCCAAGTTCCCAGTTATGTCCATCAGTTACTCCGATGGAGTAGATGGGATATCTAATCCCTCCAGTGTGTTCCGGGTCTGCCCCAGGGTCCCTTTTCAGTTGGATGTGTCTGTAATAGGGTTCCTCCAGAGGGAATCATTCAAGAAACATCCCAATCCGATGCCCAAACAACTTAAATCGACCTTTTTTAATGCAAAGAAAAATCTGATCTAGTCAAAGCTTCCAGACATGTGAGGTCCCCTTAGTCAATTCTTGTAGAATTACTGCATTTGTAAATACCAGGAGTGAAGATAATAGTGACGTATTTGAACCTGTACTGTCATTATTAAATTTATCTTTCTTTCTATTATCTTAAAACTTTTCCTGCTCTCAGTGCTGATGGGACCTATGAAGTCTCCTTCTACTCCAACGCTGTGGTCTCCAACAACGGCGAGGTGGCCTGGCTCCCGCCAGCTATCTATAAGTCGGCCTGCAAAATCGAAGTGCGCGACTTTCCCTTTGACCAGCAGAACTGCACCCTCAAGTTCCGCTCCTGGACCTACGACCACACTGAGATAGATCTCATCCTCCTCAGTGATTTCGCCAGTCGGGATGACTTCAAACCCAGCGGCGAGTGGGATATCGTTTCCCTGCCCGGACGCAAGAATGAAGACCCTGACGACATCAGGTACCTGGATATCACTTATGACTTTATTATCAAGAGAAAACCTCTGTTCTACACCATCAACCTGATCATCCCCTGCATCCTGATCACCTCTCTGGCTATTCTGGTGTTCTACCTCCCATCAGACTGTGGTGAGAAGATGACCCTCTGCATCTCTGTCCTCCTGGCCCTCACTGTGTTTTTACTTCTTATCTCAAAGATTGTGCCACCTACGTCTTTAGCAGTGCCTCTGATTGGGAAGTACCTGATGTTTACGATGGTGCTGGTCACCTTCTCCATTGTCACCAGCGTTTGCGTGCTCAATGTGCACCATCGGTCTCCCAGTACACACAACATGCCTCCATGGGTCAAGCGCATCTTCCTGTACCGACTCCCTTCATACCTCTTCATGCGGAGACCTGGTAGCTCTAACATCCGTGAGAAATTCAGAAAAAAACACCAGCAGCGATCGTACTCTGACCAGAAGCGCGGAGCTGACGGGGGGACGGGAAGTCCTGCGGGAATGGCCGATTCCTCCTCGTCCTTCTTCGTCAACGAGGAGTCGGCCAAACGCTACGGCTGGAAGATCAGCGACTTGTCAGAGAACACAGAGTTCAGGAAGAGGAAGACACTCAAGTGCAACATTGACGTGGAGGATGCAGTGGATGGTGTTCGCTACATTGCTGAGAAGATGAAGAGTGAAGATGATGATGAAGGGGTAGGTGTTTGAAAAAAGCAACAGAATCTGTGCACTGATGTGTATACATCATGTATGTCTATATATATATTAGCGACACGCTTCATATAAAACCCACCAGCAAGTGCTTATTCTTGCCATTGGAATCATTTCTGCACCATCAGGCAGGCAAATGGACAGTCTGCCATTTTGATGTAGATTGAAGTCAAAGAACAATTATTATGATTATTATTCTGATGACTGAACTGTCACTGGACATAATCACATTGCAACCGATTATTATTATTAGACTTTATTTGAACGGGGACAACACACATTAATAAACATTACTGCAAATGTGTGAGACAGTGTTAACCAATGGCTAATTTTCAACTGCTGTCCATGGGCCAGATGTTTAAGGGTCGCTGAGGAAGAAGACGTCATTTAATAAAATAGTCACATATAATGTTCACATATAATAGCAGTTCATAAAATACATTTCAAATCACATCAATAAAAAGGGGCCTAATAAATTAGCTAAAAGAAATATATATATATATATATATATATATATATATATATATATATATATATATATATATATATATATATATAATAATATATAATATATACAATTTGTGTTAACAGGGGACATGTACAATGACAGGGCTAAAGCTGTGGAGCTATGTCATCTATGCAACCATGTTCTTAGGTTGAATGGATGGATGTGAATTGGGATGGAGTTCCAAGTCTTGGAAGAAGCAGACTGAATAAATTAGGTTTTTCTTGCTGGAATGGTGAGATTACTCGGTTTAATTGTCCAAGTGAACCTGCTGCTCAGGGTGAAAAACTCAGAAAGTGATGTAGATGATGTAGAAACCCTTAAATTAACTGAATACATTTGGATATAATGTAATTCAGTGCACACAGTTGCTTGTAAGTGCAACAGAACAGTGACACGTTTATTATTACATGCTGAAAAGATTAAAAGGTTGAACCTGATGTGATTTGAACACAACCTCCTGATCTGGAGTCTGTTAATACTCGTCAACTTGTCCGCTGACTGCAAAATCATTTTCATCATATCTATTGTGTAATAATCCCTGCCTCTCGCCTGAGGAACGCTGGGATTGGCTCCAGCAGACCCCCGTGACCCTAGTGAGGAATAGGAGGGTCTAGAAAATGACTGACTGACTATTGATGTGATTGTGTGTTGGTAGAACAGGTAGGAAGGTACATTATGTAGTTTTAAAAAACACTGTGCAATTAAATCAGTATATTAACAGGTTCATTCCAGAAGAACTGAAGATTTCCATAGAATTATTACTCCTAAAGTGCTACTCCATGAAATCACAGAAGAAAGACGTACAAGCAAGCTGTAAAATGGCAAATATCTAAATCCAGGCCATGTTTTTCTGAGTGTTTGATGCATGGGACAGTTTTATATAACCATTATTTATATGTGCATGAAAGTGGTTATTTGCATGAAATGGGGCTTTTAAAACTCGTCCCTGATGTGATGTCAGACGTGTTACTGTTATCTCTTCTGCTGTTTTATCTATTCGACTTCTCAACTGATCACACAAAAACTAGGTAGACGTATATAAACATTTTCATTATAACTAATGTATAATATAGCATATATAGCATATAGAAAAGGTTTCATAGTTTTAAAATCACTGTTCAATCATTTAATCGGTATGGTAACAGGTTCGTCCCAGAATAACTACACATTGGCAGAGGAGATAATTCAGTATACACTGAATTATTACTTGTAAGTGCAACAGAGAAGCAGCACATTTACTACTCCAGAATGGAAAGCTTAAATTAAAGGATAAAAACGGTTTGTGTTTGTGCAAAATGACCCATTTTGGAATGAAAGACGGCTGCTAAAATCATTTTAGACATGCTCTGGCAGTTTGGAAATGTAAAGTACAAGACTCAGCACAAGAGTTTAGTCCCCATTTGAAAGCAAAGGCGTTGACATGGACAAGAACACACAACTGTTTAATGGAGAACAAGACACAATACTATTACACCACAACAAGTATTGGTTCACTTGATCAATTTGATTGTAGATATTATGTGTATGAGGTGAAGACTTTCATGGTCCCATGAGGGTAAATTCTACTGTTTCCGGTCATTCACTGTGATTCCCCAACACCAGCATGAGTTTGACCATTTTGTTTGTTAGTGAAATATCTTGACAACCATTGGATAAATTGTCATGACATTTGTTCCTGAATCTTTATCTTGGACCACAGTTACATACAATCTCTAATTTGCTCAATGGATTGTCACAATTTCACACATT
The DNA here is from genome assembly GCA_030544235.1 of Lepturacanthus savala. NCBI lineage: Eukaryota > Metazoa > Chordata > Actinopteri > Scombriformes > Trichiuridae > Lepturacanthus > Lepturacanthus savala. Next base: position 7,544,220 of record CM060464.1, read on the forward strand.
TATGGCTCTACACAATGAATCCTAAATCCCAGATTTCTTCTCTAGCACCATGAAAAGGTTTATATTTATGGTTCAGACTGAACTTATCTCAACAAATGGATGGTTTGATGGTCAGCCATACAGTTTGGATTATTACAGACATTATTTGTCCAGTATTAGTTCTTTATGTACAAGCTACATATTAAATATGTTTAATTGATTTATGGTGACATGGGGTAGTTCTGCTTTTATTATAAATGTGTCCTTACTGCTTTGGCACAATCAGAAATGACCTTGAGTCAGCAAATGTTGATATTCTCGCCATCTTTGTTATCGGATTAGAAATTATATCATATGTGTTTGGTGAATTATGTTTTTGGAGTTTGAGGATTCTATGTACTAAGTTCTCAAATTAAAGTGGACTGAGTTCAGTTTGCTACTAAACAGAACAATGGCGATATTTAACATCAAACTTCTTTCTCTTTCTCTGGGCAGATCATCGAAGACTGGAAGTACGTAGCCATGGTGATTGACCGTCTCTTCCTGTGGATCTTTGTGTGTGTGTGTGTGGTTGGGACAGTCGGCCTCTTCATGCAGCCTCTGTTCCAGAGTTACAACATCCCCATTGTTGATGACGTGGACCAAAAATGAAACCCGCATCCTGAACTTTGATCTCAACATGACCCAGCTATCAAGTTTGAGTCCCCCCAGAAACAGAGCATCGCTTTTCCATTTTGACACACGAACGCAAACATCCGCCTCACACTGCACTCTCACTGGGAAATGATAATGATGCACTTTAGCCCTCTTCCACCACCTGCTCCCTTCCTCCCTCCCTCCTTTACCTGCGCTCTTCATCCTTTACTTAACCTGCCATCCTCTGCTGGTCTGTCACTCACAGGAGAACCGGGATCCATTTGCTTTCTGTGAATTTAAAGGATAATTCTGGTTTATTTCAACTTTGGTCTAATTTTTGTAATTTTGGGCATGATTCTTGTCAGACACTATTCATCAAGAAATCTAGCCATGTGTCAACGCCTCTTAGGTTAAACCTCTGAGTTAGCCAAATATATTCTATAAGATTATTGCCAAACTATCTGTTTTTATCAAAAAAATCAGGAGAATTTCATCATTTTTCAACATGGACACTATTCTCCTAACATTTAGTATCTATTAGAGCAAAGTTTTGAGGAAGAATCAGAAGCCCACTTCACAGAGATCCTGCTGTAATGGAGGTGGTCAGCGTTTCCCCAGTGTGTTTGTCCTCTGTATTTATTTATTTATGCCTCTGCCAGGCTTAGATTGTTATCATAATGTTGCATTCACACCAAAAGATCACAATTTCTTTCAATCTCACCAGCAGCAGCTGTAGGGTCTTTCTGGCTTCTCATCGCCTAAAGAGAAATTGTTTGAATCCCATAAGTTACAAAAATAAACTCCTGGTTAAACTATAGTGTGAAATAATTTTGTATTATCCAGTGTGACTGGCAGTTTATTGCAAGACCTCGGGAGTTTTATACACCCAGTATCCCTTTGATAACAACATGAGCCCAACAAATGCAAAAAATATTGCTTTTAGAAGTGAAACACAGCAGAGCACCGCCTCCATTATAGCATGTCTGCTGTGTACTGGGCAGGTGGTTCTTTCTCACATTGAGAACTTTTTTCTCAGAACACTCTTATAGACACTAAAAGTTAAGTAAGATCCAGTCTAGTTTATAAAAAATGCTGAAATTCTCCTTTCAGAGGCTCTTCATATTACTTTGCCCTAAGCTATAATTTTCCTGTGCAAAGAGGGGTCATTACCAATAATTCGGGTCTGCTCACGGAATTCACAGATAATAGATGATCTATTTTAAATAGAGAATCTAGTTGTGCTGTTGGCCAGATGGATGTTGTTGTAGCAGTGTTCATAAGTCTCTAGAAGTCAGCGATGCCAGCAAAATGATGTCCAAAAGTACAACAACACAGCGAGTCCCAGTTTGTAACAAACCAGAATTGTGTTTCTATTCAAAATGTGAAAAAGTAAAAAGCACCATTTCGCAATCATGCTCCGTCTTGGTGACAAATATAAACCGGCAGTTCACTAATAATAGAAATGTAGCAATTTTTAAAGGAATTTTTTTAGCCTGAAATGGTTGAATTGAAAATGTATTGACTCCTGTCACTGTTCACAAAAGGTTTATCCGGTTAACACCAACTCAGGGCTTGATTTTTTTTTTTAATGTGTTAAAACAAGACTCAGTTTCGCTCTTTTCTAGTATACTCCTGTATCTCTGTTGTAATTAAATCTTAATGACCGTGATAGGACAATATGGGGACTAGCATGCATAAAACAAGGCCCTGTTTATTTATTTTGTGCTAACTTAAAGAGAGAAATAGCCCAAAGATGATCCTAACCACACATATGCAGACAAGCACATTCTGCAGATGAGGGCCTCACACTATGAAAAAGAGGATTTCCGTCTGTGTCGATACATAGAAGATGTGTCCTTTCGCCAATAGCACACATACTGTATCATTCTCAAATATATGCCTTGAAAATGAGAGTGAGAAGGGACACACAACAGATTGCTGTACAAACGATGGGTGAGGATATGTGGAAGAAGCCAGACTGTGTTTATCCTCACTCTGGCCTGACTGGATACGACAAGCTGCTGTTGTGATCTTATTATACAGCTGTGTTTTGAATAAGCGGAGGATCCAACAATATAAAGCATAAAACCAGTGACCGTGAGGCTGTTGTTGCTCCTTTTAAAAAGGTACAGTACGCTGGCTTCATCAAAGCAGTGCTCATCAGCATCCATCACCAAGGAAACCAGCAGCAATAATAATATTGTACAGTATTTTATACACGCTGACCTGGTGGAATAGTCCGGCTCTTCACTTGCTTTAATCTTCCGACACATTGTATTACTGCAGTCAACTCTCAGACTCGGTTACTTTAATCTGTGTCCAGTCATTATTTAGGTATTATAACCTGTCACTGTCATAACACACTCACCCGTCACTGCTACCAATGCTAGCCAAGGAAATAGTGTACTGTACTAATCCAGCTGTATTGATTTCTTTCATCTCAAATACATATTTTTGTTGGTGGGTTGGGGTAAAACATGCTTTTGTTTCTTCTTACCACTGGCCAGCCATGTTGCGTGACTCGTTGAGTTTTGTCTGTCTAGACAATAAAATGCTGCAAATTGCAGGAAGGGACTCTGATGTCTTGTGAACTAATAAAGGGAAGTGAATGCAACAAGCAGATCAGACATTAATTCGTCTTTTTATGCTGCAATCTGTTTTCTGTAATAACCCCCCCCCCCCTTTTGAGGTGCTTTCTCTCCTCTGCTTCTCTTGGTTGATCTGTGTTTAACAGGTTATTTGTCAAAAATATCAGGAGCTGACGAAGTAAAAGATTAAACATCCTCTGGGTGCGTTTCTTGCACCTCACACATTTTTTTAGCCACGTTGAGATGATTCAAAACTGAGCACAGTCTGCGGGCGGTTGGCATTTTGGACAGAAGATTCTGGAGCACATGTGGATGCACTCTCTGTATGTGTTTGAACTATCAGGGGCCAGGGATAAATGTTAGTCAGCTGACTCAGGCTTCATTAGCCTTGTCTTGTATCCCCGGGGTTTGTAACTTCGCCTTCTGTTAGTTTAAGACGGCAGCGAGGCGGTATGACTGCTAAAGGGACGCAGCATGTGAACGCGTACTATGCACACACTCATAAATCTGGAAAATCATATGTGCTATGATGCTTCTTCACTGTTTTTCAGAGGGCAGCTGCTTCCTAAAATACCTAAAAAAGAGCCAGAAGTGTTATATAAAGCTATTTGTTGATCACATACCATTGCTGATCAGATTCCACATGCTCTAACTTTTTTAATTGCATATTTCCAAGTTAGATGCAATATCAGTTTCCGTGGTGTTCGTGTGGCTATTATAGGGTTGATTTGTTTTTCCAGAAGAGACAAGAACATGTGCTACTGTCAAACTCTTATAGCTTATATATATATATGCACTCCTCCTCCTCTGTACATGTTCCTATGACTCATAGTTTTCTGACATCTGCATCAATTTCCATTGAGAGAGTGACCATATGAGGGTTGTGTAGTTAGAAGTGTGGAGGGCGGCTGAGTGGATCACGTTTTCCTGCTTTTCTGCATCACACTTTTATCTGTATTATTTTAATTCGGGTTATTTTTCAGGTTTATCTTTTTCCTGGAAGCATGTATAAATGGACATTTATTCTTTATTCGTTTTAAAATGATACTTTTTTGTGTTTGTTATCCTCGTTCTTCCAAATGTTCAGTGTTTTATTTTATCTTGTATTGCTTCTAACACCATCTGTTGCTCCATAGACGATGCAGACTCTCACGTATCTTTCGGAATACTCAAGAAGCTAATAGCTGCAGTTAGCAAAGCACTTTGGTTCACACTTTTAGTGAGAATCAGTTTTAATTATTGAAACAAAGAGCAATTATTTACAATTTTTGTCTTCAAGAAGAATATGCTCACTTTGCCTATTGCTTATCAATGTTCCGGAGGAATGCGAGGCTAAAGACAGTTTTCCTCCTCAGCATATATTTATTTAATGTTGTAATTTGGAGGCTCGCCCACGTCGTTGGTGAAAACCAATAGATATTACCCCCAAGCATAAGACCAACCCAAACAGGAATCAAAATTATATTGGCAGGAAAAAACATCTGATTGATTTTTTTTTTTTTTTTTTTTTTTACAATTGTTCAGCTTCTCTGAGACAACAACCTTTCTGTCCTCTGGAATATCACACTGTAAACTCAACCCAAATTCCATTTTAATACAACAAAGGTTTGTAGGTGTAGGTAACTGCACCACCAGCTCTAGAGATTTGGCATTATGGTCTCTAGGACTAATGATGGGGCAGAACAGGAGGGATGAACCTGGATGGATGGAGGGAGCAGCAGGGATGATAAAGGTTGGTCATAAACAAGAGTCACAAGACTTCTTCAGTCTGCTGGGCCGACAGAGGAGCTGACATTAAAGACCTCTTCACGTTGTACTGCAAGATCAATAAGCATTTATTCTTCTCAGAAGGACAACCCCACGTGGAGACGTGTAATTTACACTCAGGCACAATTAAAGCAAACAGCAAGGCATGCTGAATATGCAAAGTTTTTGAACAACATCTAATTCTGAGGATCACATGCACAATTTTTCTTCTAAGTATCGTCTGGAAAACATGAGAAATGGGGGAGAAGTTGTATCTCATCCACAAATACACACTTTAACATGATTCCATTCGATTCTGTCCCTTAACCTGCTGAAATCAGACTCTTGGACCTCAGATGCAGCACGGTGAGTGTCAGCACTTTGATGCGGTTCCTGTAGTCCGCTGTTGCCCCCCCCCCCCCATCGCCCTCATTATCTTCCACTGGACATTCCTTTAGGATTTATGCCTGCCATTTCAGCTCTGTGGTCGATATTTATGAACTACATTACTGCAGGACAGAGTGTGTAGCTGCCATGCAGTGAAGTCAGGGAGCTATCGATCTTCCCCCTCTGCAGCTGGTGAATGCTGAGCTGAGGGGGACAGACACAGAGCTCAGGGGTTGCTCTGTTTTGTCCCCACTGGAGCAATAAATTTCTCTACAAGTCTGTTACCTGCCGACAGCTCAGGGCGCCTACTGCTGCTCGCTAGTGGTGATATGAGACACTGCAGCGTCTGTATTAGTAAGGAGAACAGTCCTGTCATTACTTTACTGCTGCATCCTATCAGAAAATAAGCAGTAAACTGACATGTTTTAATGCATATTCTATATGTGTGTGTTTACATTACATACTGTATGTATGATCTTATCAAATCATTTCTGATCAATTATGAGCAAAGGTTTTTTTATGCTTTGTATTTATAGTCTATATCAGTGATTTTCAACCCAGGTGTGTCTCTATGCAAGACTTTTTCTCTCCTGCTACACATGTTAATATTGTCTCTAATCTTTTACTTTATGGATAATTAAACACCTCATTTTTTTCAGGACTTTATCAATCCTCAATCAAGATCTATGTACATATGAACCAGTAATTTGTTTTACAAGATCTAGTCTAGATCCTCATTTACAGTTGTTTCATTATATTACAGCATCTTGATGAAAGATACAGATGCACGTACAATCACTGTCTTCTAAAATGATTCAGATTTAGAGGACATAAAGTGCTGAACACAAATGTCACACGAACACATCTTTGTCGTAACTGTTTGTGACATAAATGTTACCAAATATCTTGCAATATCATTGGAAAAAGATAAAATACTCCAGTTTGACACTTGCCCCCGAGGCCAAATCGCAAAGACTATTAGTAAAATGTTCCCCACACATTTCAAACTGATTAAACATCACTTGGAGCCATGACAATCATATCGTCTGTGATGGCAAAAAGAGATCCGGACAATCTTTCAGATTTCATCTTGGTACAAACATGAGTGAATCAGATAATGAGTAAGCGCTGCGTGTCTCTGATGGAACCCCTCGGGCTGCAGCCATTTAACCGAAAATGATACCACTGGTCATTCAGAGAACAAGATGGACAGAGAGGGCAAAAACAGGAAGCGATTTTCTCAGCGTATTGTGTATATATGCATGTTGACTGTGTGCATATGTGAACAAGAGTGGGAGGAAGGGCGGACATGGTGCAGAAAGATGGCAGTTTAATTAGCAGCAATGGGCTTAAATCAGATAACTGTGATTCAAGCAGTGAAGGGACTTTAATTAGTTGCTGGTGGCAACAGGCATGAGCAAGCAAACAACATATAGTGGGAATTGGAAGTGCTGGTGTTAATGGGTCTTAGAGAGAGAGGGAGCAATGAGCACAGGCCCAGGAGGGTTGGAGAGGGAGGGATGGGTCGGAGGATGTGAGTGCTGGAGGGTTGAGTGGGGTCACGGAGTGTAGGGAACATGGCAGAAGAGGAAGGACAAGCTGTGGGAGGAAAGGAGACGCTGAGAGCTTTTAGAAAGGGTGCTGACAGTGGATTAGAAAGAGCAGAAAGAAGAAGGGGATCATGGGAAGAAGGCTAAACTGTTCAGATAGGGCTAAAGGGTAAATTGGTCATATGCAAAGAAAGAAAGATGGCGAGAGGTCAGTTATGAACTTTGAGATTAAATTCATGTCTCTATGAGAAAAATAAAACGCTTGTCAAAAATGGGCAAAATGAGCCCCCTTGTTTAGCTGAAACTGGATTAAATGACCTCACTCATTGGTCATTACACACTCATTCTACACTGTTCAACCATACAGATATTTATTAATATAATAATAATCATAATATATATATAATTATAATAATTAATGGCAGCCATAACAAATTGAATGTTAAACAACATATATCATACATGCTTTCAGCTCTATATTTTTACTACTGGTGTATTTTTGCTTGACGTACAGTTGAATATATTACTTATTTATCTTATACTGACCCTATAGTTTAGCTTCTGTTGAAAACAGGCAGTTTTAACTAAAATCAAACAAAAAAATGAACTAAAATCATCAACAGAATATGAAGAAATAACAGGTTTGACATTGCAGAGCTGTCTATTGAAGTAGAATACTAAATAAATAACTGAATAACTAGCTCCACCCTGTTTTGTCCTGTAATACCACTTCTCCCTCAAGAGGCAATAGTGAGTCACTGTAGCGTCCAGTCTGCCCCAGGGGAAAAAACGAGCAGTGAAGCCAATGTGAAAACGCCAAAAAACGCAGTTCCTGGAATGAATACTTATGGCTAGTCAAAAAAAAAATATATATATAATAATAATCTCCCTATTCATGACAGCTGTCTGCTAGTTTCAGATCCCACCCAGCTCCACACTCCCATTCAAATAGGTTTAAAGAAGAAAACATTTCAGGTTAAAAAAAAGATGGCAGCACCTAAGATTAAGCATCAAAACACGTATCTATAAACCAACGGGTGCCATCACAGAGGCTACATTATTTATAGAGTCGGCCCTCAGTCCAACATGACAGGTAGAAGACGCCCTCCTCCATTCTGCTGTAATTTTCCCTGCGGACTGTCAATATGTCACTTTATTAAGTTTTAATATGTTTTCAGGTGAGAAAGTAACCACTATGTAGTTAATTTATCTAAATAACTAACGTGGTGTTGGGGTGTTGCTGGACGAGTGATCAGCTGATAACAGTCGACAGCCGTTTACGGGAACACACACACACACACACACACACACACACACACACACACACACACACACACACACACACACACTCAGCTTGATGGTGAATTCGGGGTAACTTTGCAAACAGAGTGTTTAGAGAAGGGTGAAGCTGGGGACAGCCTCTTCAATAATACAGGTTACAGATCAGACTTCAGACTTCAGATTACAGGTTGGTTGAAGGCAGACATCTCGTCAGCGTGACACGTAATTAAGTGGGCTGGTGATAAACTGTGAGGAAAACAAAAGAACCAAGGATGCACTTAATGGAAAGATTAAACTCCACTTGAACTGTATTCTCCAATATCAATCAATTCCTTGCTTGCATATCCTTCTTCTTAGCTGTAATAGAACTTTTTTTCATGGGAGACATCATACCATAATACGATGTATAAAACAGGAGGGCTGGAGAGGAGGGTGATAAGAGATGATACCCACATAGATTCAGCTAAGGAGAGAGGAAAAACGTGGGCGAGGTTGATGTGGATGAGCCGGGACACTGTTGTCTGAAAGCACACACTGCTGTAACTACACTTGCCCTTTTCCTTTTCCTCCGCTGTCATCGTCAAGCCCCCGAGGTCCTTCTGCTTTGTCTGAGCTGTCTGACCAGATGCCTGCTGTTATTTAACAGTGCATCCGGCCGTGTGATCGCAGGGGGACGGAGACGGGACAAAGCAAGGGAAATAGAAACAGAGCAATTAAAGAAATGCCTTGTTTTTTGCCTGCTCTGCACTGCAGCAGCGGTGCTGGGATGTCATCTCGGCCGGAGACTGTCCCGAAACACCAGTCGGCTGGAGTTAGACGCTGTGGGGGGAAAAGACTCGTCCAGTGAACCTGAATGATTCTGGCATCGCTGAAGCAGCTCGGCCCCCTTTTTTTCTTCTTCTCTCGGTCTGAACGTGTAGTTAAATAATGCTTCTTGTAAGCCATGCCTTTACCCTCACAATACAATACGAGTATATTTAAGTATTTTATACTTAGGGATGAGCAATATTTCAATATTATATTGATATTGTGATATGAAAAAAGGATCCTGTTTATCGCCCACCCACCTCTACTTTTTATTTTAATATATAAGTATTTAAATTTTGATTTAATACACTTTGATTTAAATACAGAGGATAAACAGAGTAGATAGAGATTGTATTCATTCTTAAAAATGCATGACACTTGATTGTTTTTTTAATAATCGGTTATCAATACTGCATCATAATCAGTCTTTTGTGTGCTTTGTTAAAGTTTGTGCAGAAGTTACATTGGTTAGATTTTAATATTTATAATTTCATTGAATAAATCATTGTTGTTTTCTAAATAACACATGATGGAGATGGTCTTTGAAACAGAGAGAAGAGGAAGATGAGAAACACGTTAAATTGAGATTGAGATGTGGATTTTGCGGAAAAAACATTTTCTTCTGAACACGACATCAGAAAGTCAGACGTTTACATTCAGTCTGCACTGGGAATGGAAAAAAACTGAAAGTAGTAAAAAAAAATAGGGACAAGGAGAAAAAGTTAAGTGTGGAAGAGGATCTCCTGTTTCTCTTCGTCTGGGCCAGTGGGTGGAGACTCATTTTCAGCTTTTCTCTGCATCTTGCAGAATCCAAAAATAAAATTCTGCAAACAGATTCGCCGGTTCTGTAGTTCTGTCCTAGTTTCTCTTCTCATGCATCCCTGGTTGACAGACCCTCAGCATATCACATATATTCTGGAGCTATTTAACATTTCATGGTCACCTGATCTAAGTGTACTGTACCTCTCTTGTCCTTCCTCCGCCTCTCTCGCCCATCAAACATATCTTTATATACTGTACACCTTTTATATGCTCCTACTGTGAAGCATTTAATCACTTCAGCTTCCAGCCTCCGAGCCTCAACAACAAGCTCAGTTGACTTCACTCTCCAACGACAAACCTAATTGAGCTTAAAATTGAAGACTGAGCAGTTCCACTTCTCTTTAGCCTCTTGGCTCCTGACCTGCCAGCTGTTAACGGGCACTTTGTACCGTTTCACAAAGCAACTCTGTTGTAGAACACTCAGAACCACTGGTCCATTAAATGGCTGTAAAACAGATGTTTTGTTTGATGTCGCAGGAGAACGAACAATAAGGTTTGACAAGCAGAATACAAAAAAAACAAAAAACTCTATAATACTGAATTAATATGACTATTTATATAATGGCAGGACATATAAGGGTCACCCGGGGTGATTGAGACAATTTAATGTTGTTTCCCATGTACAGCATATAAACACATATATGTATGAGTGTGTGTGTGTGTGTGTGTGTGTGTGTGTGTGTGTATACATATATATGTATGACCTTCACGTTAAAAGCAGCTCAGTGCAAAGCAAGTGGATATGTGGCAGAGTACAAACTTCTTTTGCTGCTGAATACTAAAACACATAGTGTACACACACGCACACACACACACACATGCACACACACACATACTTTTTCATGAAATATTAAGGGACAAATCAACTAAAAGCTATTTCTGTTCATCCTGTTATTTTTTGGCGTTTGCTGTGGACATATCACTTTTTTTTTTTTTTTTTACTAAAAATGGACTAAACAAATTTGGACAAATCAAACTGTAGAAACTTTGGATATTGTTTTAATGTTATAAGTTTAACTTCAAATGTTTTTTTAAATGGATTTCATCCCTTAAACTTGGAGCAGAAATACAGATTACAGACCTGTCAGTGAAACTATTCTGATGATTCGCACATTTAAATCCCACTACCACTGCATTTCCTCCCTTTAAGGATGATATAGTGGTTCAGTCTGGACTTGCATAATGAGAACAACTCCAGCTCCAATTCCACGGAGTGCTGCTATGCATTTATAGCCTCACATTATTTGATTTGGGCAGACTCTAGTCTCCAAGACTCTATTATAGCAGCTAATGCTTTAAGCTGCTTGATTATTGTTATGCGTACAAAATCAATTAAGTGACTAAATAGGTCATTTACAGCTCAGCAGTGAAAATATGTGATATCATTCTGCCATTGTGCACGTCTGTGCATGTGTGTGTGTGTGTGTGTGTGTTTAACTTCTTTTTTGCAGACAGACAGACTGATGATACATATGCATTGATCAGGGGAATACATTATATTGCATGTGCATTTACCCGAAAAAAGAACACAAAGAAAAAACATGAAAGAACAAGAGGACTTTTGTTTTGAGTAATTAAGTAAAAGTACTTGAGCCATATCACGCTGTCCAAAACTTATTATCACCTTTGGGCCCGTGGGTGAGTGGGTGGGTGAGTGGAACGGAGGGAGGAACGGAGGGAGGGAGGGGGGAGGCGGGACGTGGTGAAGTTATCCATGTCGGGAGAGCGCACCGCGAGTCCAACATCTCCGCAAAGGAAAATGTTGCACTAATCTAATCTTGAGGCTCCACCGACGTCTGTTGTAGGTTACCGACAACACCCGTTCACCGTCGTCCTCCTTTATCCGCAGAAAGCATCGCCAAGCGCCGATGCATCGATGATTTTCCCCGGGAAACTAAGAGGCGTCCTCCTGCTGGTGCTCCTCGCAGCGCAAGGTAAGATACTGCGCGCCGCGGATCGGTGAAGGACTCAAGTGACACTATGCTCGTGACTATAAGTATGTCATTACTTACAGGAGACATGAAAAGGTTGTTACCGTTCTTGTTACATATATATTTAAGTTACCTTTAATCCTGTTGGCTCCTAAAATCAGGGGAATCAATCCGCGGTTGTGCCAAATCCAGAGAGTCCAACGCTTGGTAAAGGCTGTGTGGGTAATTTAACCCGCAGAAACCAGGCTAAACTTTACTTCTGTTTATTACCGAGGCTGGATGACATGGTTATAGACGAAAATAGAACGCGGTGATGACAAATGCGAACGCGTTTTATCGCTGCAGCCGCAACATAAGTTTGCGCAAAAATATTCGACGCGGGGCGACTTCGTCACATATTCTGGCGCTGAGGGTTTGGAGAGAAACAACTTGGAACAACAAGAGCTGATGCGAAACGCGCGATAAGTCTCCTCCCACATTGGGTGAATTAAGGATGGTGCGTCCTCGTGCGTGGAGCCAACTTCTTTCCCATCGAGAGCCGATTGTCCTAATCTGAGAAAAGTCACTCGTTAAATGGCAGCGAGTCTACCTTAAGGGGACATGGACGCATGGAATCATTTAAACAAGATACTGTCACATGCAAACTGGGTTTAGTTTTCTCTGGAGATGATCTGTGATCGTGACAAGTCACATTACAGCCGATACCTCAGCCCCTGGAGCTACTGCGCATCCATGCACAACACTACACATGCAGGACATACTGTGTCTCTCTAGCTGCAGTGACAGCGGCATGTCAATGCTGATTTCATCCCTGGAGCGGCCAGATGTGCAGGGGATGTGGGTCACCTCCACACACACACACACACACACACACACACACACACACACACACACACACACACAGAGGTCAGAGGTCATTGTCTACGTTTACATGCACAAAATAAAACATGATGCACGTACTACACACTGTTGATATCCAATTCTTTCGAAATGTTTAAAAGTAGTTGTGTCTCACCTTCAGATCATAAATGAGAGTTGGAAAATGGAAATCCAATTTCCCATAGGGGGAAAATAAACAGTCAATTTTCAGAGAATAATTTCTGGAGGGGGCATTAAAAAATGCTATACTATCGTAATAATGTGGCCCTATCTTCTCTCTCCCTAACACTCCTTTACAACTTGCAACTCAAACGTTTTAGACACTGTTAATAAAAGTAATAATAATAGTTATAGCGGTGTTCTATATTCATTTATATTTATATACACAAGGAAATTAGATCATTAATAATTGAGGGAAAAACTATAAAAAAAAATCTCCCTATCTATACTCTTCCTCCCGTTCCCTCCTCCCTCCCCCAAATCGCTGCTGCTACCGTAACTTACATCGTTGGAGCTTGTTAACGATCATTAGCTCTGATTTTAACCAGCAGACTATTAAAAAAGAGGCTGATTTTGGACAAAGTGGTGTAATAAATGACTTACGGATTTCTACATATTAGTTCTATCGATTTCTTCCACATAGCTAGCTACTAGCTGTCTAATGGGAATAAAAAGCATCTGGACGAAACCACTCTGAGGAATTAGGGGGGGGTTATAATTCTTCAACAATTAAGCAGTGCTTGTGTTGTGCTCTTATTTAATATTTCTTTAATATTCCAAATTATTTATTTGTGTTTACAAAGATTTTTTTGGGGGAGACAACTTTGTGGAAAGGGAGGGTCACGACCCCTGTGTCCCACCCAGCATGTGCATGCATCTCTAGCCTTGTAAACTGTTGGTTTGTTAGAGTTGACTGTAAACAGGCGGCAGGCCTAAGGACTTGTGAATATTTATTTAAATGAAATATGCTGTTTACATGAGTCTTATCACATGAATATTGTCATATTTGCAGGTAAAGGTAGTCAGGGTTAGATAATAATAATAATAATAATAATAGATTATTATTTAGTCATCAATTTATGAATCCAACACAAAAAATGAATAACAGCTGGTTTTATGTATTTTGAATTGAATGATCTGTCATATTCAAGTAATATGAAGCAATGAACGTAATTTGAGTATGATGTGTACAATTTATGTAACCAGGAAGTTACTGCATTGATTCAAGGCAACTTAATGGATGTGAGCTTGATGTGCGTGTTTTCCTCAACAAAGTATTTTGAAATGTCACGGTAAGAGTCTTTACTTGTGCCGATGAGGGATTGAGGGAAGAAAGGAGGAGAGGTGAATGAGTGGGAGTAAAGAGGAAGGTCAGCACGGAGGCCTTTTATTTCTCTGGGTTTTAAATCTAAATAGCCAAGTAAACCGCCTCCAACTAGCGAGGACACAGCGTCGATTTCCTTTCACTTCAGTGAAATTGGTTCTTCTGTGGGACTAATGACACCGTCATACCTTCATGGCAGCTATCTTGTTCCTTTAGAAATTCGCCCAGTTCAAGGGCATAGAAACAAAGCAGAGGGCTGTATTCTCTCCAGAAGAGAGAGAAGAGCGAGGGCGTCGTCCCACGTGTCGCACGGAGACGCAACCTCTTCTGCTTGAGTCTACGTCAGGTTTTAGCATGTGCGAAGCCAGCGTCTCATCGGAGCGTGACAATACGTCGGCACTTAGTGCCGCTCCCAAGGGGGCGACTGCTGTTACCACATCTGGAACAAACTCACTGCTGGATTCTGGGCTTTAGAGTCCAAAAATCATAAAACTCTCACCCTTATCGCAAACCATCAATCGTTACGAATAATCATTTACAGCAGACAATCAGGATTTATTATGTGGATTCACAGAAAGAGGCTCAGTTCTTCAGGAAGTGGTTCAGCTGACGGTAATGTCTCATTTTAGGAGTTTAATAACAATAACACCTTTTTCTTCTGATTCCCTAAAAGCAGAGTGCTGTAGCAGGGCCATGTTTTCTTTGTATGTGCGATGGCGTGGTACATGTTGTTATTGTGGGCGGCTGCTTTGTGTTCAGTGATGCATACTTTCAGGGAGCATTTGGTTCGGCCCATGTAGCAAACCGCATGTATATGACGTGTGTCGTGCTGTAATTAATGAATGAGTCAATATTGTATTTTTTAGTAGACGAGTGGCAGAAATGTTTGCTGTCAGATGAGTTTGAGCAATCGTTGCAGTGGCCCCATAGTACATGACACTCGATTTGACAGCCTGGTATATTGGAAAAAAATATAATACCACTTTAATAGGAGTTATTTTATCTTCCATGCAAATACCCATTATGTTACTGTAGATGTTCCCAAAAGTACAGATGTTTCTGTTATATTGTATTGTATTACACTACACTTCCACAAAAATATTAATTAAATATTTATGTGTGAATGAGTTGAAATCCTGGTTCTCGGTTACACCTTAACACAGCACAAAGGTTTTAATATTTCCGATCTTAATAAACTTGCCAAATACACTTGGGTGATGGTGCTTCTTGATTTAATATAATTAATATGAGCTTTATTTAAAATACTTATTTTGATGTTCAAAATCATATTCATTAGACAACATCAAAGAAGGAATCATAAAACGATTTGACTTCATATCTGTTCGATCACTGCTGGATCGTGTTTTTCTCTCTGTGTGATCCTTTTCTTTCTTTCGTTCCTTTTTCTCTGCCAAAAAATCACCTCCATGCATGTTTTCTATTTGGTACATGGAAGGCTGCCAGGCGGCTAAGTCTCCTGTGAGTATGTCCCATGGGAGTCTGAGCAGAACAAAGAATAGTTTAATGATTTAAAGCTAAACTTTTTTTTAAGTTTGTTCCCGAATAATAAGAAACATTTCTTGGGAAGGAGGCACCGCATGCTTTGAGCAGAAAATCTGGATACAGGTTGGATCACTTTTGTTGTGAGAATTTTATAATTTTTTACTTTAACTCCCAGAGTCCAGGTGTTTGTCCCAGATGTGGTAACCGGAGTAGCCCCCTTGGGAGCGGCACTAAGTGCTAACGTATTGTCACGCTCCGATCGTCACTGGCTTCACACATGCTGAAACCTGACGCACACTCGGAGTCAAGCGGAAGGGATTGTGTCTCTGTGGGACTCTGTGGGATGACGCCCTCGCTTTCCCTTTCTCCTACTGGAGAGATTTTCCTAAGCTGACTGCTTTGTTTCTTTGCCCTTGAACTGGGCGAATTTCAAAAGGAACAAGACAGCGCTGCCCTGAAGGGAGGAAGGGAAGTGTCAATACTCTCACAGAAGTTGGTGGAAACTCGGCTGTTTTTGCTAAAACCGTCAGAAATAAAAGGATTCCAGTCCTCACCTTTCTCTATTACCCCCCACTCTGTCCTCCACCTCTCCTCCCTCCTTCCCTCAATTCCTCATTGGCTGTGGAGGCTTTTGCATGTTTCTGAACAGGGCTGTGCATGCAGATAACTGCCTGAAAAGCACACATTGTCGCACATTGACAAACACACACACATATTCCCAGTGGGTGTCCGATTAGTGGGCTACAGAAGGTATTTTCTCCTGCCTACCAGGATCGGATGATTTGTCCCCATACAGAGAAAATGCTGATCCTACAGTCCATGGGATTGGGGTCTTTTAGTCCAAAATAGAATGTAGTTGGAGTAGCTTGGAGGTAGGAAGTAGAGGTCGATGCAGCGTGTGGGGTTGTTATTTGGAGTTCTGACATTCAAAATAGAGTCAAAGCCTTTGGGATGGATTGTGGAGCACATCAGCATATTTCAGGACTAGGCTGGCTCCTTAAGGTTTGGGATTTAGTGATTAAAATCAGTAAAATTGCACAACGTTTCGTTCCCATCTGCAGCATAAGCAGCTAACAGAGATGTCCAGCCAGTCCATGATACTGAACTGAGCCATGATTTGTTTTTCTGACCCTTTATCGCATTTTGCTGTGCATTTTAATGGGCTGCAGCTGCGTGTCGACAGCGTAAAGAGGATCTGCCTATTCAGATAATGTTCTGCCTCAATAAATGAAGGCTGCTAATGATAACAAAAAAAAATACCCAAAGGAATAAAAAGACACCGCAACTAATATTAAATCAACAGAAGCGTTTGTGTCTTTTCTTCAAAAGCATTTGAAATGGTTTATATTAAGCCTCTGTTGCTCGTATCTAAGTCTGCTTGTATGAAGTCGCCTGCTTGCATCTCAGCATCATCGAGCATATTTGATCCTCTGCCAGACTTGAACGCTCTTCTGAGCATGGAACTACACAGCAACCCTCCGCTTTCCCTCCCAGGGGCAAGATAGTTGCATTAAAGTCTTGACAGGCAACCAGTGTGTATGTGTGTGTGTGGCTTAAGGATAGTGCGGTGGCTTGCGGAGCATCTTAACACGATTGTCATGTGAGTATTGCAAACGAACCCGCCCCCCTTCTCTTGCACACATACTGTATAACCACCACAGGCAGAGGCCTTATTCCGCCCCCCCCCTATGGATTGGCTTAAACCATCATACTCCCCTCACACACACACACACACACAAACACGCACACACACACTTTCTGTCTCTTTTCACATCCTCTTCCAGACAGCCGTGCTCCCTGATTCCTCTGGGACATCTTGGTCTTCAGTACTGGCAATGAAATGAGTCACGCTTAAGTATGAAGGGAGAGAGGGTGAGATGTGGGTTGAGCAACATGACAAAGGCTTCAGGTGCAGAGAAGGACTCGTAAGCATTTCTTCCCCTATACTTATCTTCCTCTATTTCTCCTTTTTTTTTTTTTTTTTTTTTTTTTTTACCCCTGTCCATTTTCAATTGTCCTCTGTTCCTCTACTTTGGTGTGTCCTACCCTGCCAAGCTGACACCACAGCTCAGGCTATTAAAGGTTGCAGCCTGGTCTGCTGTGGCATTATTTATTATCTGTTTACACCCGTTTTGTTATTACTTAATGAAGCCTTCACAATATGCCATAGAGTATATAGTATAGTTCGACAGCGTAGTTCCTGCAGTATTCTGGTGTGCGAGACAATAAAATTGTGATTGCACTCCCTGGGTTTAAAATGAAACAATAAATAGGGTCATAATGTTTGAATAATTTAAAACATTTAAACAACAACAAAAAAAACAGAGCCTCAATATGCAATGTCATGTGTAAATAGACAATAATCAGCAGCAATATGAACAATTTAAGGCACATGGGCATATTACATGCATGGGTTTGTATTGCACAATAGAGTTCAGTCAATGGTCCTTCAGTGTTAGCGTGACGGAGTGGTGGTGGGGGTTGGGGTTGGGGTTGGGGTTGGGAGTAGCGGGCCAGTTAGATGTCCTCATTCTCCAGCAGCTGAGTCCCAATGATGTTCTGGGTTGTCTATGATGATCCTATGCAGTGATTTCTGCTGCAGCTGGTAAACCCTACTGTGATGCAGCAGTGGTTCCCACAAATAGACCAATCTGTGGCACAGCGCCACAGAACGAAAACCGAGCGTCACAAATTGATTCCACCTCTTTTTTTTTTTTTTAAATAAATGCGGTTCAATCAGCGAGAAGAGAAAAAACAAGACAGAGAGAGATCAAAGGCCATGCATACATGTCAATGGGGAACACTTGCACTTGCCTGACATTTTCGACCAACCCAAACACAACCCAAACACAACACAACACAACCTCAAGTTACTAAAGTCAGTATTAAAATAATGCACTCCTTTCTGACCTACTTATTTTCAAAGGTATAGGTCATGCTTGTGAATCGCTCAATCATGGCCTTACAATGTTGCTGCAGAGCTGCAGTTTTGGGTCTGAAGTTCATAACAATTTCCTTTGTCTTCTTCTTATTAAGAATGAGATTGTTAGTAGAATATCAGGCTGTCTGGCTGACTGGCCTATGACTGTTGTGTTTTCTATATATATATATATATGATTGTATTTGTTGCATGAACAGGTGGAAGTCCTGTGTGAACAGGGCATACAGGAGAGGGCACAGCAAACAGGAAAGCCAGGGTTCAGGATGAGGGTGGATGATGTTTGTTTTCCTAGCCTGGCAGTCAGGGTACATATAAATATATATATGTACAGCGCTGGAAAAAATAAATAAGAGACTACTGCATTTTTTTTCTGAAATCAGCATCTCTACATGTATTCCAGCCATTTCATTCCAGTGTCTGTTGAATTCCAACACATGTACACCTCATCCTGTGTAAAGAGGTAGTGATTATGGGTAACACCTAACCCAAGAATAATGGTAAAGACTGGTGGAGAGCATGCTAAGATGCATGAAGACAGATTTCTGATTTCTTGAATTGATTTTAGTTGAGTGTAAACATTTGTATTATGTTGTTTTAAAATGAATTTGATCGTGTTTCTTTGCATTGTTTGAGGTCTGAAAACGTATGTTTTTTGTTCATTTGACCTTTTGTCATTTTCTGCAAATAAATGTGCTAAATGATAATATTTTTATTTGGAATTTGAGGAAAAGGTTGTCATTAGTTTATAGACTCAAAAAATCGTCCTTTTGCCCAGACACATACCTATAAGTACAAAAATCTGAAAAACTGATAATTTTGCAGTGATCTCTTACATTTTTTTTCTTGATATATATATATATATATATTCACATAATGTCAGAGATGAAAGCATGGATGCAAGAAGCTACTGCATTTCATGTATCAGTAAAAAAAAACATATGCAGAGAAAAAACATACATAACTAGGTACATGTGCATTTGCTCCATAGGCATAAAGCGATCATTCATACATGAGGACGCACACAGGTCAACACATGGCTGCTTGTGAAGGGAAGGCCACAGCACACGCAGTAATCACTGTGGATCCCCCGGTGCGTCATTCAGCATGTCACAGTCAGGCCATCACAAACCCTGGAGTGCAGAGACACGCTATCTAGCTTTTCTCGGCTTGCTCTTGCTGACACTTTCTCCCCGTATCTCTTCTCTCACACTGTCAGCGGCGTATTATTGGAGGGGAATTAGTTCCTTCACAGTGTCCACCATTGGCTCAGCCCGTTAAGCACATGCCTGATCAAAGAGCCTCCCGCAAGCCACGGGCCTTTCTGCTCGGCTTTAGGCTCCTGTAGCCACGGGAGATGGAGACGGACTCACTGTTTGGCTTGCTAATTCTAAATCAGTGTGGCTATTTAAGGATGAAATGCATGACTGCTTGACTCGGCTTCATCCACGTCAGAACAAAGACTTGTCACTTTGTTACTGTGTCGCAAAAAAAAAAAAATGGGGAAGGAAAGAGTGCACATCTGTTAAAATGAAACACGACTGTCAAGTAGATTTCATAGTTCATCATCAGAGATGAAGACAGTCCTGTCTGCAGTGATTAACAACATTCTGCTAAAGCTTGGGACAAGTGCATTTGTGACACCAATATACTTACTTTTAGATCATTTCTGGTTGAGAAAGTTCTGGAGAAACTTTGCTCATACTGTAGCAAAGTTTCTCCATGTGCATGCTAGACCAGGGGTGTCAAACTCAATTTCATCTCGGGCCACATCGGTGTACTTGTTTTCCTCAAAGGGCCAATTGTAAAGATCATATATATGTTTCTACTTATTATATTAGATAATTGCCTCAGCATTCATAATAGTGTCCTGAATAATTGTAACTAAAAATTAAGTAGTAGTTTTTAAATAGAATGTACAATTTATGCTGATGTAGAAATAAAGTTATACTATGATTTTAGCATCTAATTATTAAAAAATACTGCAGCAAAACATGGCAAATCATCACAGATATCTAGAAACTCATACAAGAATATGCAGGCAAAGATTGGAATCCATGATTTTTCGTTGCTATGCTGAATGATAAACAAACTGCAGTGAAAGAGCAACAAAGGAAAAATGGAAACTTTCCTGTTTTGAACAACATTAGTGGCCAGATGTGCTAGACCATTAAGTCCTATAGGGAAAACATTTGAATGATCTGTCTACACTTTACAAAGTATAATTTACTACAGTATACTACTATGTTATGTAGTTGCTATAAAAAAGGCAGATATTCTCCATAAATCATCCCAAATCATGAATGTTTTATCACTCCTCTTCTTGCTCATAAATGCCCTCTTGTGCTGCACAACTTAAATTCCTAGTGCATCTAAAACCCTTTGTTAAACACCAGGGATTGTAGCGAGCAGTAAAAGTAAAAGGGCAAAGGTTACAAATAACTTCCTGTAAATGAAGGCTGCTTAAGATCTTTAACGGTAGGATAAAGAAGGGAGGATTTTAGAGTGTCAAGAAAAAAAAAATATTGGCTTAACTTTTGTCACAGTGAACAAAAGGTCCAATTAATTGACTGCTTATAATTGCTCTGGTTCCCCCTCACCCAATTAGAGGCTTAAAGATGGTTGTGAGAGTGCAGCAGGCAGTTAAGCAGGTACCAAGAGCTGAAATCACAGTGTCTCGGGAGAGAGGCCTTCTCATTACGCTTTGAACTCAGCCGGCCTCCTCCTGTGACCTCGGAAAACTTCTGGAGAGTTTTGGAGTCGCTTGCTTTAATGCAACTTCTTACTCATATGCGTTATAACAAGAGCTGATGTTTTAGTCTTTTTTAGTTCATCAACTTCCTGCAATACATTCATATTGTTCATAGTTTCTTGGCCACGTTTCTCCAGGCCATGCACACACACACACTGTGCAGCGGAGCAGAATGAGAGCGCGTGGTGCACCTGTCAGCGCATCCACCTGTCAGCACATCGTTTAATGCTTCAAGATACAAGATAAGCTACATCGCGCCTGCACCACACTCACTGGTGGACGTTCAACGGCGACTGCGTTTGCTACTGACACGACACGGGCTCTTAGACACTTATCTGTTCACTTAAATCGCAGCGGGAACAGAGCCAAAGAGTGGAGCTTCGATATTTTCTGTTGACCATCTTGTCTCAAGTTGTCACATCACATCAGATGCATAAGTCGTTGCACATTCTCCCTTCTTCTACTACTACTGCATCATTCTGTTTATTTCTGTGGCACCAAATGTTCTGTTGGGTCACATATGTGAGTTTGTTCGGTCATTCTTTTATGTGCACCAGATGTTCTGATTATATAAGTGTGTTTTTTTTTTTAGCTCATTGAGGTGAGGTTATCACCCCTGAGCCGTGTTAGACCCCTGTGATGTTAAATGAAGATATGTTGTACTGAATTTATCATTAGGTGACATGCTTCAGATTCAGATCCCTTCAAATAAACTGAGAAGGGATGAGGTACATTACGTTGTTATTTCCCTGGACTTTTGTGAACAAATGAACAGGTCTCCTGAAATGAGAAACCAGACAGACTTTAATCTGGGATGTTAGCATGGTATAAATATAAGGGTACTCCCATTGGCAATGACTGGAAGAAGCTGTTTTATGACTTTATAGAGGTAATATTTGTTCCAGCATATAGATTTGAAAAAAAAAATATTTTTCATGAAAGTTAAACCCCTATGGAAAGTCCACTGATAATGTCGATGTGTTATGTGTTAGGTCTTATGGCAATAGAAAACAGAAACCATGCACATTATTAACACTAAACTAGAGTTTATATCAGAAATAAAAATACATTTTTGGGTAATAGAGAAGATCCACTCGTCAAATAAATAAATTATGGTTAATCCTTCTTCTGGCCTCTTTTCGTTTTGGAGCCCACCATCATTAATTAACAGCTGTCAATCATTGCAGTTTATATTTCTAATTTATATTTTATCAGATTTTGCCACTAATGTTTGCTAGATGGCTTAATTTTACAGTGAATTTCTCCAAACATGGCATACGCAGTATTTCTGTTACTGTTTTCTGTTATTTCGTCAGTTTTCAATATTATATTAATGATAGACTTTATTTGCGTAGAAACTTGCAACTTACAAAACAAGGTTTACAAGGTGCTTTACTGGATAAAAATTACAAGCAAAAGGAATAATGAAAGTGTTAATATATTAATATTGAGACATGTAGCTATAAAGGGAGCGTTAGGATAGTATGATGAAGAAGTAAGAGTAGTGAAATGTCAGTTTAACATTGTGAATCCGTTGCAGATGCTGCTGGTTTGTAGAGAGATGAATGACTTGCCCTGAGTGTGTTCCATTAAAGGACCATGTTTTATTTAGTTGTTGTCAAGGAAACAAACCTTTTCAGTGGAAGTGAGCGTGGCTATTTGTGTGTATATGGGTTGTGCCCCATTTGCCCTTTTGGAGAAGCACTTTGTCCTCATCTTGGTTCATATGCAGTAATTCTGAATACTGTGTGAAATGCATCATTTTCATTTTGAATGCTATGATTGGAGTGTTTGATGTCTATTTAAAAAATGTGTTAATATTGATTATTACCCTCATTATTGGTATTGGAGAAAAAAGAGGAACATGTTGGAGGAAATATGGGATGAAGAAACTGAGAAAAAGACACTAAAGGGGACATATAAAGAGAAAATATGCAGTTTTTATGTTCTTTAGTGTTGTGTAAATACTCTAGTAGAGGGGATTTGTTTTGTTGAGTTTCCTGAAGCCACTAGCTCAATGTTTCTGAGGCTGTGCTGGTAGTGTGAGTGTGTACTGTGCCCAGTGAGGCAACATTTTCTGCTAGGGGGTCTATGTGCCATCTGAGACACCTGTGTTAGTGACAGTTTTCCATAATATGACCTCCAGTCAAGCTGCACAAAGTACAGATAAACCGCATTCATGCACACATGCACACACACACTAACACACACACACACACACACAGTTACACTGAGGTCAAAAGTGTAGCATTTTATTTTTTGTTATAAACAGTGTGTGTTTGGAGATGGACCAAAAGCTTTCAGTACTTTACTTCACTGTGTAGTCAATGAAATTTCATCTCATAACATAATTCAGTCCATCACAGCTCTCCACATCCAGAGGAAAGACACATTGATTAAACAGTTAAAGGGGAATTTCTAGTAAATCACAATTGAATTGATTTTCCATTTCACCACTTACCCCTTGTAACATCCAGAGATGCAGATGGGTGTGGCTTTATTTACCCAACATATAAACCATCTCTCATGGGAGTGAAGGGGAATTAGTTTGTAGTGCTAGGATAGAATACTGCTGTATCTTTTTCCACTGTATTTCTTAATGCATAAAAAGGCTGATTAAATTGGAATTTTTTAGGTTATTTATCACATAATAAAACATGAATACTGGAGAAACGTTCACATACAAAGACCAGAATGCTCATAAAGTGGATTTCACTCTGCAGCCGGATGCTGTGAAACAAAGTTATATGTTCAAGTGAATATATGTGTTAAATGAATTATTTAAATACATAGTTTTTTCATTTGTTATTGTATTTAAATCACATTTTATCAGATGCAAAAAAACCAAAGTTGGCATCATCACTCTCTAAATATCGGCGTTGACAGCAGCCACTGGGATATATATTAACTCCATTATAACAGAGAAAGCACTTTCAAAGTTGGGACTTTCTTATATAATTGAATATGGTCAGTGAAGGAACTTTATCTTTGTTCAGTGCTGCAATTGATGCATGACCCAAATGACAATATATGTTTTTGCTACTTTAATTATTCCTTTCTCCTCTTGTTTCTCTTTCATTAGGCTGCTTTTCTTCTAAGGGAGAGGACAGATTATTTCGGAGGTTGTTCCGCAGGTACAACCAGTTCATCCGACCTGTGGAAAATGTATCCGATCCGGTCACAGTGGAGTTCGAGGTTTCTATATCTCAACTCGTCAAAGTGGTAAGAGTATAGAGATTATAGAGAACAGCTGGTTTTTCTACAAATAAAGACATTATGTTTCTCAAGTTTCTCATCCTCTTACCAGCTAATTTGCCTTGTCTGTCGTCACAGGACGAGGTCAATCAAATTATGGAAACCAATCTGTGGCTGAGACATGTAAGTGACATTCATGTCTCACCCTTCATGAATTGGCTTCAACTTATTTGTTTCACATCAAAATTATGTAAAAACTAAACAGAAGAAATTGTTTCTATCTATTTTTCAGGTGTGGAATGACTACAAACTGAAATGGATCCCTGTTGAGTATGATGGCATCGAGTTCATACGAGTTCCATCCAATAAGATTTGGAGACCAGACATTGTTCTGTACAACAAGTACGTTTGAGTGCACAGATATTAAGAAGTGAAAAGCTCTGCACATCATATCATGTAGTTCAGCCCAACCTTACATGGATTGAAGAAGGACATAAAAAAATGCAACTTCACCAACTCACTGAATCTTTTGAAAGCAGAAAACTACAAATAACACACCTCATCCAGAGAAATGTGTGCAAACCCGCCCACCACTGCATGACCTGCATATTTCTAAAGCATTGGTTGTGACAAGTAGGCGGGCAGTACTACTTTAATAACTATTTCATGAGTCACATTTCCTTATTCTTCTTGTAAAAATGCTAATGCTATCTCAGTTATTTATGCTCACCATCGTCTGACATTTCCAGTGAAATGTTGTAATGACCTTTAAGTGAATTGGCATTTACATCTCCTTGAAAATGCTCTCCCACAGTGCTGTAGGTGATTTCTTAGTGGAAGACAAGACCAAGGCTCTGCTCAAGTTCGATGGCACCATCACCTGGGTTCCTCCAGCAATTTTCAAATCCTCCTGCCCGATGGATATCACCTACTTCCCCTTTGACTACCAGAACTGCTCCATGAAGTTCGGCTCCTGGACCTACGACAAGGCCAAGATTGACCTGGTGCTCATTGGCTCAAAGGTCAGCGGGAAAGTCATTATTCTACATTACACATTTGCAATACAATATTTCTTTTGTAATACTTTTCAATCTTATAAATATTCGCATGAACATTTCAGTACTGAACCGTAAATAGCTTTTTATGTGATCACATCCTCTAAAAGGGGCAAGTTTCTCGTTTTCTCGATTTAAACTGACTTGATTTTCATTTTCATACACAGAAACTGTCTGAAACTGATTTCTGCAGTATACGGATATGAAGTAGTAGATGTGATTCATAAAGCATTACTGATAAATTATTTGAGGTTTGCTATACAGAATAAATGGATAAAACATGCATAGAAATAAAGTGTACCTACATAACTGTAGCTACAAAAATATATTTCCTACAAATAACACTCCACATTTACATTTCACCAGGTGAACCTGAAAGACTTCTGGGAAAGTGGAGAGTGGGAGATCATTGACGCACCAGGTTACAAGCATGACATCAAGTATAACTGCTGTGAGGAGATCTACCCGGACATCACCTACTCCTTCTACATCCGCCGCCTGCCTCTCTTCTACACCATTAACCTCATCATCCCCTGCCTCCTCATCTCCTTCCTCACGGTGCTGGTGTTCTATCTCCCGTCCGACTGTGGGGAGAAGGTCACCCTGTGTATCTCCGTCCTCCTCTCCCTCACCGTGTTCCTGCTGGTCATAACCGAGACCATCCCTTCAACGTCGCTCGTCATCCCCCTGATCGGCGAGTACCTGCTCTTCACCATGATTTTTGTCACGCTCAGCATTGTCATCACCGTCTTTGTGCTGAACGTTCACTACCGCACCCCCATGACTCACACGATGCCGGAGTGGGTGAGGGCAGTGTTCCTCGGGGTGCTGCCCAGGGTGATGCTGATGAGGCGACCCATCGACCAGGGCTGCTCCTCTTCTGCCAGTATCACGGGAGGCACGGGAGGAGCAGGAGGAGGGATAAGTGGGGGGAACAAGAAGAGGAAGAACAGCCTGGGAGGAGGAAGCGGATCGGGAAGCGTAAGCATCGGCGGTATCACTGGGGGTGTAGCGTGTCAACCGCTGGATGGTGGCACGGGACGGGCAGGGGCCTCGTCAGCTGGCGGCTCTATGAACTGTGTGGAGTACGGCGAAATGAACCGTGAAATGAACCGGGATATGAGCAGAAGGTGCCCCTACAGAGGCAAGGAGGTACCGACTCCTGTCCCTCCGCCGATGGTGCCCCCTCCGCCTCAGACGCCTCAGACCCCGGGGCCCCAGGAGCCAGAGATGCCCAAAGTACCGAGGACCCTGAATGCCCAGTCAACGGTGAACGCTGTGGTTGCCTTCTCCGTGGTGTCGCCAGAGATCAAGCAGGCTATCGAGAGTGTGAAGTATATCGCTGAGAACATGAGGACACGCAACAAAGCCAAAGAGGTACCATATTAATATTTCCAGAGTAATTACATTTAAACCTGAGAATGAGTTTGATTGGTGGGTTAGAGCCAAAATTAGTAATGCTTCTTGAATAAATGGAAATGAAAATACTAAATTGTTATTTGGCAATCTATCCTGACAGTGGATGTTGCTAATGTGGTCTATTGCTGTTACTTCTCTAATAATTATAATAATTTATGTCCACTGATAATGTGACATTATCAGTGGACATAAATAATAATATTTATGTTCATATTTTCACTGCATACTGAGAATGTGTGAATCAACAAGCTGGCACTAGTGTGTGTGTGTGTATGAATACAGCTCTGGAAAAAAAAAAAAAAGAGAACACTGCATTTTTTTCCTGAAATCAGCATCTCTACATGTATTCCAGCCATTTCATTCCAGCATCTGTTGAATTCCAACACATGAACACATCATTCTGCTTAAAGAGGCACTGATCAGGTGAAACCTGAACCAAGAACAATATAAAAAGACTTGTGGAGAACATGCCAAGATGCATGAATGCTGTGATTAAAAAAAAGGGTTATTGCACCAAATATTGATTTCTAAAGTATTATGTTGTTTTAAAATGAATTTGATCTTGTCTCTTTGCATTGTTTGAGGTATAACTCAGACAAAAATGTTCCCTTTGCCCAAACACATACCTATAAGTAGTAAAATCTGAAAAACTGGTATTTTTGCAGTGGTCTCTGATTTTATTTCCAGTGCTGTATATTGT
Organism: Lepturacanthus savala; assembly: GCA_030544235.1. NCBI lineage: Eukaryota > Metazoa > Chordata > Actinopteri > Scombriformes > Trichiuridae > Lepturacanthus > Lepturacanthus savala. The sequence goes on from CM060464.1 coordinate 7,571,712, forward strand.
ATCCCCAGATAAAAGTTGGGTTCTATAAGTGATGAGCTGAACTGTGTCCACACAATGTAGACAACACACACACACTGGATGCTGCTGGATACTAAAACACATAGTGCATATACACATAGTGTACACACACACACACACACACACACAAGATATAGCATACTGTATGTGCATCATCTCTACTAGTTTAAACCTTGTTTAGAAAATGGTTCTGAAACCACTTACACGGGTCTATAAAAGGAGTGTAAAGCTGTTTGTTTGCTGCAGAGGAAGGCTTTGCATACGCCTTCCTCACATTCTGGATGCTCCTGATATGTTTGTTTCTTCATTTCCTTCCTTTCTTAGCAAAGCATGGATTTTTCTTTGATGCACGCAGAACCATACTGCCTCTTCTGTAGACACACAATGGAATTAAGAACATCCAATTGTGCACAGCTAACCGACAAAGGAAAACATACACCTAACAGTATACCATACACAAATGAACCCAATAAACACATGAATGTGTGGTAGTATCACTGGTGGGTCTCTCTGCCTGTCTTACTCAAAAACACACACAGCCCTTATAACCATGAAGCTGTGGTGTTGACACAATAAAGTGAATGTTTGTCGTGTTTGTCACAATCACCTTTATGCAAAGGTCACTGGGAATCTTCTGGGGGAGAGAGAGAAAGGTGCTGTTCCATATGAATTTGTGTGCACTGGATATTTTTATTTATTCTCTCTCTGTCCTAAGTCCTAAATCTCTTTTCCTTTCTTTAGGTAGAAGACGACTGGAAGTATGTCGCCATGGTGATTGACAGGATCTTCCTGTGGGTTTTTGTGACAGTGTGTGTGTTGGGAACTCTGGGACTCTTCCTTCAGCCAGTCATCAACTTCTTAAAATGAGACATATGTCTTTGTGCTTTCTCGCTTTCTTTCTTTTGTCTATTTCAGCCTGTCTCTGTAACCCACTTGAATTACTGTGGGAATTATCCTGCAGCTTCTTCACATCAAACACCGGACTGGTCTTTAGTTCTCCGTTTCCTGTCTTTGTTATCCCTCTCCTTTCCCCGTCACGCTCTTCCGCCGCACTCTATCATCAGCCGTCACTTCTTAGCCCTCAGCTGTCCGCTTCTTCATGATACCCAGATTACCCCGATCACCCTTTGCCATACCCCATCAGTTTGCATGCTCGGCTGTTTATCCTGTCTCCTTCTCTCCATCACCACTTTTTTCAGACTTCACATCTGCTCTCCTTCTTGTTCTCTCCTGTGCCTACGACGTTTCACTGCCTTCAGCTGATCTCTTTCCTTCATCTCACCCATTCTATTCTCATCCTATGTTTTACTGAACATGTCCACCAAGTCATTGATATTGTACTATCTATGGATTTTTTTTTATTGTAATTACTACTCTCAAATTAAACAAAAAAATCAACGAAAAAGAAAAATCTGAATACCATAGAAAGTCAGTGCAATAGCAACCATATCCTTAGGAGAAATGTGCTGCAGTGTGTCCTATAATTTTTAAGTTAAGGTAAATACTTCTTTTTCAATACCTGCAATCAGCATTCATGTTCCTCTACAAACATCTGTGTAAATATAAGAGTAATGCATGGTCACTGAGAAGGACGCTGGTTATGGCTGCACACACATGAAGTGTTTTTTTTCACGTGTTCACAATAAGCATTACGCATTGCACATGAGTTCACAACAGTGTAAATGCACAATGTATAGAAACACTTTGAATTGCACAATGTAGATTAAACTTGTTAAAAGACTTAGAATGGTCAAACTGTCTGGCCAAAAAAGTCATGTCTGACAATAAAGAAGGTCCTGGACTCAAACTGTGTGGAGTTTGCACGTTCCTCCTGGGTTCTGTGAGTTTCCTCTAGTGCTCTGTTTTCCTAAAGCTCAGTTGAAATAGAGACACGTGATATAGAAAGAGGATGGAAAAGAAAATGGTTAAATTACTGTGAAGAATTCCAGCATACATGCAAACATGTTGCAGAGAACAAAGGCGCTCTGACCTCATGTGTAATTGAATTAATGTATGTGCTTTTATAATATGGCAGAGGGTAAAAAAGATGATGCAAAGGGAAAAGAGGAATGAGAGAGAATATATGATACCATACTGTAGTAATTATAGTCACCAGAATAGGTCAGTGGAAAAGATCATCGGTAGCTTATAGGCCAAATGAAACAGTGTTGAGTCTTTGACATTGCAGCAAATCATAATGCCAGTGATACATGTTATTCTGCTATTTATTTCTTTTAAATTGCATCAATATTTCCCCAAAACCCGGCAGCATAGTCTCTATTATTAGTATGTTATTGTAACAAAGAGACCAGTGAAATAACAGTGACAATGTTGTGACTGGGAACTCTCCTGAGAAATTTGTGTGAGAAAGTGAATGGTTATTGCTCAGTCACTCACGCACAATGCATCTTTGAGCACCAACCTCTGCAGCTGGATTTCACAATAACAAGACAGCGGGAGCAAAACAAAAAAAATAAGTGGCTATTGAGAGAAGGAGCAGAGGTTTGAAGGATTTAACAAATGAGATAGAAAACATCAAGAGGGCGGAGTGATGAGAGGACATGCTGAGGCTGTCAAAGAACTTCATCAGTTCCCCCCCAAAATGATAATTTTGTTAGTTTACTGATAGTTAATTGTGTTAGTTCAACAACTGTTATTGTGGAAAGTGTCAATCCAGTATTCTGTATCACACTGAAGACAGGCAGCCATTCCCCAAATCCATCTCTAAGGCAAAAAAGGACAGTGAAGCATTTTTCTTTGAATCCACCTTCTTTTTCTGACTTATCCCTATTTCCTTCCCTCTATCAAAGGTCATGAGTGAGTCTGAATGTGCCCGTCAGCACTGACACACACACACACACTGGAATTCTAGGGTGGTGTAGGCCCAACATGTAACGCATTTGAATCGGCCCACCCTGTGGCTCCCTGCAACTCAACCACTCACACTTAATCCCCGCTTGCGTGCATTGAAAGAGCATGTGGGGGATTCTGTATGTGCGTGAACGTGCGTGGTGTGCGTGCACGTTTGGGGGAGAGGGGAAGATTAAACACATTAGATTACACATGTCACCTGAGGAAGTGAGAGCGAGAGTCTGGAGATACTGTGTGTGTGTTTATGTGTATGTGTCCATATGTACAGCATTGATCTTCCTACTAGCGGATTATGGAGTGGATGGTGGAGTTATAAATATGGAGATACAGCAGCAGCAGATATATGACACATGTACATCCCATCAGTCTTAGGCTACTGGTTGACAGGGTCACATCAGCGCCTGACTGCCACAGAATGAAGAGATCAACCAGAAAACCGGCTATTTGGGCTATATTTAGATGGTATTTATGATGCGTGCAGTTTTCCTAACTGGCTTTCTCACCACCTACTGAGATGCCCTACAACATTTTAACAAGGAATAAAACTGTTTAACAATGTTATTCTTCAATGAAATATATTTTAAAATGTTATTTCAAGAAAAATCTGTGTCAGGACAAACCAGCTGTGCTGCCTGTATAAAGGTTAAATACCTTTACAACAATTTTGGATGCCTTTCATATCATGTTTTCAGACATAAGTTGAGCTGGATTCTACCTCTGGAAGCTGCAGCCGCTTTAATCTCAATTTGTAACGGTGTAAGTTTGATATACGGATGCTGTACATCTTTCTTGAGTGACTAGACTTTAAGTACTTGGTGTTAGTCTAAGCAAAGCAGAGCGCAGCAAAGCTTTGGATGCTAAATGGAGGTATAATACATTATTAAGCCAGCTATATGGATGAATATTTTACATGCTTCGTCGCTGTTGATGCCGACCGTCAGCGTCTGGCTCCTGGATAGCAGGAGTGTGTGTGTGTTTAGATTTCATTCCATTAAGTTAGCTATTTATGATCAAACTTTTTTTTTTAAAAAAAGGTACAATTCTGTTTCATACTTGACTTATTTTAGAATATTTTTTGCAGTTTCTGAAACATGAAATAAAATGCTGTTTTTCACCCTTCGCGCGTCTCTTTCTGTCTTTCCCTCACAGTCTTTCTACAGGCGTTTGAGGGAGTGAGTATGTGACGATGGGACATCTGCAGTGGACTAGAGCATGCTGGGAAAAAGTTGGGGTGGTAATGGAGGGTGAGATGGGGGCATATACTGCAGAAGGGTGAATGGTGAATTACTGTAGGGTAGTCTCTCGTGTCGTCACGAGCAGAACGGTACGTGCCTGTGGCCAGTCGACCATGGATAAGTAAAGGAGACTCTCCTCTAAATAATTCATTCCAATGGGAGCCTTCCGAGCACACACACACACACACACATGCAGGGTCTCGAATAGTTGCTTCTTGAAGTAGAATATTGTGCACACACACTCACCAAACACAATCACACATCTTCGGAAAAGAGCAGGCTTCTAATTTTACCCTCTGATGAATATTTATAGATAGATGAAGAAACATTGTCTTAGAATTTAAAAGAGCATTTTGGTGGAATAACAGAAAATGCTTCTGGCACTGTGTTGGATTTGAAAGCAAACATCACAGACATTTAAACTTATTATTGAGAGAAATGCATATTGTTCTTTGATGAAGGGGGAAGTCTGCATGACTCTGTCACGTTTCATTTTCTTTTTTTTTTGCATCCGAGAAAACATTATATACCCTGACCTGTGGTGAACAAGAGAGGGGATACTGCCGGGCATGTTTGATTGTTTTCCCTTAAATCTGCTGATAAATAATAATAATGGAGGCTATGCTGCTCATTATTACCCTCAAATAAATTGGAATTTATTTCCTGTATTTATTCTGTGCCTTTTTTAATACATGGGAGGTTATGAAATAGAAGAAGTTGAAGGAAGAGGCAGAGAGAATATCCTGTACTTGCGAGGCAGGCCGATGATTTGGAGGTGACCTCCAAAAAGTTTGGAGCACATGGAATTGGCAGATAATTTATTTATTGGACTAACATTTCATTTAAGGTGTGTCTTCATCAGAGTCAAAATGATAAGAATTTAAATAGAGGAAGAGAATAAAAAGCAGGAATGAAGGCAATCTATATGAACCTGCATTTTTAGATAAAGAAGCATGCTAAGTCATGCAGAGCTGGAGCTCTGGTGTTTGGAAGTAGAGAGAGGATGTGCTGAGAACTGAGGCAATGAAAGATAAATAAGTTGACAAACACACACCTGTGAGCCAGAAACACAGAAGGCACCGGTTCTGTGTTTTTTTTTTGTCTTTTTTTGTGACAGTGACAACTACACAGAGCCCCAGGATATATGAGCCATGCTGTGCTCTATGGGCAGAGGATCAACACCTCAAACAGCAACAGCAGCCCTGCAGATGTCGTTTCAGCACCTTGGACAGCGACTGGAACACAGAACACAGCAAAACCCACGATTCTCACATCACCTGGGAGCACCGTGACATAAATCCAGTCCGTCAACTTTATAATCCACTTTTTTGGATTATAAAGAGAAGCCGTAAGGCAGAGAAAAAAGTTTGCAATTCACACGCTTTCCGCTGTATCTTCAGTGAGACTTTTGTTAATACAACAACCCTGAGTGTTTTTGGCACAGAGTCCTTCTTTGTGTGTGTAAGTGAATGTTGCCTCTTTGGCAAAATAGCAGAACAATGTTCATATTATTACAATTTCTCACATAAACAGGTTACCTGAAACGATGCTCCAGCTGAAATTCAGGGTAAAAATATATAGAAAAGAGAATGTGGTTGTAAACAGTTTGTAGGTTTGGTGTTTACAGAGACATTAGCTGCTGGTTTGTTGAAGTCATGTCAGTTAAAATGGATCCTAACTGTGTCACAGTTGGCAAATAAAACATCAGTAATATGTCCAAAGTGGCCTGAAGTGGAAGAACTTCCATAGACACAGTTATAACATGCATTAAAATCTGCAATAGATTCAGCACAGGGTGATTATAGTAACTGTATAGTGCATCATAATTTAGCAGATTTTTGAGAGGAAAATGCATTTTCTATGTAACATACATATCCAATCTGCATATCTGTTAGAGCAGTTTGACTGATTTTTCTTTACATTATCAACTATCCACATGGTCAGCATTTAACTCTTTGGTGTCATTGAACTATCCATAATTCTGTGTTTCATATCAGGCTGATGATGTAAATACAATGCGAAGTCTATTGCCAAGAGCTCCATCAAGTCAAGAATTTTCTGAGTCCATCCCTGCAGCTTCATGTGAATGTGACACACTACATATGTGTGTGTGTGTGTGTGTGACAAAGGACGCCTCATTATCTGTCTTTCTGTCCAGAGGCAGTTGAAGGTAACACATCACTGTGCATTTCTATGATTCTAGATTGGGAAATGGAGACTGATTTCTCCGGGGACAGCGGGCACTGTGAACTCCTCATGGACGGGGACACACAGAGACGAACAAAGAGAAAAGAAACACACACCCAGCCCGTTCCTCTCTGCTGACACCCCAGGGTGAACGGGTCTGAAGAGTGACCACAGCACTGGGACACATGTACTATACATACACATGTAGGCGACAGTTATTCACAGAATAAAACAGTCACATGCACAAATACATAGATATGACTTACCTACGTACGTATTGGCACACAGATCAACACAGATGGGTGCACGCACACACACACACACACACAGGCACAGGCACACACGGGTAGTACATAGAGACACTCATGCATATATGCACAAAATACTGATGAAACACACAAAGCGCAGCTGACTCACATCTGGTGAAAGCAGCTGTCTCTCTGCCAACTGGCTCAGGACTGAAGTATTCTGACAGCCACATGCACACACACATGCACACACACGCACACACACACGCATGTATGTGTGACGAGATGAACTGTCTCCTCGCTATGTATACAACACACGACACACACTCAGGAGACTTACCCTTATGTAACCTTTTGACCGCAAAATGGAAATATTTCAATTTGTAATTTTTTTTTTTTTTTTACAGCTGATTAAAAAAATATTCATCCTTAATATAATTCATTGTTTTCCTTTTGGAAAATAAGATAGAAAATGTTTTTTTCACCATTAACAAAGAAATATAAAGCTAAAGAATACACTCTCTGCTCTCTTAAAGCTTCATTAAGGGTAAATCACTCATTTATCTGTGACTGACATGGTGTTTATGAATGATTCAGATGTTTGGTGTGTGGGAGTTTATTGTCACAGAGCAGAATAAGAAAAGTATATGAGCATTAAACCATATGTGCTGCATCACTAACCCCAACCTTACACATGACGCTAGTGTAAAAGTTTACTTTTCTCCCCAAAAGGAATGTGAGTCCTCACAATGTGACTGTTTTACATAGATTTACACACACACACACACACACACACACATAGATATCCGATATTATTCTACCTTGATTTGCACGATTGTTGCTCTTCAGCCATGCCTGCGTTATCTGAAGGAGACAGCATTGTAATTGTAACACTGCCTGCCAGGCTTGAGTTTCAAACCATCAGCGGCCCGCTCTTCTTATCTCGTCAGCTGGACGATAACAAAAGGGAAAATCAGTGTGAGCCGTCTAGATTGAAGTATCATGTTAGAAGTCGATGAATATTTTGTGTGTGTGCGAGTCCGCTGAGCGAGGACGCTCATATGATTTTCTCTCCCCTCAGCGTCGGCTGATTTTGTTATAATTGACATTTTGACCCCGTAAGTCCTCCATCCAGGAGCCAATTTCCCTTAAAACCCCCCAACCCACTGTACTTTCCCCCTTCTTTACAGTCTCTGATGTAACTTTTGACAACATTTCCAATTACTTAGCTGCTCTAAGATGCTCAGAATCTTTCTATCAAAGCCTTTTCCCACCATTCTTTGGCACTTAAGATGATTGAAATATCAAACAACTTGTGATTTAACTTTTTTGCATCACAGTCAGACTGATTTTGGAAAATGAAGGCTTCCTATAAATGACTTTGCCTTGCACTGATAAACCAAATCTTTAAAGTGTATTACTTTATCCTTTAAAGTGCTGGTGGTGGCATTAGAGTTTTCCTTTAAAGCTTGTGTGAGATTTGACTTTCTTTGCTGTGTCCCTGCCCTGCTTTTATCAATAGTTATTCAAAATCCTTAAAATAACAAACAGATTAAGATTAAACCTGTGGGTGTTATGCGATAGGGCTGTTTCCTCTTATTCATTATATATTTCTGCACCAAGTAAATTTATGCAGACTTTAATTATGGGCTTCACAGCATCCAGCAGAGATAACAACAACAACAACTCAGAGCACACTCATACCCTTAAACAAGCTCTAATGTTCTAGTAAATACACAGAAATGCAGAAAATGTATTCTGCTCTCACTTATTCTCTCTCTCTCACACACACACACATTAACTAACACAGACAAACGCATGCTGTGCAGCTGCCCACTGTTGTCTGGGAAGGGACCGGCAGGTTTCCAGCCCGCGAGAATTTATGTTTCCAAATGATTAGAGGCGAGGCGGACGGGACGATCTTGGAGGCAGCAGCTGCCCGCCCCGCGGCTCCAAGTGGAGCAGAAAATCAGGATAATTTTATTGTGATAATCAGCCTCCCGTTATCCCGATGTCACTTCAACCCATGGATGAGAGAAGAGGAAAAGCACAACAGGGGAGAGGGGGAGTGTGATAGAGACAAAGAGTGAGTAAGAGAGAGAGAGAGAGAGGGAATAAAGAATAAAGATACAAAAGAGAAAATGTGTGCTTCATGCTCAGTTAGCTACAGAAAAATATATACATGTGTGTGAGTCTGTGTCTCTGTATCATGATACTGTAGGGTGTTTACACATTTACATCAGTCATCCCAGCTCTATGAGAGGGTTTGTTCACTGAGCTTTCTGCTGCGTCTCAGCAGAATTTAGTGTTGATTTTACTTCTGATCTGATAACATTTATCTGACATTATAATGGGCTTTTTGCTTTATTTTACATAAGGAAAGAAGAATGAGTCTATTTTCCAGAGTTCTACACTAAGCTGTGAATAACATGTTTTGTTTTTTTGACATGTTTGTGCCCACATACTTTGAGCCGTATTACAGAGAAAGGCTGCCCATCTGGAACCAGGTTCTGCCCGAGTCTCTTTCTGTCAGTCAGACCTCATTGTTCTGGTGGCATCTGGACTCTCACCATCCTCTATTTATACTATGAATCCTTATGACTCTGTTATTCAGTGCTGCATTTTGTAATTGCTGTTGTATCCTGTTCAAGTGGGTTTTGTATTACTGTACAGACTGTAAAGCTCCCTGAGGTAAATCTGTCATTTTTGATTTTGGGCTATATAAATAAGCTGGAATTGACTCGACTTCATCGTTAGTTAAATTCTAGCCAAACTGCCGGCAGACAACATGGTGTGTTGTTGCATTCCGAGCAAAGAAAACATAAAAAACTCTCTCTGTATGAGGGTTTTTGTTTTAATTAAGTAAAACTATTCTTTTAGACAATTATGTCCACAATCTTCCTCTTTTTCTGCCTTTTTCCTCTCCGATAAAAGCATTGCATAAGTTAATATAATAACTAATCTTCCTTTCTCCTCTTTCCCAGCACCGGTATCACAGCATTTTGTCATTTAACCTGCTGCACTGAATCCAACACCTGATGTTCCCATGAACGCAGGAAATGTATCCTGTGACTGTGGCTGGCTGAGTGGCTGACACCCAAAACATCTGCGACACATGGCAGACTGTGGACTGCCTGAGTCTCCAGGAGCCACAAACTGTCTCTCACAGCATCTGATTCACTGATAGGACACAACAGGCTGCACAACATGGAAAAACACCTACACATACCTACCTGTGTGCACGTATGTGTGTGTGTGTATCATCCCTGTGAGGCCATGTGCAAGGTGAATGTGCAAGGTGAAGGCTTTTTCTATTTTTACATTTACTTTAAGTGTTTGAATACCATGGTTGCTACCCAGCCTCCATATTCCCCATTTATACGTGTACAAGCTTTGAAAAGTGCAGCAGTACTTATGATGTTATAGGTTTTTGAAGGTCATGTTTTTATAGTAAAGTCGTTTGATGTATTTTGCTCCTGAGTTTTATATCCATTAAACCCCCATTAAATAAATATGATGACTTTTCAGTTGTTTGTATCATGGTGATAATACATCTAAAGCAGCATGTGACAGTAGAAATATTAAAATAACATGATTATTTAATGTGTAAATAATATGTGTATAGAAACTAAACTTTCATTGCTGGTTTTATTGTTGTATAGTGTGGACATTACCATTGAGGATCAGTCACAGATTAATCTGATCAGTTTCAGGAATTATATTCTAAGGTCACTAAAAACCTGATGAACTATAAAGGGGATTCGACAGAGGTTAACGACCACTTTCCTGTTCTCCTAACCTGTGATCATAAATAAAACTGCAGCTTTAGACCATGATCTATCGGGCTGTTTGTTTCCTGTTCTAGAAAAAAGTGGCCTCATATGAGATCACCTGGAGCGCTCACTGATGTGATGACCTGGGTTTTTTCCTATTAGCGCTCTCCAGTGGACACGCTGTGCCAGTAACACGAACATCCATCACTGACTTTCAAATCACTTTATCTGCCACTTACACTGTGGCCTATTACTATATAGCTGGGGGCAATACAACCCCTTACATGGAATAAAGTACTGTAGGCCTATATTTGGCATGAACCATGAGTCTTAAAGCACATAATTACAACTCCACCCTTTTAATATTCAGTATTTATAAATGGAAGCAATATATTTTAAAAATATATATGAATGTGTGTGTGTTTTTAAACTTTTCCTGCTGTACTAGTTTCCTTTCAAATATAGGTGAAGATTTCAGGGTGGATGGGGATATGTCCCCCTCAATATTTCTAATATATATATTTGTCTCCCCCAACAAATAAACAAATAAAAGGGGCAGAGATTTTTTTTTTTAATAAACGGTATATCTGTGTTGACTTTAACAGAGTTAAGGGAGATATTAAGATATCTATTAAGGGAAAACTGTATTATCTTACTTACATTTTGTGAATTCCTTTGCATAGATAGAGACATTTTGGATTTAATGCAAAAAAAAAAACATCAATTAGTGCACAATTAATTACCAGAATGCAAGAAATAAAGTATTTCATGTCCAAAGAAGACCCCCTCAATGTGTCCTCCCAAATGAAACCTACGCCCTTGCTTTAAGTGTAAATCATTACCATAATAAACAGACTATAATAACGGTATTATGCAATTATGTAGTGAAATGATATAAATCACGTGCAGGCCAGCAACACTACAGAATAAAAATTAAATAAAAAAAAGTTGCTTTATGCTTTTTAATTCCACCCCTCCCTCTCATTCTCCTCCTCCTCCTCCTCCTCCCTCCTCCTCAAGAGAGCCGCCCCGCTGACCGCCGCGCTCCGTGACGCCAAGAAATACGGACCTGAGCCACAAACGTACGGACACCGGCCGCGTGCGCCCTCGCACCGGCACGACGACAGCGGCGGGTTCGCTTTACGCACGGTGTCGCGTCCTACTGATGGGAAATCTCGGCGCGTTTTCCATCTCGGTGCGCGTGCTCGTCCTCTCCAGCAGAACAGCCGCGAAGTAACGGGAGGCTGCCGCTTGTCCAGCGCTCAGTCTGACCGGGACGTGATGATGAAGTTGACGCTGCTCCTCCTGTCGGTGTCCTGCCCGCTGTCCCTCGCCAACATCGCCGGTAAGCAAACTCTTAATAAAAATCACATTTTATCTCCTTTTTTATGCAACTGTTCTTCATTTTGCTCCATAGAGCCAAATAGACTGTAATTGTAGAGAACATCTCTTTCCTTTTTTAGGAACAATGTGCAATTATAAGGAAATAGAGATAGAAATTGTTCAATATGCTCAACTTTGGTGCCGGCACAAACAGTTTCTAGATGTTTTTTGTGTTATAGGGTTATAGTGTCACTCAGAGTACTGATCAAGTGGTATCACCCCATGCTCCACTGCACGCCGGCATCAATCCGATGAGCTCTGAAGCAGTACATCAGCTCAACAATAGTGTATTAGAGCCCGGCTCAGTCTCCGCTGAAGTCCTTTGTCATCAGAGCAATGGAAACAGGTGTCAGATATCAGTGTCCGGCACTCTGTAACCCTCGCTGAGTCCTTGAAGCTACAGACAAGAGGCGATCCAATGAGGGTGAAAATGCCCGCTGCACTTGGTTTTATGTTCGTATATTGGGATACATTACATTCACCCGTGAGTCCGGTCAAACGGTGCCAGCCACACAGATGTGAAGACAGAGATGAAACCAGCAGCTCTCTTCTGACCTCACGCCACACGCACTCGTCTGGATGGAGTCTGATGTTACAGCTCCGTCTCTTGCGAGTGTCTTTGTCCCCCTGCTCCTGGGGACAGGTGTTCTATCTTTGTCCGCCTCCCTTTATTTGTAATTCTATACAGAGCTGCATCATTCTCTCCTCACCCTCTCTCGTAGTCTGATGCATCCGCAACACATGCCCCATGCTCGAGGAGTAAAGTTCTGACTGCTGTGATTTGACGGGGAAGTAGCAGGATCCGGAGTGAAACAGCTGCTTTTAGACACTATCGTTAGTTTGAGTTAAATCATGGAACTCAAAGAAGGGTTTACGGATTAGGTTGATTTGCCAAATTTCCATCCAGCAAACAACTGCCTTCGAAAAGCAACTATAAATCCATTAGATACTTCCTACCATGAGTTAATTTATCTTTTTAAAAGTGGATTTCAACCTAGTTCGCTGGATATAGAACTGACAGAGTAAACGGCTAACGATGAGTCCTTCCTCCAGTTAAATGTGTCTTAAACTAAAGACATGATAATCAGTTTTAGGGAGATTTCTCCTCCTTCTGTACCAAACAATTATCTGTGCTTTGTGGACAGCCATAAATCCATTTTTTATTGGTAATAAACCGTGTTTTCAATCTCATGTCTCTTGAAAAGGGTCCTACAAATTCTCCTAATTAATATATAAAAATGTATGTAATAAAAACGTGTTCCAATAATGTCTCCTAATGCTGTAACTTTCAGTAGCACCTTGAAAGGTCATCATATGAACTTAAATTGAATGTCTAAATGATGAATGAGAAGGAGCATTGTAACAATGTAGCAGCTGTTAATCCACTTTCCTCCTCTCTGTTGAAGCTCCTAGTGAGTTTGTGTCCTTGGCAGAGATGGAGGACGCTCTGCTGAAGAACCTTTTCCAAGGCTACCAGCGCTGGGTCAGACCTATTCAACGCGCCAACGACACCATTAAAGTCCACTTCGGACTCAAGATCTCCCAGCTTGTTGATGTGGTGAGAGTGAACACAGATCTGCATACATATATGTGTAGGCTTAGCTCTTATCTGTAGGTAAACCAAACCCCTAAGAAAGTATCACAGACTTGTATAAAGACTTCAAATATTTAGTTGAATTTAAGCATTTTCCATCACCGGTGGCCAGATGGTCTATCTGGACTCCAGAAAAAAAATCATGTGGAGACTTATGGTTCAGGGGTTGCAGTCCAAAAAGTAAAATTTGTTGTTATAGCGCCTCCATCTGGCCAAATTGCACCAAATTCAACACTCCACAGCAATGCAACATCTTAGTGTGAAGTGCACCAAACGAACGGTTGTCAAGAGAAGCGAAGGAAGGGCGTGCAGTCAGACATCCTTTGCATTATATTGTGATTTTTCAGGATGACAGCTCGGTCGTGTTGCTGTCCGTGGTGCTGAAACAGACCACTGGAAGTGTCACCGTGTGGAGCTTTCCACGGTCCTGAAATAGATCTGGAACACTCTTCACATTTGCAACCACCCGGTCTCTGGAATGTTCATTTAATATTTTATTTTAAAGGCCGGCCATGGTTGAGATGGTTTAGGTGTTCGAGAGGAGAAAACGGGGGATGCTAATGGAGGAGCCACGCTTCCCGTCCTGAAATATTCATCTCATCTGTTCACCTCACACATATGTTGGGCAAAGACAATCAATGATTAATTAAACAAAGCTCCTTCATGGCAAGAGAGGTTTATGTTGATGTTGAAAGAGGGAACAGGCTAACAGCTGCACCAGGCTAAATTACTGTAGGTACTGGATTGTCCCCAGGCTCTCTAGGCTAATGCATGGCTCTGTATTAGATTATGCTTCACCTCTGCTCTATGTGAGCAACAAAAACATCCAACTCAGTCTGACAGCAGAGGCCTGGTCCAGATACACGGAGCAGCTACTCTGCTCTCCGTCTCTCCGTCAACCTACATCTTTGTTTATCTCCGTGTCACCTTCGCCAGGTTTATTTCTCTCTATGTCACTTCCCGACATCTCAAACTTGCCTCCAGTGATGTGGAAACGAGCCCACGTTGGCCACTCTCCCTCTCCCTCTCCCTGTCTCTCTCCATATACCTCTCACTGTACTTATATTGTCACAGCTTGGTCCGCCGCACCCACATCCGGTTTTATGTTTCTTTTTTATTGTTTGCCAACAAAGTATGTTCAACCGAGCTTCTGATCTAGTTCATTAATCGAGTTGAATGCACAGCAGAACAGCCAAAACATAGATGCTTTGTCCTGTAAAGTTACATACATATACTGCAAAAATGCAGTAGATATTTAAAGGGCAAGTGCTGTTTTTTCCCAGATTGAACCTTATTTCTGGGATAAAATACTGCCATTTACTCACCCACTTCACTTTGGACTCATTTGGAGTGTTTCCGACAGTATTGGATTTGATGATATCCATTTCCCAGGATTGAACAGGGCAGCAAAATGCAGCCAGTAAATGACTGGCTTTTTTACTATTACTATACAGATGATTACTATTCTCATTTCAGTCAGGAATTGCCCATAAATTGAGAAAATTCACCAATCTTGTCTACTTGTAAAAGGTACATGAACTGCATTTTTATAGTGACTTCTGACCCCTTAAAGCACTGTACACTACATACCAACAACCGCCCATTCACATAAACACACACACTGATGGCAGTGGCTGCCAGGCAACACTCACATGACCACTCATGCAACGATCTTACAATCTTACAGCCTCCGGGGGCAACTTGGAGATCAGTATCTTACCCAAAAACACTTTGACAGGGAGACTGGATGAACTGGAAATCAAACTGCTGATCTTTTGCTTAGTGTACGACCTCAGAGCCATAGTCTGTAATATCACGATTACAGTCTTTTACCTTGACATTTACAAATACTACTGAGATTTTACGTTGTATCTAAATCCTTGTTTGGATAATCTGTGAGTGACAGCAGGATTCACTCCTGTGTTTTTGTGATTATGAAATATGCTCTTGTCTGTTGTATTTATCCATTCATAGGACGAAAAGAACCAACTAATGACAACCAATGTTTGGTTGTGTCAGGTAAGCAAAAAGACACCAAAATAAAATGAAATATGTTTTGTTTTACATATAAGCTGAATAATAAATATGTTGATTTGTCCCGTTTATGTTGAGCAGGAGTGGATCGACTACAAGCTGCGATGGAATCCAGAGAAATACGGTGGAATCACTTCCATCAGAGTTCCTTCTGAAAACATCTGGCTCCCAGACATTGTCCTCTACGAGAAGTAAGACACACTAAACATCATGTAGCTGCACTCACTTAGTCCAGTAAGTTGTTTGTCAGTTATTCTAGATAACAATATAAGAAATATATACAGTACAGGCCAAAAATATGGGCACACCTTCTCATTCAATGTGTTTTCTTTATTTTCATGACTATTCATGACTCTGATTACTGCTTTGCACACTCTTAGCATTCTCTTGATGAACTGCCATTTAAGGTAGTCACCTGAAATGGTTTTCACTTCATAGTTGTGCCTTATCAGGGTTAATTAGTGGAATTTCTTGCTTTATCAATCAGAGCAAACGGTGGCTATTTTGAAGAAACTAAAATATAAAACGTTTTTCAGTCATTTCACCTTTTTTTTGTTAAGTACATAACTCCACATGTGTTCATTCATAGTTTTGATGCCTTCAGTGAGAATCTACAATGTAAATAGTCATGAAAATAAAGAAAATACATTGAAGAAAATTATGAACTATATTTTTTTTTGCTTTATGTTTGGTTAGTGCTGATGGGAGATTTGAAGGCTCCTTGATGACTAAAGCCATTGTAAAGTTCAGCGGTGCCATCACCTGGACGCCACCTGCCAGTTACAAGTCCGCCTGCACCATGGACGTCACCTTCTTCCCCTTCGACCGCCAGAACTGCACCATGAAGTTCGGCTCTTGGACGTACGATGGCAACATGGTGGACTTGGTTCTGATGGACGACCAGGTAGACCGGAAGGACTTCTTCGACAACGGCGAGTGGGAGATCCTCAGTGCTACTGGCGCAAAAGGGAACAGGAAGGACGGCTTGTATTCTTACCCTTTCATCACGTATTCCTTCATCCTGAAGAGGTTGCCATTGTTCTACACGCTCTTCCTCATCATCCCTTGTTTGGGTCTGTCCTTCCTGACCGTCCTGGTGTTTTACCTCCCCTCGGACGAAGGGGAGAAGCTGTCACTCTCCACCTCCGTTTTAGTGTCTCTCACTGTGTTCCTCTTGGTCATAGAAGAGATCATCCCCTCCTCCTCAAAAGTGATCCCGCTCATCGGAGAATACCTGCTGTTCATCATGATCTTCGTCACGCTCTCCATCATCGTCACTGTCTTCGTCATCAACGTGCACCACCGCTCCTCAGCCACATACCACCCTATGTCGCCGTGGGTTCGTAATCTCTTCCTGCAGAAACTGCCGAGGCTGCTGTGCATGCGAGGTCACACCGACCGCTACCACTACCCGGAGCTGGCTCCCGAAAGCCCTGAGGTGAAGACGCGGTCTGGAGGCAGGAAAGGAGGCCAGAGGGCGACCAGCGGCACCAACGGACAGACGACGTCGGAGGGGAAGGAAGAGGAGGCCTGGGCCACCATGTTGGAGAAGGCCGTCTCCTCTGTGCGCTACATCAGCAATCACATCCGCAAGGAGCACTTCATACGAGAGGTAATACCTTAAATTCTCTAATATAGGCCCAGGCCTTTATTTACTGCAGCACATCAAGTCCCAGGCCTTTATTGGAATGAAGCCAAAATTAGAGACAGGCCACTATTTCTATTTGAGCAGACTACATGTGGAATGAAGAAAATCTCCTCTTTGGGTGCACAGCCACCATGGTAAACTACGTTAGCCTGTTAGCATGTTTAGTGCAGTGTAACATGTATGTTTTGTAGTGACACCACCTGAGACCATGCTGAAATACCCTATACGCTAACATCTTAATAAAGACTGTAAGAGTAGCTTCTTATAATGAAGTAAGACTTTAACACAGGCCAAAAGTAACCATGACTTGATATTTTAAGTGCTCTTGTGGCTTTCTCATGAGTTTAACTTGTCTGTATATTTTTACATTCAATAAGACATTTAAATATGTTGGTTCTAATAATAGCCTGGGCCTGTATTAGAGACCATCCTTTATTCACCCCCACCAACAGCGACACCGGCTAATGTTAGAGACCTGGCCACTAATGGAATACTTTACTGTAGATTTCAATTTCATACGATTAAGAAACATTTAGGACATCAGAATACCTATTAAGGCTCAATATTTTCATATGCTACTGTCTTATAGCTTCATTTTTCTCTTTTTCCAAGGTGGTACAAGACTGGAAGTTTGTGGCCCAGGTGTTAGACAGGATCTTCCTGTGGGCTTTCCTTACTGTCGCAGTATTGGGCACCATTCTCATCTTCACTCCAGCTCTGCAGAAGTTCCTCAAAATCCCTCCTCCAATTACAAGCGAGAGTCCGGCTGAAAACTAACGGCTCCGACAAATCTCTGAATCTGATGATCCACTTTGAAGATGAGCCTTTAAAATGACGTGAAGCAAGCAATAAACAGGTGCTTAATGAAGAACTTTGACTTAAATTTTTAGTTTAGTAAAATGTGCTGTACAGTACGTCATTAAGTTTCAATTAAGGACACTATGTGTGGAACCTTCATGCATGTTTTATCATATTTTACATTACAATGATTCATAACGTTCAATTGTTGTAGATAAATCAGTCCCAACGATGATTGGTGCCAACTAATTTGTGTCCGTTTAGCCTATTAATTTTCAACAACACTTGGGTTTTATTACTTCATCTGTGTCTGTCACACATTTTGAGGTATTCCTTAACAATATCTTCACATCATAGATTCACCAGATTCTTCATACATAACTATTCTGTCACAGAGAAGATTGCTTGATTTAAGATGAAGTAGAATCTGCAAACTTAATGATCCCATGAGAGTTAGATTCTGGCCTCACAGCCTTCATCTAACATGGTGGACTTTACTATTTTTTGTTATACATGTTTTTGCAGGATTGCTCAAGTTCTCACATATCTGAAGCACAACTGCTTACTGTAACTACTGTACGTTGCAATAATTTATATCATGTATGGAAAATAAATTATCTAATCTCTCAAAGTACAAACAACAATTAGCTGCCTTTATTAGAGATGCAACATATAAATGTTGGCTAAATATTTGTTAATGACTGTCTATAACTGTCAAACACAATAGGTCTATAAACTTTAAGAAAAAAAGTGAAAACTGTCCATCACAGGTTCCTTAAAGGTAAGGTGATGTCTTGAAAGTGTTTGCCTAAAACTATAAGATACAGTTGCTGATTCGTTCTATGTATTTAATTTGTGTCTATAGATAAAGTGTGATGGATAAATTAAGACAATTCTTCTTCAAATTACGCAATTCTCAAATGTACTGCATTTAAATAAAATGATTTAAATGTGCTTTACCAGTAATAAAGTTTTGAATACATAATGCCTTATTTCTTATTACTATCTCCATGTTAATGATCATATGAAAATGACACATATTATAACACCAGCCAATGTTAAGTTAGAAAATTCATACAGTTCATAAATAAATGCATGGTTGGTCCAAGTTTTCTCCAAAAAAGAAAGTAATAAATGATAGAATGGTTGAAGTAAGGGAATATCTGCAGCTGACAGCACCACCCAGTGGTAACAGCTGAAACAAACACAATACAGAACACAGACATTGTGTTTTTTCCCCAAAGAACTTCCTGTAATCCATTATTCTGGTATCTGTAAAGCAAACACAGTTGCTATATTTGTTCCATTTTTTATAACCTCAGAAAGGGATAGTTTCTCTCAGAAGAGGCTGAACTACCAGAAGCTGCATGCAAGATTTGTAAAGGATGGACATGAAATGCCAAAAATTTGCAATTGAGTGTATAAAAAGCATTTTAATACATGGAATTGAAAACAATACATGCAGGCATCACTGACTTTACATATATAAAAACATACCAATCTGCAAACTGCAGCAGCTACCTAATAAAATAAAGACTGTAATGAATTTTACCACTGATGCTGTAGGTAGGTATGGAATAAAATATTCATATTTAATCACACATTATATTTAACATAAGTATTATGTTATGAATTGATGTGGTTGAGACTCAGCATACAACAAAAAAATACGTATTTCCTCTTCATTCTTATAATATAATGAGATTAATGTACCTACTTTTACACTACGTTATTTCTGCCAAAATTATAATGCCACATCTCTTCAGGCTTCCTCTTCTTGTTTTTTTTCTATTTGTGTTTCCCCGTCTGGCTGTCAAGGTGAGCCTGAGCATTGCGAAGCATTTCCATGTACATCTTGTTGTTTTCACTGCAACACACATAGATAACCAAAAACAGAATGTGTAAGTAACCTGTTAAAATCCGAGGCAGCCTCATACAGCGGTGTTGAATATGATGCATTGATTAGGGTGAAAACAGGCATCAAATCATCAAAACCTCAGCTACAACACTAAATAAAGTATTTTTTATCCAGAGTGAAACATTCTATTCTAGCTTCATTAGTAACAGTAACCTAAATTAAGTGTATAACCTAGTTAATAAAGATTTCACTGGAAAAGCATGGTAAAGGGAGTTATAGCAGACTCATGGATAATATATCAAGTACTGGCTAATCTATATATATATATATATCACTGTACTGTGAGGATTTTTGGACAAAAGTATCATTCTATGCTGCTGATTAACTCACTCAGCCACCGAGCGGTCAAACATCAGGTTACTCATGTCCATGTAGTACTGGGCATCCGTCCGAATAGCTGTCCAGTACTCATTTGCCTGAGATAGAAAGACACTCTTGTCATTTAGAGCTCAAACCGTTCAAACTGCTGTTTACACATTCACATCACAGTGCAGCGCCTGTCACCTGTTCCTGAATGGTGTAACCCCACTGGTTCTGAGAGTGGTGTGGATCCCAGTATCCCGACTGTCTCTTCAGCCTGATAAATCGCTTCGCCTCCTCTGGTTTCATGAAAGGGGCGGCAAAAACCCCTGAACACAACATTAAAAGCAGGTAAGGAACACAAGGACATTTCTAGTTTCAGAGACTAAGGAATTATCCGTGCATTGTGATTTGAAAACATGAAAAACAGAAAAGTAATTGTTATAAATATAAATAAAATGACATTATATATAATGTAAATGTTTTAATGTATAATGTGTTTTTAGAAAATGTTTTGCACAACCTGAATGATTTAATGGTTGTAGACTATGCAAACGCAGTAAAACGCAAATTTATTGGAGTAATCAGATCACTTTATTATTAAAGATCACACAAATGAATATTTAAAGTGAATTATACTACTGCTGTATTATCACGGATCTAAATCTAAAACCACACACACGCACACATTAATTAAAGACATAATTCATGAGATTGTCTGACT
Source organism: Lepturacanthus savala (assembly GCA_030544235.1). Taxonomy (NCBI): domain Eukaryota; kingdom Metazoa; phylum Chordata; class Actinopteri; order Scombriformes; family Trichiuridae; genus Lepturacanthus; species Lepturacanthus savala. The sequence continues at coordinate 7,592,443 of CM060464.1, forward strand.
TACCGCTCAGGAGAGCAAACAGAATCACAAACCTCATGTCTATAAAATGCAAAATAAACGTTGTAAGGCCAAAGTGGTAGTAACGAGTTATGAATAATAAAATAAAGAAACCTCAACACACAGATCCAGGCAATTATTTGAAAAAAAGAAAGTGCTTCAGTCAAGTTTCCTCTGGTGTGTAATACTCAGATATACACATATGTTACTGGATAAGTGATTGGAATGATGAGGAGAAAACTAAATTAAAAAGAGAAATGTAGGTTTTACCTGCAGAGTGAGAGTTGAGCTGGATGCTGGATGTGGCTCCGAAGTTCAGAATCTCACAGATGAATGTTAAAAATGAACAAGACTTTCTTTCACGGGTTTTTAGCAGCAGCCAGAGGAATGAATGAAGTCAAGCATCAGGCAGCCTGTCACTGTTCCCACTTATGAGGGAGCCAGAGCTCTGACTGACCATCCAAATACAACACACACACACACACACACACACACACACACACACACACACACACACACACACACACACACACACACACACACACACACACACACACAAACACACACAATTGGCCCTTCCCCATCGGAACAAGTCAGGCTCTGAGATTCAACATAGAGACAACTCTGTTTAAAGTTTGTCTGAAACTAATTCATTTCAAAACTCTTGATATGTTCATTTTATAGTTTTGACTGGTTTAATTCTATAGGAGCAATATGTTTTTGTTTAAAAATATTTCAGTAAGAACTGTATAAAATAAACAGTTTAGTGCACAAAATATGCAAATACATTTTGAATATAAATAATTAAACATATTGACATATTGTTATCATCATGGAAATATAATATGTGCTCTTACAGTAATATAACATTGTGTATGTTAACATTTCCTCCACTGGGTGGGGTGCTTACCACGTTCATTGCTGATAAACACTTCACTGAAAATCACCAGATCATTTCCTGTTAACAATTGTATAAAATAAATGGACAGTTTTAGTTTGTGTGATGATGGTTTAAAATATCATGGGATTGATTTTAAAAAGTTGTTCAAATGCAAAGTGTATTGCAGAAAATTGTGGATTTATTTTTAATGAATTAAAAAAACAACAAAAAAACAATTAAGAAAATAATATTAAGAAAATAAATTGTGTATAAATCATGTACACTGAAGCATGTCTCAGAACCTGTTTTCTTATGAAGTCTTCCTGAGACCTTCAAAGTTTAAAGCAGGTCCCTGAAGTATTAATTTGGGTTCCTACTCTTTACGGTGCTGCATGCATGCATGCAGTCTCTATCCTTTAATATGCTGCTTGTGCAGGAAGGTTCCTGTGAATTCCTCTTGCTCAAACACTGACACAAATGACCACCTAAAAGCTGGAGACTAAGACTAAATTCACAGAGAACAAAAACACATTAATTATTCAAACTTATTCTATTTATGAACCTACTCATCTCTAAGCAAGTGTATAGAAATGTGTGACCGTCTTTTTTTGTTAAATGCACTGTATGAGGCCTTTGTTGAAGATGTGTAACATTTGATTTGATCTCACATTGTGTGTGTGCACTCCCATCTCTCTCTCTCTCTCTCTCTCTGTCTCTCTCTCTCTCTCTCTCTCTGTATCTCTCTCTCTCTCTCTCTCTGTCTCTCTCTATCTATCTCCATCTCTTTTTGTCCTGTTTTGTCTGTGTTTTCACAGACTTTGTGACTCTCTGTCTCTCACTCACCCTTGTGTCCACCACTGACCTTTTTTCACAGTGAACTCCTAAGTGTGTGTGAGAGGTTTGACCTTTCTTTGACATCCCAATAACAAACTGACAGCGCACAGTGTAACAGAGACATATGGCTGGCTGGGCAGCAGGGCAACAGAGGAGGCGTTTTTTTAGGACACACACACACACACACACACACGCACGCACGCACGCACGCACACACACACACACACACAAAGTACTAGTAAATCTCAGATTCAATGATGCTAATTTTATTTGACTAACCATCAACTACTGTATAAATATACTGTATAATGATGATTCCACTTCATTGTTAAAACTTGCTTTATTGTCCCTCAAATAATTGGCTGAATACATGTGACTTGTGCACAGATGACAAATGTATGCACACTTACAGATACATAACATGTTTGCACACACACACTCACACACACACACTCACACACACACACACAACTGGGGTAGCTCTGGGACCTGTGTGCTCTCAACCACAGCAAAAGCTTTGTCTTCCATACATCAAAGGTAGCAACAAAATACTAAAACTCATCCGACCCCATTCTATCACACACACACATGCATGCATGCACATGCACACACACATACAGACACACACAGAGCTGGGAATGGCAAATATTTTAAATATTGATATTAATAATTAATCATAATTTACTGTAGATACTGGAAAAGATCGTGACAAGGATGTTCAACAAAGTATACTGATAGGACAAGAGGAGGGGGGGGGGGGGCAGATGGAACAGTAACTTCACAACATTTAAGTCCATTAGCAGAACACTCCTCATTTATAAAAGATAGAGAATTAACAGCCCCCTCTGGTCTTTGCACCATCTACTGCTAATAGTCTGCGATTGTAGCAGTAGAGTAAGTGTTAAGTGGATTTAAAGATGTTAAAACCATGATGCAGATTCTCTTCCTGTCCTTAAGTCAGAGAACGCGATCCATATCAGCGCCAGTATTTAGCAAAACTCTAAAACTAGAGGACTTTTAAACATTAACTGAACTTATTGGTATCATATTTCCATCTCTGGTTTTTGATATTTAAACAAAACATTTTGGCTGGCGCCTGCAGGTCCTATGGGTGCCAAGCCTCTCACAGTAACTGCTGAGACATCTTCTTGCTCTGTTACTTTTCCTTATGATTATAAAAACGAATGAAGGGTTTAGATTCAAGTCAATTTGATTCAGTATCTCAGCGGTTTGTTGGTGTCGAGATTATGCATTCTGAGGAGAGGGGAAGGGGTTTTGTATGTGTTTGTGTGTGTGTTTGTGCACTTTATATCTAACGTGCAACAGTGTGTGTTAGTGAATATTTGCAACCCTTCTCCTGCAAGGGGCAAAATAACTTAGAGATGCAGGAGGAGGCGTCACATGGAGAGAACAAATATACACACCAGATTTATAGAGTCACCACATAAATACTCACACAAAATGTGTTTGCAAACACATACCAACGTATAATCGATAGAGACTTTTCAAGTCACTCTCTATAATGTAATTCGAGGTGCTTACAAATGTTACCCGTCTTTAGACAATGACAGCAGCTCTGTATATGTCATACTATTCTTTCGGAGTTCAAAGCCTTCTCATCATTTTGAAACTATTTGACATTGTTTGACGTACCTTTATTGTCATTTTGTGTCATGAACGAACCAAATCTGACTCTTCAACACATGAGCTCATGGATCAGAAGTTTATAAAGATGACATCTGATGAAATGGGGATTAGTTTAATGACGCTGCCTTTTTTTTTCCTTAACAGAAGTCGACCCTGTGAGAGCAGGTAGAAGCAGGAAGGTTGTGATTACAGCCGTGACTGTCGGCCCACCTACAGCACAGACAGATATGGGATTCTGTAACAAATCACATCTAACAGCATAAATCTCCTCTGATGTGACATGTGGGGTATGAAAATAGCAGGAATGGTCACTGGCACAAGGCTGTTTCTTAGATGATATGCCCCTGTTCCAGCGAGAGGAGGAGGAGGAGGAGGAGGCGAGAGAGAGAGAGAGAGAGTCAGGCAGTCAAAACATTTGGTGAAATGTGCAGTGTTCCCCGTCATCGCCTGTCGGATCCCATTTCCGACAGAAATTATTTATGGACTGGGATAAATAGGTCATTTGATTATGAGCCAGTCTGGAACAAAAAAAAAAGAAGACAAACATGACACAAATGCAGTTGATGAACCGCTTTTTATCGCCAGGAAGTGGGAAATTGCAGCAAGACGCACATCACATTCACAAAAGAGAGTCTGCAGCTGTGAGAGAAGGAAAGTCTGGTGTTTGATCTGCTTCAATATGCAATCTCATTGATTTTTGGCCACTTGTGGAAAGGCGAGTGAATGTGTTTGTGTTTACAACAAGCTGTAAATACAACATTGATATGTTATCAAGTTGATACAGCAAAAGTGTTGGTATTTATATTTCTAGCAGACACAAAGCAACATTCAGAGTTGACTATTTCTCCACACGATGATCCACTTCATTCACCAAGTTAACTTTGTTTGAGTGTCACCTGGTGCTGGTCAGGTAGAATAGAATGAGTTTATCAGAGCTCCTGTAGCTGTAGACAACTGTTTGCAAAGATAAAACTACAAAGATGTGGGCTGTAAAAATGAAAAGCAAGAGCTATATAACACTAAAACTCTCTAGAGCTGAGGAGAACAGTCAGTCGATTCTTTTCTGTGGGTTTGTCGCTACCAGAGACACGAGAGACGTTGTTTAAAACACACAATACCGTGACACACGGACAATTTAGTGTAGTTTAGTATTGCACCAAAAACAGACATTTGCAGCTAGAATAGTCATTTACCACATTAGAAATGTATAAGGTATGTATCTGATTATTTTAAAGTTATCTTCATTAAAAAAACAGAGCTTTTCTATCAAAATTAAGGAAATGTCTAATTGACCCCAAACTGAACGGTAGTGTATACAGTATATTAAACAGGGCAGCTTTAAGAAATCAGCTTAGAGTGATGTTAGAACATTAGAAGTAGAATATTAGGTAAACACACGTGTTACCAGTGATACTATTGGTTCTATCTATCTATCATTTAGTGTAGTGGAGCAGAAAAAGAAAAAGCAGCACCTGACTTTGACCTGAATGGAATGGCACCATAATTGGTCCCTTATAAAATGACCTCTCAGGTCACCTGCAGGTCTGCTCCCTGTTTGCAGACTTAAAACTAAACTTGGAGTTTTTACACTACAGACTTTCAGAAAACTGCTGTAACTCTCTGTCTTTCTTTAAAATCAGGACTGAAGACTCGTCTGTTTGTTGCTGCCTTTTGTCAAATCAAGTAATCACTTATTTGTTGCACTGCACTGTGTATTTTAAATTTTGCAATTTATTTGTCATTTTCTATTTGAATTTATTTCTACTTTCCAAATTCTTCAATGTTCATTTGTCATTATGTCTGTCTATATTACTTTATTTAATTATAAAACCTCTACACGACACAATTTCCCATAATTATGGCAACATGTGTGTGCACAGTGAAACAGTATCAATTACTTTTAGAGTCATCCAGACAAATGAGCTCAGCGAGACAATTTAGAAGTAATCCAAAAAAAAAATAATCCAAAGCATTTAGAATATGTTACTTAATTTGAGTAATCAAATGAAACACATTACAAATTACATTCAGTAAAGATTCTATTATAAGAGACTTATTGATCCCTTTGGGAGGTTCCCTCAGGAAAATTGAAACTCCATCACACACAACACTGTTAAAACTTAAAGACACACAAAACAGAAAAGCAATGTTATATATGGAATAAAGCTATGTGACTATATACATATAGCTACATGTAAACATACAAATATGTTTGTGTGTACATATATGGACTGTACATACAATTGTTATGTATGTACTGTTTATACAGTAAATTTAATATAATACAAGGATATTATAGATAGATAGATAGATAGATAGATAGATGTTTGTATTGATTTGCCCTGTGCTGCTTTGCTTTAATTAGTATCATTAGTAACACCTGTGAACGAGGTCTAGTTCAGGTGAGACTTAATCAGTGACTTTTGAATGAGCGGAGCTTAATTAGCCACTTAGCCTAGCTACGTTGTTACACTTTAATTAGACATCTTAGTGAACTAATGTGAACTAAACACAAACAGCGACAGAAACGACATCACCGACTGGAGGAAGGTAACAGAAACTTTACTGTTGTCATTATAGTCTGCGTACAACTGTGAGAGATCCAGCCTGTTCTGGCCAACTCCAGCTGCGACGCGCGCTCCCGCGTATGTGTGTGTGCGTATGTGCGTGCGGAGGAGGAGGTGTGTGATTCCGAAGCACATCCCACTTGAACGCAACACACTCATTCTGGTCTGTTAGTCTTTTTTTGTATCTCACGCACTCTGCCTCCCTCCTCCTCCTCCTCCTCCTCCTCCTCGCTTCCCTCCAGCCTGATGTTCACAGCACCGCGGAGCCGGAGCAGAGTCTAGCCGCCTCTCAGTAACCGCTGCCGGGGCCGCCGCCGGAGTCTGCGCGGTGCCAGGATGCGGTGCCACAAGTTTTGGGGACCGTGTTCGGTTGGATTTTATATTTGGACAGCCGTCCTTTTCAGGGGTATGTCTTGAACAAAGTCGCTCAGAGTGCGCGTCTACTTTTTCTTTTCTTTCCCGGCACTTTCCTTTGCATCAGTTTCAATGCAACCCTAATTTAATGGGTACAGAAACTACTGAGTACAGCTTTAGATGGAAGATGTTTTAATACCCATTATTTTTCAAGGATTATAAACCAATACATATGAAGGTATTTCATTTGAAAGATTTAAACCTGAATTCTTTTGGTAGCAAATTCATGTAGCTTTTCCTTTCTTTTCATATCATATTAAACAAAATTGTTTTCATGGTGGGATGCTTTATTTGAATATTTATTCATAAGAATGAAGCCCTCATAATTACAATCTTAATCATTTTAATTTGTTCCAAATATTCTGTGGAATAACTGATGCTCTGAGTTACCTTCCATCCTTCAACAGTTTGGTCAATAACAATTTTTTGTGATAATCATTTATAAATTTCTCAGGCAGTGATTTTAAACACTGCACATGTGTGCAAGCGTTCATGTCTGTGTGTATGATAAGAGTGTGTGGCATTAATGTTTGCTTGTTCATGTGCAATGAGAAGTGCATGACTCTAATTCTCTCCTAAATCCCATCAGCATCAGCATCAGCATCAGCATCAGCGCTATCATCTGTAACATCTGGGTTGTTTTTACTTACCAGTTTGTGACACAGTGGCTTTGCTGAAGATATGCCTTAAAACCCATGTATGTGTGTGTGTGTGTGTGTGCATACAATATGTAGGTATGTTCATCATTTTAGTGCAAACTGTCCACTTTCCGCTTCAACTCTCCATACGCAGTTCCAGTCAGCTGTCTGCTTGTGAGTGTGTGTGTTGGGGGTGGGGTGGGGGGGGGGGGTGCTTTAAACAAAAGACTGAAGGCTGAAGGGAGTGATAAAGCAGATGGATTACATGCTAAACCATGACAGAAGGCTTCTAATGTCTTTCATGGACAGTGTCGTCTCGTGGGACAACGCTGCTGTCTTGTTTACAGTCAAAGTTTTGAGGCCATTGCAAAGGCATAAAGTTCTGTGTAGGATTCTCAACAGACATAAAAAGTTGGCGGACGGCAAAGTAGGAATGTTTCAGTCTTTGGAAATGAACTATTTATGATGAAAACTGGCATTTAATGGATGGATGGATGGATGGATGGATAGATGGATAGATGGATAGATAGATAGATAGATAGATAGATAGATAGATAGATAGATAGATAGATAGATAGATAGATAGATAGATAGAGTGTTCATGGTGTGTCATATTTGACTGTTAGAAGGAGAATAGGCTCACTCAAGAGGCTTTGGGCATGGGGATTAAAGAACCAGCTAGCTGCTTGTTCTCCTATGTGCATATTGCACCATTGATAAGCAGCTTAGGGGGAAACACAAGCCAAAAGCCAAAAGTGGAGAGATAGGACAATTTAGTTTCCTTGAAAGGGAAACTTGATTTTGTGACAACTTGTGCTCCATGCACCAATAGTGAGTGCAGTGAGTCTTCAGAATTGGCAATTGCACGAATAAAGATTGAACAGCTTCTTGTTCATGGCCACCCAAAAAAACACCATATAATTATCAGATGATTTTGCGCCTTCAACCTCCTAAAAGCAACCAAAAAGTAAAAAAAACAAACTTTTACAACATAGTGAATATACATAAATATATAAAAGCATAAAAGCAGGGGTGTCTAATTATGGTCCTGGAGGGTCGGTGTGGGTGCAGGCTTTTATTGCAACAGTTACACACCAGATTCTACTAATCAAGCACTAGAGCCTTCATTAGTAGAATCAGGTGAGTTACAGAAACAAAACAGGTTGAAACAAAAGCCTGCACCCACGCCGGCCCTCCAGGACCAGGATTAGACACCCCTGTATAAGAGCTTTCTTTAAGCAGTTTTAGTTGTAGAAAGGTATGCTGGACTTCAACATGGTAGAGAAGTATGGACGGAGCCACACGCTCAGTGTTGCACTGCAGCGGAGGTCTTAGCCTCTGGATTAGGATTAAAGATCCAGTGGTTTCAGGCCTTGATTTGGGCCATCAACCATAGATTATAAATCTCTCCTATATGAACCCATCCTTCCAAAACCCATTAACACACAACACCATACGCTCTTATCCCTGCTTGTCACTGTAGCCCGTCCCCTGTTGCTGGAGATGACGTGTTAATGGATGGTTTAGGCCATGGCGTGTCAGTTGCTTTAAGCATTAGTATTGCCCCATGCATGCACACATACACAGCACACACACAACATAATAATGAACATGTATATATCCAGATAGCAAACCCATACACTTAGAGAAACACACAGAGACTCACACACCAAGAAGTTAGGGACATGACTAATTACGTATCAAAAGTGTAGTGTAGTGTTGCATTTGAAGTCCCTCATGTAAAAATGTATATTTCAGCAGTAATTCTTCCCTGTGGTCTTTGTTCCTGTCTCTCTTCTGTTTCCCTCTCCCTGCTGTTTCCTTGCTGCCCCTTTTAACCCTTATCATTATTGACATTTTACATTGATAGGTCATCCATCTCTTTTTGTCTAGATTCCCTTATTTGAACTCCTTATGCAACTTCCGTCTTATCCGGTGAAACTAAATGGAAGTCATAGCAAAACAGCACAAACTAGGCAAATGAAAAATAAATAGACAGATAAAGGGCACAGAATAATTCAATATTTAGTCACACAGCCCTCGACATTATAATCCTGTCCTTAATTCTGAACAAACTAAGGACTGACATTGCCGTCAGACTCGTTTTCATCATTTAACAGACATACAGCAAGTCACAGCACTTGATTTTCCTTCACAACCCTTCTTCAAGGAACCTCACAAGATGTAAATAAAATGCATTGAAAATAAGTGTAATTATAAATGATTACAACAGGTAGTTAATTTTAATTCCTGGCTAAAATTCTTTCTTTTCTGTTCCGTCTCCTTTTTACATTCTGTCTCCTGTTATCAACCTAACCACCTGGGCATGGGGTTAAAGCTGCTGAACAGCTGGATGCTTTACTGCTGACCTCCCCTGAATCACTTATTCTCCTACCAAATTATTGATGGTGAAATAATGAGGTGCTGCACCCTTAATAAAGTAGATGTGTCCTTAATTTGAATCAATGCACACTTGTTTATTTTTGAGGCAGGGCAGCGTTATAGACTTGGATGTAGTACCAATTAGGAATGCACAGAATGTTCGGTAAATAGATTTAATTAGCTGAATATGTCAAATAGCGGTGTGTGAACTCCTGGTGTCTTTGTTAAAATGTCGACAGTGTGGAGATATTTTAAAGTGTTGGAGAGCGAGAATAGAATTTGCAGTTTGCAACAAGTCTTGAACCAAACTTTTTTAGATCTACTGCTTTAATTTGTTATTTAAAAGCCCTGAACAGCATCAGTACAAGAGAGAGAAGGATGCAGCAGCTAAAACGAAAACTGGTCACAGCGCAAACTCCATTTGTGGCCGACGTGTTTGAAAAGTCGAAAAAAGTTTGCAATGGAGTGCCGAAGCAAATGTAATCCAAAAGAAGGTGGTGGAGTTCATGGCTTTGGATAATCAACCGTTAGATGGTATTTCTCGGATTTGTGCTTACCGGAGATGTTTCTAAAATAGTGAAAACTTAGCAACCACATTTGATATTCAGTATTCAGCCAAGCGTGATTTTATTCAGCTTTGTACATCCCTAATACAAATCTAAATATAACAGATGAGCCATAACAAGTACACTCTTTATTCTCCTGTCTTTTGAAGGACACATGTTCCCTACAAACATGACATGACAATGCCCACAGACAGAGACACATACTTTGTTGTGGACATTATAGTGTCTGGGTCCCATTATTTCTTCTCCTTGGGGTGCTTTTCATACAGACAGCTAAGTGACAGTTGTCAAGGTCTTGGTCATAATGTAAAGGAGAGATAAATGGCCCCTGTTGTGGTGGGAATTCATTTACAGGTTTGAGAAGTGCAATTGTCAGAGGACACATTTTGGCAGGGTGTTGATGGCACAACATGTGTTCCAGCGGAAGTCCTTCCATTTGTTCTGCATGCTTGATAATTATAAGTTTAGTGTATTCTGGATTAGAATGTGATGCTTTCTGTTTCTGTTATATTTTATGTAGTAAAAAGAGCAATTAAATGATGGTCATTACTTCAGGTTAATATTGTTTACCCCCACTCTTCCTCACTCTTGTGCAAGATTTCTTGCTTTTGGAAAGAAAAGTGTACCATGGGTATTTGCAAAAATAAGCTGCATAATACAATGTGCTTCCTCTAGCCCATAACTCACTTTAGTATTCCTGCGTGTTTATTTTACTGACCTCAAAGTGCCAATTACATTTTGCCAAATGAAACATATTAGAGAAAAAAATGTTCAGGTAGGAATTTGGCTTCAGTTGTATCAGTCTTTAAACATCATGACATGCAGTGCTACTTATTTCTGCTTCTCCACACACGTACAACAAATGATATTTGCATCAAAATGGCTGTAGATGTCCAGCATTTGTCATTCTGTCAGCAGTTTCTTTGTGTGACCCTCTTCCCCTTCCAGGTTCATAACTCTGGTGCCACTGACCCAGAGCATTCTGGCAGCACAGCCCTGTTGTGGTCCAGGTAATAATGGACTTGGCTTTTCACAAGTGTGACATCACTTTTTGAAAGATTCTAGTTCACACATGAAGACACACAGAGAAAGTTCATAGGAATCATTCCTCTTGACAATAATAGAATAATTTTGGAGTTATTTAGCTCCCTTCCCAATAAGATATTATTACATGGTTGGTGTATATATATTAGGCCGCCTAGTTTCATAATATCTCCACTCTAATCCGCTACAGCCTCTGAAAGACAGTAATGAGTTAATCATGTTAAATTAAATACACATTGACAAAAGGGCACTTTAGACATCAGGGATAAAGGGGCAGGTCCCCCCTGAATATGAATCCTGGATAAAGAAATAAGAAACAATAGCAGATGGAACAAAGGACCATCTGTATCTATTAGTGCTACCTTTGGAGAGATTGAATTCTGTAGATGGAAACATCTGAACCCCCACATGTGAAGGATGTTGAGGATCCAAAACAATAGTCCGTGCCTTTGAGCTGACCCTCACTTCAGATTACATTAACCCCGTGTCTAGACCGCAAGCGTAGCGTGAGCAGCATGTTTGAGAAGGAGCAGCAGTAGCCACTGATCCGAACATGTTCGTTCCTACACAGAAGGCATTCAGGTATTGTGTTGGTTTTTCAATCAGCATTGTAGTGTTCTTGCTGCTGATTCATCAGGATTTATGTTACATTAGTGTAAACTCAGAGACCAAGGGTAGAGGCCCCATGTTAAACCAGTCTACAGGGTCTGTATCGCAGGTGAGGTCAGCAGTTAACTACAGTGCTGAAGACAATTCAATAGGAGCAAATCATGGCAGTTTCTCATTTCCATTAAACTATTTTCATGACATAACAAGATGCTGTTCTGTCATATCTAAAAATTCTATCTAAAAAAAAAATATCTAAAAAAAATTATATTATAACTTGATACAGGATTATTTAGTTTTTGAAAACAAATGTGCCTTGTGTGGTGTATCTTGTAATAACAACATATCATGTTATAAAAAAAAAATCTTATTATAAAACATAATTTGTTCATTTATTAATTTGGTAATAAATTAAATTCATCCATCTTCTTTATTAAACAATAATTATGTTTATTGTCTGTGGTGCAATGTAGGGATAGCAACACAATTTTGTAATTCTATACTAAAAGAGATAGTAATAGTAAGATATAACTAGTAAGATATAAATGTGATTTGTGTATCTCTCTGCTGAAGCCAACCAGTTCAATCAGATATATATTTTTTTATTAAAGCCTTATATCATCCTCAGACATTTGTTGACATTATTTCCCCAAATCATTGCAGCACTAAAATCCTTTTACGTGATAATAGATAATCTAATCTACCTTGGCAGAAAAAGACTCAGGAACAAAGCCATGCTCATTCCTTGGCATACCTGTGCTGTGTGCACATCTGTGCAGGTGTTGGACAGCGGCTGGGTCTGGATGGGTTTTAGCTGGGCTCATCAGGGTCACTAAACACCCTGATGTCAGAGGAAGTTATTTAGTTTCTGTGTTTGGGTGTGTGTTTATAAGATGTGTGTGGTTGAGAGAATGGGTCCCTCGGGCCGTCTGTGTTTGGAAGCCTCATCTGAACGCATTGACCCAGTAAAGAATAGTCAGATGGGACAGAATCGCCTAGCTGCCTTTCTCTGTATATGTTAATGTGTGTGTGAGAGTGTATGACAGAGAGAGAGAGAATAATAACATGCTTGTGTGTGCACAGTTTTTCTTCTTTCAGATGCCATCCCAAACAAAGACCTATATTTCTGACTTCTCTGATCGCACTGTGGCACACTTCTACTGTTATATTTGGCCACAGCTGTCCTCTACCTGAAATGACATTTTACATAGTTTCCTCCATTCATTTGTAGATGATGCTAACCAATTGGAGCTAGTAGAGATCTTTTTTTCTGGCTTTTTGTTTATTTTCTCACAAACTAATCTAGAGTGCATTCTAATCCGCTCTAGAATGGCCTCATTCATCACAAATACAAGCAAATTCAGGACAGAGCGAACGACTGAAAGGGAGCACTCGAGGTAACAAGAGATTGTGTGTGTATATAGAGAAGGGAAGACCAAAAGAGGGGATATTTCAAGATTTGGAAAGGCTGGTAAAGGGATAGACCCTTTACAGAGGAATAGAGCCATGCACAAAATAGAGAGGAATAGAAAAGGTTTGAGCTTGTCTATGAGGCGTTCAGGTGAGGAATTGAGATTAGTGCTGAAATAAAATGAATGAGCGAATCCAAAGTACTGACTCATTTGTGTGTTCGATACATATAGAGTTAGTATGTACTGCCTCATACATACATACACAATCTGACAATAACAAAAACCCTTCCTTCTGCATACTTATATGACAGTGATGAAAATGGAAGCATTAGCACCTCATAGTCATAGTCATAGCACTTATTGTTATGACTATAGTATTTTAAAAAAAATGAAATATCCCTTTTAAAATTTACTTGAGAGTTGTGTGACAATGTTTAGCTTGCTACTTTTGTCCCTCAGGTATTATCGTAGGTGTATGAGCTCGACTCCCTGTTGTGTGGGACTGTGCAGTATAAAGCATGTACACTTGACTTTACTGCTGACACGGATAACAGCTCTGGTACCGACTCACTGCTCTCGACAGATCCTGTACATGCTGATTTATTTCCTGTATGCTGTAGAATACTGAACACCACCTGAGGTTTGCCAGATCCATTCATGTAGCAGAGTCAGACACAGTTCGTTACACCGTTATTCTGAAGACAGTGAACCCAGTGCTTGTTAGCCTGTTGATACCTCACTGCTTGCAGACTTTGGGGATTCTCCCTGCTGCAGTTTGGTAGGTCCGATAGTTAGACTACTTTTGTGCTTGTTAAAGGTGCAATGTGTACAATTTTGGTCATAATTTTAATTGAAAACATTTTTTTTAATTACTCAAAATGTCAGCAGAACGTGAAAAGTGATAACATCATATCAAAGACCTAGATCTACTGAAGTGGGCGTGCTAACCAGCCACCCCACGCCCGTCCTGTCTCCTAATACCACTTCAGCAATAGTGAGTCACTGCAGCATCTAGTCTTCCCTCAGGCAGCATGAAACGAAGATGAAGCAGCAAGGCCAAACCGCCAGGAAGTGCACTGGGCTTTGTCATAGTGGACAAAATGTGTTGATTCAACCTTCTGTTCCACATTGGACTCAAAAAGTATTTTAGCAGTGAGCTACTACGTTTGTGCAATGCAATTGATGTATTGTGTAGTTATATTGAAGTGTCCTCTTCCTCTTCAAATGTGGATTACTGGTGCTTAGTTTCTACTGTCTAAAAGTGATCACTGGTTACTTCGGCTGATGGGACTTTTCCTTAAGCAATGAAATACAGAATGTTGTTAGTTGCCTAGCAACAGCGGTTACGTAATATACAACACTTGAATGCCAGTTTTATCATATTATAATTGAATTATTGTTCCACAGATACGACTTGATCAATTAAAGGAGTAGTAGTAGCATCAGTTGAATAAAAAACATATTCTTTTGTGAACTGCTAGACTTCCACTCATGAGGCGTTGAGGTGTTTCATAGCTATTATGCTAAAAGACAAAGTATAGTCACTGGTGTATATATACTAATTTCATTTTATTCTAAAATCATAAATAAAGCAAGAGAAGTACATTTTAATTAGCCTTTGAGGGCAAGAGTCAATGAATCCGGTTAAAGAGTAACCACTGAAACTGGACACTCTAAGAAATAAAATGACTGTGCCCACAAGGAAACAGGGATCATTTAATTGGTCACATTCTATTAGTTGGGGGATTTTTTCAATACTTTTCAATACACAAGTGCACAGATGCAGCCGAGTGCAGCGAGAGGGGCTAAAACTGAAAAAGGAAATCTGTCCAAGTAATAATATGTGAGCAGAAGCAGGAGATAATAAAAGGAAATTGAAAATTCTAAATCAAAATATGAAATCAACGAATCATTTTCTCAAATTAATAAAAAGAACATGCTCTTGAATACAGACAGGGAAAAAAGGATTCAATTTAGTTTTAATGCTGGTCCATGCAGCAGAAGTGTTCCAACTATGAGTCACGTAAAAATAGTTTACAGGAAAAATGAAACCAAGGGCACTTTAAATATATCCTTCCACTTTGCAAAATTATTTATGTTGTGGGTGTTACTCTAATCTACCTTGGCAGAAAGAGTGGTTCAGCATTTGAGCACCTTTAACACTAAACATCAGGGGCTGGAGCGCCTTCCAGACTGATTGAAAGGCAAGGTGACACATTCTTAGACAGGTTTTCATGCCACCGATGGCATAAAGCATAATGCATTAAGATATACAGACCAAATTTATATCAGACATATTCATTTACCCTTGATTCTCTTTGACAGTACTCTGCAGGAAGACTCTCACATCCAATATTCTTCTTATAAATGTTGATGTCAAGGTACCATGCGCACAAAAAACATTGCTTCGTCTCAAAGGAGACCTTGTGAATGTGAAATGTATTGTAGTGTACTGTAAATTTTGTGGGGTGCTGCTGAGCTGAAATAAAAGCGTTCCCCTGGGTGCTGATGCCCTCGGGGGTGTCCTGGGTACCCAGAGGCAGTTTGGCTCTGCTTATTAAACCAGAACTAATTCTATACACATCTCAGGGGCAAACTCAGTCTGCTGGATCACTGAAGTTAGGTTAACATGCTCACATCAGTGTACACAGGCTTTGAACACACACACGCACACACACACACACACACACACACACACACACACACACACACACACACACACACACACACACACACACACACACACACACACACACACACACACACACACACACACACACACACACACACACACACTCCTTTAAGTCTTTACTTAAGTAAAAGTTGAAATATTGTTGTCTAAAAATATTAATGTATTATAAGTATGTAGCTATGCAATTATATTATTATAGTATATTATATTGTTTGTTTTTAATCATTAACAAATACATGTAAGGGCATATTTTTTGTTGTAGCTCTCCAATAGCAGTACTTTTTAGTACCTCAAAATTGCACTTAATTACAGTACTTGAGTAAATGTACTTAGTTACATTCCAGTACTGCAAGGAATAGATTTCTACACAGGTCTTAATCAAAATAGAATGACTAAGCAACTCCATAATCCACATCTACACAAATAAATGGTACTTATCTGCTGTTGGGCTATGAGCAGTGTTCAAAGGACACATTTGTGACCTTTTTAATGGAGGCGGTTCTCAGGTGACGATACGAGGCTCAACGTCTGACTGAGTTTGCTTCCCTGAGCTAAGATGAATGTTTCCTCTCCTTCCAATGACAGGACATGTTTGACCTTAACGTTGGCCCTAAAGCATTAGGACATGTATAAATGATGGATACATTCTCGGCTGTATGTTTTACTGAAAATTAATCATGTAGATAATTCAACTAATGATTGACCTTCGCAGAGACCTGACATTTCCTATAATGACCCACATGGCGTTAGAGTGATGGAGTATTGATCTTCTTTAGCAGCTTATAAGCATGTCTAATTTTAGCACACACTTCTAAACACATGTATCCTAATGAGGACACACTTATTTTCTTCTCTTTAGCAGGGAATAGGATTAAGGATGTGTGTGTGTGTGTTTAAGACAGACATTAAAGGTCCTTGCAACTAAAATAACATCACATCTTATGAAGATTTAGCTTAGCGTCAAAAAGGTCATGGGGTCAGAGGATAAATGGAAAAACCAATTCCTTATCATTTGCATGACATCACAAAGTCAATGAAATACAGACGAGCTGTGAAACAACAAAGTTTATAAATGCAGAATGTGAGCATTTCTCCATTTTCTGAAACTTTGATGCATGGAATAGTTTTTATATAATCACTAGACATTATCTGGAGTTTAAAAATATAACATGAAAGTGGCTATTTGCATGACATGGAACCTTTTAAATTCTCATCAGTGTGTCAGATATGGTTAGGTATTAAAACAAGAGAGCATGAAAAAAGTATGACTTTGCTACAGTATGATATTGGCCTAAATCCATCAAAACAAATATATATATTTGTGTTTATTTCGATTTTTTTAAAAGAAAAAGAACAAAAGAATAAAGTAAAAAAAAAAACAATGAAGCTTTAACAGACTTCTTGGCAATCGACTTCCCTTCATCTCCACTAAGGAAAACCTCTCCAAAGGGTTTCCCATCATGCTTTTTAAATAAATGGAGAAGGTGAAGAACAGGGAGATGAAAAGAAGGTGCTGAACTAGCTAACAAATCTTGTTGCTGCTCCCCCTCTCATTCTTCCCCCCTGCTGGAGTTAGTTTGATGAGACCTCTAGCTGACTTTGGGAAATGATTTCTTCTTGCCAGCTTCTCATATCAGCTTCATTAGTGGGATGATTTAAAAAAAGAAAAGGAACGGATCTATCCCTTCATCCCCGGTGTTTGTTTGGCACAGTGCTTTGTTTTACTATCATTTAAGTCCTTTGGGACATGATTTTATGAGACAAGCACCAACCGAGACTTGAACTGTCAATTCATCTTCACTGACTTTATTAGTTTAGTTATGTTTGTTTGGACCTCAGGTCACACATCACACAGTGATAAACCACATAGGATGAGATAAATTGTTCTGCAGCTGTAGCTGAGGCTGTATTCAAATTTATGCATGCATGTATGTATGCATACATTTAGTCTACATAGATGCACTGATTTATGATTTTGCTGTTCTGTGTATTGATTTACTGATTCTTTGTTTTGAGAAAAACAGCCATTAGATCACTTGCATGGGTGTTCAAAGACGTAAGAGGGACTTGGATATATGGTTGCATAGATGGAAAGAATAAAGTCTGATGTATTAATCAAGGTTAGGTTGGCTCCTTAGGAGCAATGAAAGGGATTCTGCAGCTCTGAGCAGCTTCTCATAACTCCTTTGTCTCTGACTTCAGACCCTATCCTGGCATAACTCTTGTCATTAGAGCCTTAAAGGGCCAATCAGCACCATGCTGGGCCAAAGCTATACCGGACTGTAACAGTGCTTTCCCTCCTTCTCTGTAATCCTCTCTCCTTATTTCTCATCCTCATAGCCTGTTGTCTGTAATCTATTTTTGTTTCTCTCCCTGTTCTCCTGTTTTACTTTGTCTGTTTTCTCGCACCGTTCCAATGTTGAATCCTTAAAAATAAAAATGTAGCACACACTCATTTCCTCAGGAAAAAAGTTGACTCATCTCAATTTCACCAATTTATAATGGTCCCGTCATTAAACATGCTACTGTTTCGACTTAGTGGCCTTCACCAGGGCATGGAGGAAAATGGAAGTGATATCATTTGTATACAGGAGTTGGCAGGTGATTAGTTTAAAGGTTAGCATGGTAATTAGTTCCCCAAGGTCCCGTACACATATTTCCTGACAATATGACAATGACTTATGTACTTGTATTTGTATGAGGAGTTATGATACAGTCTGTTAATGTGGTGACCTACTGAGTCCTGTATCTGCTTATCAATGGCAAGTTGTGCGTCCAATGGGATAAAGTGAATTGTTGTATCATGTTTGTTATGTGTGTGCTTGTTATCAACTACATTTCTTTGTGTGTTTATCATATCATCACCCTATTAAAATAATGGCCTGTCATTTTTTGACAAAAGTGAGATTTTGTCCTAAATCATCTCTTGATGATCTTACTTCTTAATTGAAAGGATCATACCCTTTATGCTTTATAGGAAAATGGCCATTTTATTTAGAGAATTTTACTTTTTGCCTAAGTTTTTTTTTTTGCCCAAGTCAGGATAAGCTCTGGCAATTTAACAGCTTTCATGATGGCAGCTGCTTCAAAAAGCAATAATCTACGGTGGGTGCAGAAGAAGCTGAATCAGTTTCTACAGGTGAGCGATAAAGGCTATATGTTTTATAGTAATTTATTATAAATTAGGTTATAGTTTAATAATAATTTAATATAAAGTGCTGTGCATATCAAAAACTTTAATGAATATGTAGCCAAATATAAAAAAAGAAAAGAAGCTCCAAAGTTTCCAAAACTGGATGTTGGAACTGAGTTACGTTCAGTAAAAAACTGTCAAAGAAGACCTGGGAAAATGATGAAGGAAACTGACCAGTTTTATTTACCTGACATTAGTTTAATTCAACTCCAGGTACTGTAAGTTTTGAGTTTGCAGTATGGAATGAAAGTTGCCTAAATTCACACTAGAATGTTCAGAAATGCCTGAATGCCTGATGATTAATAAATATAATATTATCCGCATTTGATAAGGTTTTTTGTGTTTTCCCCAAAACTTGAAAAAACTCCATAGGCAATTATTTTAATAGGGTGATGATATGTAAGTGTTCTTCTGAATCTACTTTAGGTCTATATGCTGTTTGTGAGAGTCTGTGTGCATTATGTTTTAATTCAGTAATTATGGATGCCATATTTTTGTTCTGACATTGCAGCCACATTCTGCTGAGCTCCCAAATTAGAATACAAAAAGACAGATTGATGTGTGATTTGATCTGCTCATAAAAAAAACAAGCGTGTCACATACTTCAGGCACAAGCTGATGTGCTAACTACTATGGGAATGGAGTAGATTCTTATCTCAGCTCCACTGAAGCCATTCATTTCATGAATTTATGATTTTAAGGAATATGTTCTCTTTTGCTTTCCAGTAATGAATAATGACAGAGTAATAAATAATTTGTTATTAACACTGGAAAACAAAAGAAAAACATGTTTCTTTATTTACGGTTGTTTGTAGAGCAGTATTCTTACTTAAAAAAACACTGACATCATATTTCTGGGAAATTACACCAGAAATGCACTTTGGTCTGAGTGTTTTTCCCCATAAAATTGTCTTGAAGGCTGAATATGAGGCTAAATAAGTTACAAAGAGAGTAAGACAAACTTCAAACTTTTCTTTAGTGCGCTGTATTTCTTTTATTTGTAAAATTCAATAGAGTGTTTTTTATGTGTGTGTGTCTGAGGCTGTTTACTGTGTGAGAGTGTTTGTGTTTGCCTCCCTCTATTTTGGGACAAATGGGAAGTACTTGATGTATGTGGAAGTTGAGGTGGAGAGGATCAATACTGTAATGGTGATGGGAGTCAGGGCCAACAAACACATCCTAATCACCCTGGACCATAGACCACACCAGCTCACTTTTGGCATTGCGTGCGTGTGTGTGCAGTCTGCAGATGTTTGCAGATGTCAGCATTATTTATTTATTCATTATTCATCAAAACCTTCACCTCTGTAATCAGCTTCCTTTTTTGGAACCATTGACACCTGGATCCTATTCAGAACTTACCTTGTCTTTGTATTTCACTCTCAGATATATGTCGCTTTGGATTAAAGTGTCTGCTGAAGTAAAATTCTAAATTGTGACAAAATAATCTGATGTCAAAGATCCACTCAGAAGATTTATCTGCGCTTTCAACCTCTTCACACACATTTGTCTGGCTCAGGTGTTACCATGTGATCACAGTTACACAACAAAGCTCTCTGCTGTTCACTGAGCGAAAATCAGCCAGGGGTCAGTGGTTGACTGGAGGAAGATCAAACAGGACATATACAGGGAGGCCTAAAATTATCTTTGAACACAGATCACTACGTGTTATCACCTATAGCTGAAGTCCCACACTTCTATGTGGAATGTTAGAGGTTATTTTTTAAAAACCTTTAGTGAATATGGTGCTTTTATAGAAAATTATCATCACACAAACCGTCTTTCCTCTTGTTTCTGTCATTCCCCCAGGATCCCTGCAGGGAGAACACCAGAGGAGGCTGTACAAGGAGCTCCTGGCTAACTACAACCGACTGGAGAGACCTGTAGTCAATGACTCAGCTGCCATTCTGGTGGAGCTGGGGCTCACGCTGCTGCAGATCATAGATGTGGTGAGGATGATGGCATTATTGCATTGTGTGTTTGTGTAGTTATTGTAAGATCTGACTCTGTCCGAAGCTGCAGTGGATCCTGTCAACTCTTCCTCCACATACAGCATCAATCAATATATTTCTGTTTTTCTGATTCATGTCATACTCAAATTCTTCTGTTGTAAATGTTATTCCTTCCTGTGCACACACCATCTACATCGTCCTGTCCATCCTGGAAGAGGGATCCCTCCCTGTTACTCAGTTTCTTCCTCTCTTTTTTCCAATTAAAGATGTTTTAGGGAGTTTTTCCTTGTACAATGTGAGGGTCTAGGGACAGGGGATGCTGTGTTGCCTTAAAAGAAAATCACTTTTTTTCAATGAAGATAACTAAACTAATCAGAAATACAATCTATACACTGCAAATATAATAAATGACTATTCTAGCTGTAAATATCTGTTTTTTGGTGCAATATCTACACATGTACAATGTGTTTTCTTATTGCATCAGAAGGCTAATGAATGATTAGAAAACCCTTGTACATGAAAAGTGTGACTTTTCATGGAAAACACAAAATTGTCTGTTTTATCTGTCAGTTTTTCAGGGTTTTTTTGCCATTGCATGAATTCATGAGTAATCAGCAATATACTGCACATTTTTGCGATGGCTTACATTTCCTAATACATCACATAACAATGAGTGTTTTTTTTGAGACATTTACGCTGGTAGCGGCTCTGTAGATGTCTCCCTTGCTTCATCTGCCTCCATTATTGCTGCTTCTCCTGCTCCTAACTTTCGTTATATTCTGCAGAAGTATGTGATTTGGGACACAGCATCAGTGTTCTATTTATTTTTATGCCTTAATAGACCTTTGATGGCACTTACAAGTTAGTAAACAAGATGCAAAATTCCTGTCAATCAGTCAATTTGATCACAAAAATCACACAAAAAATCACGAAATCCCTGTGGGACTGAATAGGTGGTAGGTTATATGATTTGTATTAAGGTGGGCAAACATCCTTCAGCCCATGAACAATCAATACAGGCCTTTAACTTTCCAAAGAGTAAAATTCTTCTCAGGGAGGCAAGGAGCCTGTAAATGTGGCTTTGACTCATTGCCCACCAGAGAGGATGAAAACCTGTGAGATACTTACATTTATCAGTCAGCTCTCCACCCAATAAGACAGTTTAGGGAAGTGTTGGTGTGTTAAATGCACCAAGTTTTATACCAACATACGTTTGCTTTCACTTATCAGAACAGACAGATACACCTTTGTGTGCATATTAGTGCTGACCCCTTCATAGTCAATTAGTCCATTAATTCATCACTTTTGTCTTTGTCAAGTGAGGATTTATTAGTCAGTTAGTCCAATTTATATGCATTGTTCCTGATGAATTAGTCATATTCTTAAAATGACTAGCACATCTCTGGTAAGCAGTAGATTTAATGAGGCATGTGGAAAACAACAACATTTTACAGATATGTTGATGAAATCAACTTGTCAATTATTTGAATAGTTGATAAGTCAAATGACCAATAGTCAACTAGATGTAGGGTGCTGTAGATTTTACACTGGGGTCATTTTAGTGCTGTTTGTCCTTGTTAATGATAGTTTTCATGATTCTGAGAAGAGGATGATTCTACACAGCTTCTAACAAAGACAAGTAACATAAATTACAAAGTGAGGTTGAGTACATTCACATTATACTGTGATAAAGAGGAGGATGAAGCAGGTGCCAACAAATAATCCAACTGGTTTGTAGAATGTGTTATTGTACTTTCACAGAATCCTTGAGTGAGATACTCCTGCTGAAATCAAACCAGCCATTCAGATGATTGTAATTATGAACTGTTTTTGTAACATTGCAAGGATGCTCACTCAACCTTGCCCCAGGAACTGACAGTAAACAGTAAACTGCAAAAAAAACAAAAAACTTCTCCTCCAATCTCTCAGCGAATAGCTGTCCTTCTTCCCTGTAGCCTCCAGACAAGCTGATGGTGTGCTGCTCAGAATTAACATTTTAATTTTAATGTTCAGATGTTTTGGCAGCAACTATCTTTGCTTTAAAGTAAACAGTGTTGATTGGCTGGTGTTTTAGGTCAGTATCATACAGAGACTCATATATAAGAAAAGAAGCATAGATGCACACACTTATTAAACAGAAATATAAGAGTAAAGAGTTGTTTGCAGGTGGTTTATTGTGACTAAAATCTAAACAGGTGAAAATATCTTGTTTTTGGTACAATAAATCTAATATTAAGGAGAATTATCTAATTAAATATCTAATTTATTGGCAAATAATTTAGCTTATTTCAAGTTTTTTTCTGCTTTTAGTCAATTTAAATCATGTTTTTAGCCTTATTGTCTTAAAACAAGACCGGACTGACCCAAATCAACAAAACAAAACAGAAAAAACTTGAAATAAGCTAAATTATCTGCCAGTGGAATAAGATAATTCTACTCAGTATTGGACTAATTGTACCAAAAACAAGTTCTCTTCACCTGTTAAGGTTTTAGTTTCAGGGCGGCATATATCCAGAACTGTGGTCGTTGCCATTTGTTTTAGCACTAGGTTCATGGATATCTGTGAAATAAGTGTTACTGGAAATGTAGATGAAGACTCATGACTCATATTAGGAAAAAAATAAAACATACAAGAGTTACACATTTGGCCTTTTAAAAGGAGAATGGGCAATGCATATTTTACTTTAAGTGGATCTGTCAGTGTGTATGTATTGGATGTTCACCATCCCCAGAATGATGCTTCAGGAGGTAAAGTTATTATTATAAAGTACAAAAGACCCACAATACAAGTTGATATAATCTAACTAAAATGAGTTTCTGTATGTAACAGGCAAGTTTCAACACACACACACACACACACACACACACACAAACCACTGAGGGAGTTGAAATCCCTGAGGAGACACACAATCATTACCTTCAGCTGTGACTTTTGCTTGATCATCTGGGTCATCTGCTTTTAGAAAAGTCGTTATTGAAGTTGCTGCCATATGTGACACTTTTCCAACTCCAAACTCAGAAAAAAGGACAAGAGGAGAAGCACAAGATGGATGTAGCTACAGCAGATAAACTGATGCAACCCTCATTCAGCCTGTCTCACAGAACACATGCAGGCGGCCCTGTTCCCACGTCTTCAGTCTGCACTGGGAGATTAAATTCTGATTAAGTTTCACCTTGTAGCTTTAAGAAAATGAGCAACAAACTGCAATTTCACAAGTTGGTAATATTTGGTAAGGACACAACAGATGTTTTTAGTCTTGTTATCAATCACTATTTTGGACAAACAGGATAAGATAAGACTTTATTGATCCCTTTGGGAGGTTCCCTCAGGGAAATAGAAGGTACTGAATATGAGTAATTTATAATAATAAAAATGTTCTAGATGTTTTTAACTCATTTGTAAACATGAAGTCTGGTTGCTTTTGATTGTTTAATGCTCTGGGTTTGCCACCTGTACATATGTGATCCGGTTGTTAGTGCTCCTAAAACTATACAATGATGACAATATTCATCAAATTACTACAAAATGTTTAAATGATAAGAAAACTTACATCTGTGAGTCCATAAAATAAAAAAGTTAGAGCATTATGTTTGTTATTTTATTTGTGTCTGTGAATATGGGTTTATTTGGGGAGAGGATATGCAAAACAACTGAAATGACTTGCTGGTGATAAAGCCCTTTCCACTATATTAAACTATATTAATTATAGATTGGCCTGGTTTGGCCTCTATTACTACAAAATCTCTCTGTTTTACTTCCCTTCTCCTCTTCTCCTCAGGATGAGAAGAACCAGGTGCTCATGACCAACGCCTGGCTGCAGCTGGTGAGTAGGAAACAGTTTGAGAACAGCAGGTTATCACTAATTAAATGAATGTCTCTTAAGTGACTTGTATGACTATTATTCTCTGTATATTTATTTTCTATCCAACAAGTAGACGTAAGAAGAATCTTTTTAACACAGCATTATTACAGTGCTGCTGCCCAGGGTTCAAAAGAAAGATTTACCTGCACCTTCATGTGCAAAATCTGACCCTTCTCATTTCTATCTGCCATTTGACTGTAAAAGTTCAATTAGATTATTTAACTAGCAAATAGAAAATATTGGATTTTTAAGGGTTGAAAGGTAACTTCTCTTTTGAAAATCTCTCTCTTTCTGCGTCAGTACTGGACAGACATCTACCTGAGCTGGAACCCAGAAAAATACCCCGGTGTCCAGAACCTCAGATTCCCTTCAGACCAGATCTGGACACCTGACATCCTCCTTTACAACAGGTCAGAGCCGCCCCCTGTTACTCATCACCACTTCCCTTGAGTTGGGAAGATTGTGATCTTTCTTTTCTTTAAAACACTATTTCTACTTGTGTAGTGTGTCGGGGAGGAATTAATTATCGCTCTAATCCTTCTTACATGTCACTATTTTAACAAATTCAATATCTGATAGCACTTTGCAAAGAAGTTCACACAATGCTGAGTCAGGTAATTCTCTCTGTGTTTCACAGTAGACTTTTTCAGTGGAGTTTTTTAATCTTGTGTCGGTGCCAACACTTTCCCTGCTGCCCGGCTACTTCTGGGGAACCTGCTGTGGATTAAATAATGTCATCTTGATATAGTGATTAGCTATAGTTACTAGATACTTCTCCCAAAAAATAACTAGTAACCGAGTTACTAAACTATCAAAGTAAGTAGTTACCAGGGAAAATAACTATTGCGTTACGAGTTAGACGCTGCAACAAGTTACTTTCAAAAAAAAAAAAGTAAAGGCCTTTATTTTAACACTGTTATTCCCATCACTGGTCATCTTACAGCTCTTTTATACTCTAGTGTTATCAGACAAAATGGATCATCTTCCACCAGTGAAATGAGTTATTTCATGGGGGTTGTGTGATGCTATAAACAGTTTATCCACCGTTCAGTTGCAGACGGTCACAAAACGTCAGGGTTTTTGCATTTAATAACACTTACACCGCCAGCAGATGGACACAGAACTCCTGCACTACAGCTTTAATCTACACAAACCAAAGCAGTATCAGGGTTACTACAGTATAATAAACAAGTGATGAATAATCACGACCAATCAGACGCCAGTAACACAGGCAGCAGGGGGAGAGGATGCATTTATTATTATATATTATACAGTTGATTGATTTGCACTGATAGAAAATTGCCTTGACTCCTATATTTACTCTTTCTGCCAGTGACACAATGTCAACTGTCTCAGCTATAGATGTAATGTAGAGGCTGATAAGCTCTAATAGCATTGCCTGTTATCAGTAAAGATGTCATAAAATAGAAGCTGACTTTTTTTTAACAAATGAGGCATGTGAGTGAGCTCATTGCATTTGGTGATTCGGGTCGTGCTGTTGCTGTTGTTTATTCCCTGTTCTTCACGCTTCTATGTGCGCTGTCTTCTCAGGTCACTTAGAAATGTAGGCCAGTTGTTTTTCTTCAAAACAACTAATTGCACTGCGTGACGCTCGAGTGAGAGACAGATGACAGAGTCTCAGACAGAAGAGGGAAGAAAGATGAGTAGATGGACAGATGCTGCCACGAAGAGAAATAGAGTGTGTTTAAAGATTTCTATTGAAGGAATATTGTAAAACACAAGGTTTGAGTTGAACACATAAAGTGAGGGAGCTAGACAGCTTGCAAATTATCTTCCCTGACATTAATATTGGATGAATGGATGAACGGATAAAGGAAACTCAGATGTTTCGTCCATGTATTTCCCACACAAACACAGTCGCACATCACAACACAAGGACAAAACAAAGGTTTGGGGGGTATTAACCCAAATTTTAAAAGCTCAGCTTTTAGACCTACCAGGATTACCCATCCTAATCTCTCTGCTCTCCTCCCATCTCTGCCTTTTACCCTCTGCCTTTCTTCCTCCCTCCATCATCCATCCCGCCATCTCTCCTCTCCTCTCGGTCTATTTGTGTCTCCCTACGTCTCTCTTTCATAACTCACTGTCTCACCCTAATTCACTCTATTCAATCAACTCTTTCCCTCCATATTTCATCGTTCCCAGCCTTCACCGCTCCGCTTTATAAATCATCCATCTGCATGTCTCTGTCTGTCAAGGTGTCAGCATGTTACTCTCCTCCTCCTCTCATCGTATGAGTGACCCGTTCATGTCAAGCTAGTTTCCCGAATCTGCTCTCTGTGTGATATATGCTGCCTGCTCATCATCTGTTCACACAGCAAGACAAAAACTCTGGGCATAAACCTGCACAAATGAGACAAAGACAGACCGTGTAATTCACAAAGCCCCTGCAAAGGGTGAGATGAATCCCAAACTGTGCTGCCAAGTAAATAGCATCTTGTTGCACCTTTAGTATTTGCATGTATGTAAATGAAATAATATGCATTGTGCATGTGTGGCTGTACGAGGGGGCAGGGAGGGCTTCTTTATTACTTACAAATGCACCTGGAATCTGTGTGGAACAGCTGACCTATGTAGCAGGACATATATATCATATCCTGGCGATACAGTGTTAATGAAGTTACTGCTGCTGTGCCAGCAGTTTGGAGACACACTTATCGTTTCAGCTGCTGTGTGATGCTGCAGACAGCTGTGACACACAGCTGGCTGTGGGCAGCAAACAAAACAGCACCTACTAATGTTTCTGTAAAATCCCAAATACATACGGTGATACCTGGAAGATTTAGGGTGCGTTCACACCAACTGGAGTTAGCGCGCACAAAGTGGTCCTTTCAAAACCAAAGGTGCATAGTTTGGTTCATTTTCGTTGCTGTGAAAGCATCGGTCACATTTACCGTGGCCTCCTTTTTTTTGATCTCAGTGAGCTTGACTCCCAAACTTGGATCCAAACGAGGGGATACTAATTATTTCATAGCCTACCTTGTGGGTCTTTGGAACAATATTTGTCCCATATGACCTCATTCATGAAAATAGCCCATCGCCTCTGACTGAAATTTCCCAAAAATGGCTAAAACATAGGCTGAGAAGAAGTAGCAATGTGTAAACGTGTCGCTCCATAATGAGTCAGAATTGGCACTTATTTTTAGCGGAAGATAAACTGATGAAATGTCAATCAGACTAATTTTGGTTTGTTTGCAGATGTAAAAGCGTATCACGCTGGAGTCTATATGCTAATTAGTAAACATTTTATTGCCTGGTGAGGACCAAATAATCAAACTAGTGGTGTGAACGTACCCCCAGATATTAAAGGTCCAATGTCTTTGAAAGTGAAATTTGAATTGATTTTTGAAGAAGAAGAAAAGAGAATGTCATTATTGTATATATGCCATCCCATGTTTCAAAATTCTCAATATTTAATACACTTAATACTGAAAACTCTGTTCACTGAGATGCAAAACTTACAGCATCATATCATTAGCACATCTTTTGTGAATCAAACATTGAGAGGGGCCATGGAATGCAAGTCCCCCCTGTCTTCTAAAAAATACTTCTAGAAAATAATAGTAATATATTTTGCTGACTTTTTTTAAGAGACTGGATTGAAAACAAACACATTCTCAGCAACCTGATGGGAACAGTTATTTGAAAAAAACCAAAAAAACAGCGTTGATGTTGCTGGTTTTCAGCCTCAGGCTGTTGGTAACCTTGTTGAAGTTGGTGGAGATGAGCAATAATGCGAAGCTAGTAGGGAAGATTCAATTTACAGTCGAGGCAGAAGGTTTACATGCCCCCTGAGGAGAGATGAAAATTTATAGCAATTTCAGCAATAATATGGATCGCTGTTGAAAACACACACTCACACACACCCACACACACACTCTGTTATACAATTATACAATAATGGCACAACACACCCCATTACACTGTGGGCCATCAGTGTGCAGCCAATAAAACGGTATTCTTACTGTGTTGAATAGTGGATACATTTCGACTTATCACCATGCTGCTCAGATGAGAGCCTGTAACAAATCCCTTCATCTGTTTCTATTGTTTTAATTTGAAGTTAATGATGTCTAGGGGGTCAGATGTCATCTCAACATGGAGCCTGTAAAAAAACTAAACAAAATGCTGTCTGAGGAGTCATTCATTTCATATTATCCTAGTGTGAAATCAATCATTCTCCTATTGCTTTCCCTATTTTCAGATCACTGTTCACACTGAGTGACAGTGATGTTTCTCATATGGATAATATATATTGTTAGTCATGGATTTACTGTCCAGATCGTGTACATACATACAGCATGGGGACAATTATTTCCTTATTTCCGTATTTTTTACAACAGAAAGACAGCAGATATCTTCCAATTCAATCAAAGTGTTTTACTATAATTGCCATGTCAAGTGATTATTAGCATGGCTCGCACTAATTACTATATCATTTTTTTGCACTAACTCTCTGGTGATGTGAGATTATCCAACCCTGCCAAGCTTCTGATTATCACCCCATTTGGTTTTGAATTTATTACAAAGCTAGAGCAGAAGGCATAAAAAAAAAAACATCTCAAAATACTTTCATCTCAAAATGTTGTTTTTTTATAAAGGAGAAAACTCTATTGAAACAGAGTAACATGTTTACACTGAAGCTTTTTATGAGAACTGTACATTTTTATGTTGGCTGTTTGGCTCCATCTCATCTGTCATAAAGGCTGATATAAACCCAGGGGGGTTGTGCACATGTGTTTCCATGAGTGATTTGTTTATGCTTGTACATGAATTTGCGCATGTGGGTTTGTGTTTGCATAAAGAATACACAGACATAAATCAGCTATGTAAGCCGTTGACCCCCTGCTCCCATTAGAGGTAAAAGTCAATGGTCTCACTTGACTGAGGATCGATGAGGCACATGAAGGACGTCCAGCTCAGGTAAACCACAGACAGAATCCTAATTCTGCAGCAGCGACGATCAACAGAGTGTTCTGACAGGCCATACAGATGAAAGGGGAATTAATCAAATAAATGTGTAGTTTGAGGGATTTCTTTATATATAGATGGATGGATGATTGAATGACTGGACAGATGGACTGACTTAATTACTTTTCTGTAATTATTTAAATTAACAAACAATAAAAAAAAGAAAATGCAGGGCAGAAGCATCATTTCCAGACATGGTGTACAGAGTGTATTGATCTGTTTTTGTATAATTTGAAATTGGTTTGGAATGTGTGTTTTATAAAATACACAATAAACACAAATATTTACCTGTGAATACCACTCAGATGAGCAATAAGAGGAGTTTTCTTCATAGATTTTGGGATTGCATTTTTTTTTCACCATTTTCTGATGGTGAGTCAGTGCTAATAGAGAAAATAAAAGACTGATTAATTGATAATGAAAATAATTATTGGCAACCCTGAAGTAAAGATTCATTTAGCTTCTAATTAAAAGCCTAAAAACATTTGAACAGGATTTATATTTATAAAATAGAAAACAAGAGACAATGGAGTTCCTGTTCACAGTTATTGTCATTATGTCATTATAAAAATGTTTGTAACATATTATCCTAACAAAATCATTACTTACTTGATGATTTGAAGATGAAGCTTCAAATAAGCAATCCATTCAGCATCAAGGTACACTCCAAGATACAAATATATCCCACTGTACAGTAAATTGGAACTACACTGTACTTTTTGCCTGCAGCATCCTTGCCCATCAAGTTAACCACAGAGCCTTAAAGCTGTCAGATTGAATGCCTGATGTCAGGACCCTTGAGGCTGTTTATCTGAATGCTTTATTCCTGGGATATATATAAGACACAACACACATGGATGGATAGGTATTTCCTTAATGCAGTCTAAGGAGGCACTGACCTATGTAGCTCTAACTCTGCATGTGTAACAGCAACAAGGAAGGTGTTCATTTTCTCTTGAGCGATAAGCAATATTTTCTTGTTTGGCTGAGTGTGTGCACCTTTTTTTTCTGATCTGCCTTGATGTGATGAAGTTAAGGTAAATGTTTACCAAGAATTAATGTCATATGGTGACAAAGGCAAAAGAAAAAAACATTGTCACTTCAGCTTGTCAACCTGACAGGGATCACGATGTGTTAGGGAACTAGTTCACTTTAAACAGTTTGAACTGAACTTTGAATTAGCAGGATAATATATTTATAACACATATTTACAGCCCAGCTTATTTTTTCTCCTTTTCTTATGTCAATTTTTACCTTGTTTATTTGGGAATAAATCTCAGAAAAAAATTAACATTTAAAAGTGGACCGTAAGTTACAAAAGGTGGAGAATCCCTGATTTAGGGTACATAATGTTGTAATATAATATATTGATGCTTAAAGTCTCATTTTTAAGACAACTGCATTTAAAGCTGCAATGTGGAACGTGTACATATAAATTAATGTCCGAATCCGCCCTTAACAAACGAGTTTACGCAATGCTGGTCAAGCCTCTCACCACCAGGTAAATTTCTCTGTTTCACAGTAGACTGAGTTTTTTAATCTTGTGTCTGTGGAGACACTCCCTACTGGCTGAAACTCTGACAGTGAAATGAGTCATTTCGTGGGTGTAATGTGACGCTGTAAACAATTAATCCACCGTTTTACAACTTTTTTTTTTTCTTTTACTGTGTTTGTGTAATTACTTTTTCATTACAAGCAGAGGAAGACAGAAGTGCTGCACTAAAGCTTTAACATTTTAATGGAATTTATTCCACCCTTCATGGCTTTAGTTCTATCTCAGCTACACCCTTTGTGACTGTAGTCATTTAGTCTTTAGTCTCTGTGCCTGCCTGTCTGTCGACATCAGCAGGTGTTGAATGAGTGAGATGAAAGCTTGGTGACTCATTTCCCATGGTGCAGGAAACTGTCACCATCGTCATTGTCAGTCTCTCTTTCACATGTCCACTGTGTGTGTGTGTGTGTGTGTGTGTGCGTGCGTGTAGATAGGTACGTTTTGCAAATACGACCACTTTCTCCCAGGGCTATCACTTGTCACTGTCTTTTTTTTGAGTTGAAATGTGTACATTGCAGAAAAGACTATTGTTTCAAAATATTACAATAATTTGTCTGAACAGAAATGGAAAAAGTTTTAGAATTCCCTGCTGAAACGGGTGAATTTGTCCATTTCTCTACTGAAAGAAGCTAAATAAATGAGGATTATTTAAATGTATCACATTTTTGACACATCTTGGAAGACTAAATGAAAAAAAAAAAGTTTGATAGTTTACATTTCTACTGTTTTGCACATATACATACATCTGGAAAAAATTAAAAGACCACTGCAAAATGATCAGTTTTACTACTTATATGTATGTGTTTAGGAAAATGGAATATGTTTTGTTGAGTCTATAAACTACTGACAATATTTCCCCCAAATTCCAAATAAAGATATTGTCATTCAGAGCATTTATTTGGAGAAAATGTCCAATGG
The DNA here is from genome assembly GCA_030544235.1 of Lepturacanthus savala. NCBI lineage: Eukaryota > Metazoa > Chordata > Actinopteri > Scombriformes > Trichiuridae > Lepturacanthus > Lepturacanthus savala. Next base: position 7,624,592 of record CM060464.1, read on the forward strand.
TCAAAATAACAAAAAAGATACAATGTTTTCAGACATCAAACAATGCAAAGAAACTAAATTTCAACATCAAATAGACTTAAGAAGAGTTCAGAAATCAATATTTGTGTAATGACCCTTATTTTTAATAACAGCTTTCATGTGCCTTGGCATGCTCTCCACAAGTCTTTCACATATTTTTTTCCATATATATATATATACCTTTTGCACTCTTCAAAACACACACACACACTGCTATGATGTGTGTAAGCACTGATTACAGGAAAGTGCACACCTTCAGATAACGTAAGGCCAAAGCTTGAATAATTCATTGCTTGACTCCGCCTTGGCCAACCCACACATCCCTCCCCCCCCGGTACCTACAGTCACAGCTGATAACAGCACAGGCAGAAGAAATACATTGCAACACTTTAACAAATGAAAAGGGTCCATCTACAAAATCTCTTAAGATGCAGGCGCTTTCATCAAGGCTTTGGAACGGGCTCAAGGGTGTTTCAGACAAACTGACATTATCAGTCTTGCTGAGGAGTGGATTGTGTGTGTGTTGATTTGTGTGTGCGTTTAGACAGATAGTGAAGTAAAACAGGATTGTCAGTTCTCTGATGGGCTTTGTGTGGTCTGTAATGTCAAGCTCTGGACTTGGCTGGGGAATGTGTGTGTGCTTTTTAGGGGAATTGCATGTAACTACTGAGCATTAACTGCGGTATTTTGTCCTTACCCAGTCTTTAGACCTGCCTGATTATTGAGTTTTTTACTATATCAATTTTCTTTTTTTCTGGATGCAATGTTGTGCAGGGTTGCATTTTAGCAGATTCTCTAATACTCTCCCTCTGCATTCTATTATTTTCTGATGAAATAATATATTTTTCTCAGTGGCACTGTGCTGTAAACACCCACTCTTGATGATGCTGCCACATCTGGTAAAATCACCTTAATCCTTTATGCCCTAAATAATGGCCATTTTACTTAGGTCATTATATTTCTTGCTTAAGTCAAAGTTTTTTTTGCCAAAGTTAGGATAAAATGACAATTTAAAAAGCGTTCAAGCTGCCATGGCTGCTTCAAGAAGCAAGAAGAAGCTCAAAGCATGATCCTTGAATCAGTTTCTACTGGTAAATAATAAGGTTTATTATTATAAAAAGGTATAGGCTATAATGTTTTATAGTAATTTAATCTAAATTTCACAAGTTGTACTTTAATAATAATATGTAGCCAAGTATAAAGAATGAAAGGAAGATTAAAAATGTTGATGCCTGTTAAGTGTCATCACCTCATTGAAAATTTGCACATCTCAAGTTCCAAAAAGTTGTCAAAACTGGATATAAGTTGGAAATTGGAAAGTTGCGTTCAATAAAAAAGAGGCAAAGACGACCTGGGAAAGTGATTAAAGGGAACTGTCTCCTGACCAATTTGATTTACCCAACTTCTGTTTAATTTAACTCCAGGTACTGTAAGTTTTGAGTTTCCATTATGGAATGAAAGGACAGTTTAAGCCAGGTTTAAAGTTGAATAAAGTCAGACTGTCTGAGTCACTTTATTCTTCAGTGTTAAATGTGTTGAGTGTTAAGTTTTTAAGTGACACACAACGTTCTATGTATGTCCACAATCATCCACTGTAAAGGCTGTTTTGAGTGAAATGATAAATATATATATAAATATATTATCTGGATTTGATAACATGTTTTGTGTTTCCCAAAAACCCCAAAAATTACTAATTATGTTCATTGGGGGACGATATTTAAAGCACCCAAAATAAGTGAAACTTGGAAATATCTAAACTTTGGACAATGTTTTGCATGTTTTCCCATTATAGGTGTTTCCAGTTTTTGCTTTGGAGATGAAAATATACAAAAATGTTTTCAATATGCAAAACTTGGCTTTCCATGTTAAAGTTTTTATTCAGTTACCTCCATGTTGACTATCAACAAGTGAAGCAAAATCTACCATCTACTACTGGGAGTAAACTACCTCCTCTGTAAAACAATGCTACAAGGGGAGAAGGGTAATCCAAAACGAATACAACACAGCATCAAACTATATTTCCTATGGTTTAATACGGCAATAAACTGTGATAACAAGGAAACAAAGAGTTTCTACAGTAGAGAATACATTTGTATGAGACTGTACACAGAAAGAAAGCAGGAGGTACTGCCTACATTATCTCAAAGTTCAAACTTTGCCTCTGGTGCTTTATTTAAGAGTTCACACTCTCACCAACAGCAGAGGAGCTACTGTTTAATAATTAATAAGAGTTCAACTGGAGTTCCAGAGCTGAAGTAGATCCAGGGTTAAATGTCTCAGCATTTTTTTGTCCCCAGATTTTCAGGACATAAAGTTTTTAATTTATTTAATAAATACTTCAAGTTACTTATTGACCTTTGAGGTTGTTTGAGTGTCTGTCAAGTCAAGTCAGTTGCATCCGAGACTTTTTACCCATGTCACAGCATATTTGGCATAGCGATGGAAGTGAATATTTAACGCTCCCTAACCATGGATTTCACCTGGGTTTCAAATAATGTGTATGTGGGTTACAGGACCGAAGCAGCAGGCTGGCTGCTCCACAGGTGTCTGGATAGATACATCACTCCACTGCTCACTGCTGTGGCAGGTTAGGCTGAAACAGCAACACAACTCTCAGCCCTGTCATATTCATTTTCATGCAAACATGTGGATATGCAATACAAATGACTGCTTTACTTCATTTCTATTTTCCACCTGTGCAAACTCTTGTTGATTGGTGTAAACTAGCAAAAAAAAAAAAAAAAAAAAGTTACCCTCATGACTTTGTCAATTGCAGCCTATATTCAGACAAAATGGGGGGGAAAAAAATCAAAGTAAGTGCCAACTTGGCCAAGATGAGCATGGTGTCAAAACCAATTTAAAAGTTAATGAGCAGATTTCAGGCAACATATTCCTTTAGCTGATAGCCAGAAGAATAAATGTTACAAAGTCCTGCACACCCATTACTCTGTTACTCTCTCTCCAGTGCGGATGAGCGCTTTGACGCCACCTTCCACACCAATGTGCTGGTGAATGCGTCAGGTTACTGCCAGTACATCCCCCCTGGCATCTTGAAAAGCACCTGCTACATCGACGTGCGTTGGTTCCCCTTCGACGTGCAGAAGTGCGACTTAAAGTTTGGCTCCTGGACCCACAACGGCTGGCTGCTGGACCTCCAGATGCTGGATGTAGACACATCCACCTACATATCCAACGGCGAGTGGGATCTTGTGGGTAAGTGGATTTTTTCACTGCGGGTATTACTCTCAGGAGTGGAAGAGTGTGGGAGAATCAGTAGTGATTGTACAATTGAATTAGGGCACAAAGACAAAACCCATTTCTCTAGTCATCTCCTGAGCTATAGACCACTATGCTGAGATGAAGGAAACAAAAAAGTATTTTAAAAATGTCACTTGTCTCCTTTAACTATATTTTTTGATGATTTTTAAATAATTTTATTAAACAATACTTGGGCAAAATGGACAAAAAACACCCTTTAAAGGCTGATGACACCGTGGGGCATCACTGCAGTTAGATAACCTGGAAAGAGAAAACTTTTTAGACAACCTTCCAAGTGGTGTGTTTCCAGCTGGGATGAAGTAGGAGGAGATGCCAGTGCCTGAACCCCTGGGGTGTTGGTTAGCTGGAAATGGGTGTCAGACAGGAGCAGATGGCATGCAATAGGAATGTTTGACACTTCAGAAGGTGTGTGGCCGAACCATATGTGACAGCAACAGACCACTTTCACTTCGAGTTGAAGTTCAAGGTGAGATAGTTCTACTAGTACTAGACTAGATGAATCAAAAAATTGTTTGGATTTTTACTTTTAGCACAAAGTTATATGTACTTAAAATAAAGGTAAAGCAGGTCTGCTGTGATTCAGATCCAATCTAGTGGATCATATGATGAGTCAAGGAAATTACATAGACCACAGACTGCTGCTTTTGTTAATTACAGGAATCGTACTACCTGTATGTATGCGCTTGTCCCTCAGGTGTCCCAGCCAAGCGTAACGAGCTGTACTACGACTGCTGTAAGGAGCCCTACCCTGACGTGACATTCACGGTGACCATGCGACGCAGGACCCTTTATTATGGACTCAACCTGCTCATCCCTTGTGTTCTGATCTCTGGCTTGGCCCTGCTGGTCTTCCTGCTCCCTGCCGACTCTGGGGAAAAGATCTCTTTGGGTGAGGGAATGCTGAACACATAACAACTAAAAACATTTTTTTAAGTAGGCCTACAGTGCATTTAGAATAAAAAAAACACTACATCAAAACTCAAACTCGTTAGGTTTTCATATACAAGAAGCAATATCTGGCGACCTGTCCAGGGTGCATCCTTGCCTCTCGCCCAAAGTACACTGGGATTGGCTCCAGATGACCCCCCCTAACCTTAGTAAGAAATACAGTAAATGGGTATAGAAAATGGATGGATGTTTAAAGTGTTCAGGAGCATACCAATGCTGCCACACCTGTAAATAGGTAATAAAACATAAAGGCATTACAGTGCACTCACATGCATTTTTGTCTGCCAACATGTTCTCGTGAACCATATAGAAAGCCATGAATACATGCATGTCAAATCACCACGACATGATTGAATTTCAAAATAAGAGGCTTGCCACTAAATTTATTTTGGAATTACATGAGCGCCTGAGTTTTGATGAATTGCTGCCTGCAGGTACAAAGTGTTTTGAGTGATTTCTGGAGCAGGTCAGAAGAGCCAGCCACTGACAAATGGTTGCAGTCATAACATAACTGATGACATACATAAGTAATTAGAGGAATAATTTCATATACCAGTGACTCTGATCACATCATTTTGTATATGTTTATGCTTTCTCTGAGTCTGTCTTTCTTAATCTCTGTCTCAAGGCATCACTGTGCTGCTTTCACTGACTGTCTTCATGCTTCTGGTAGCAGAGATCATGCCGGCCACGTCCGACTCTGTTCCTCTCATTGGTGGGTTATATTATGTGTGTATGTCGACGTCTAACATATTCACAGTATATGAATGTAAAATCACCATGTCTAAAGCTGCAATTATACTTCCCCAGGCTTCAGGCGGCACTTAAGCAAATGTTCATGTATTTGCTCAAAGATGTTTGAATGGTTTCTTTTATAGTTGCATAGGTTTTTGTCTGCATTTCACAGGGACTAAATCAAACTGCCTGATGTTCAGATCCACACAATGTGTTGTTGAAGATGTATGCTTTCGCAACCTATAGTTACCCATAATGCCCTTCTTTGTGTCGGTTCGCAGAGATGTTTAAGTGTAATTACAGAGAAACATAATTCCAGCTTAAGAAAGAAAGTCATTTTCCAGACAGGTGTTAATTTTGAAAACAGGAGCTCACCAGAGCTATACTTGGCACTGCATAGGCTTTAAACCACCAATGGAAAAAGGTTTCTCAGAAAACAGTCACTATAATATTGATTCACGATCAACACAGGGACATTACTGGCCAAGTCACAAAAACAACTCGACTATCCCTCTGAGTATTTCCTGCATGTCCTGTAAACACCAGTAATAGAAAACATGTATTATAAATGAATGTGTTCAATGTCTCTAATTGCACGACCTCCAGATCAGAGGACCCCACTTTGCCAGGTCCTTCAGGGGGTTCAAGTGGGTCCCCTGCAAAAAAGGAATCATTTATTTTCACTATATTTCCATCCAAATGTAACACATTGACAGAAGGTTTGACCGATTTATTATCTGGGGATCTTTGATGTAATTTCTCTCAGGGTAGGGGTCACGTGAGAATCTTTGAGAAGCATTACCCCGAATACATTGTAGAGTATATGGTCACCTGACAAAGTAGTGATTTAAAACCCATTTTATGATTCTAGCTGGGATTTGAGTAGCCTGAGGGTGGCTATACATCATTCACACTGCTACTAGGTTGGGACTGGAGCAAATTGGGAGGCCAGAACTAAAGCTGTCAGCACCGTTAATAGGAAACATCTCATTCTCCACTGGAGAGGGAAAATAGGGAAAAAAGGTGAAGATAAAAACACAGGAAGGGGGAAAAAGGCAAAGAGACAAAGGTACTATATAGGACTTATCAGAGGGACTTTATAGGCTCTGTGAAAAAAGTGAAGAGACAAGCAAGTTAAAACTGTCAACAAATAACACATGCATTGAATTATAGCTGCAGTTTTCCTGGGTCAAAATTAAATACAGCATATATAGTATTTGTGTAATAAATAGTAAATAGTGCCATACTGAACAAGGTTAGCACTGCATCAATGTAAAAAGTGATTCTTATCCTTTTTATTGCTTATGAACACAAGGCCAACTGGGACACTTTTAGTGGGCTTGTTAAAATGACTCATGCCCTTTTACAGCACAGTAGCTGAATGTGGATGTGAGTTATTGCGGCTGCTTGAACTAAATATATGAATCCCTGCTGCCTGAATGAGACCATATGTCTTTTATTGTTAGCCCTTAATAACCAGATAAGCTAAGTGTGTTCATCTCATTGTACCCCACTCAGATCTATCTTATCTGTTTCAAGACCATTTGGCTCAGTTCACTTTAATTCTGTTTAATCCTAATTCTGAATTTAGTCAGCCAGCCATGAACATCACTGTGGTTCGTCACTGAAGGTGTCACAATTATATTTAGAATTTTGATTCTCATCCCATCAAGAAAACAAAGTGATTAATGATTTATGGTTAATCTTTTTAAACATTTCCAACACCATTTAATGTCCTGGATGTCATTTCTTCACTCCTATATCCTCCCATCTCATTGCTTTGTCATCTTATGGTACACCTCTGGTTTGATGTTTTATTCCTGCTCATATAGACAGATAAATAGAGAGCTCTATGTTTCTGTATACACACTGGGAGAGAACAGTAATCACTTCAACTTTCTTACTGTTCCCTTGTGTGGATGAAAACATCCCTCCAGAGTGAGCACTAATCTATTTCCTACTATTTTGTGTTTGTTTACCCCTATTCTCTGTTTTTGTCAGGATGTTTGCATATATTTGTTTGTTTTTGATTCAAAGTGTGCATCTTTGCCCCTTAGCAAAGTAACTTATTCCACAGATTGCTCACACTTACTTTCAACTTAGTATGAAACCTATTCAAGCCTAATGTTTTAGCTGTGAGTATGTGTAAAGTACATGTAAATCACGGGGTAATTCAAGAGAGGCAAAAAAAAAAAAAAGAGGAAAAAAAAGTAATAATTGCACTTGCATTATAAGTAAGTTTCAGGGCATTTATGGTTGATGTTTTTTCTTGTTGGTAGCCCAGTACTTTGCCAGCACCATGATGATTGTGGGAATGTCTGTGGTGGTGACCGTAATAGTTCTGCAGTTTCACCATCATGATCCTCGGGGAGGCAAGATGCCCAAATGGGTAAGTGACAAACTGATTCAAATCATATCAGCATTAACATTGTCATCAAAGTTTTCAGGGTTGTGTTACGGACTCCTTCATGGTCCTCAGGTTCGAGTGGTTCTCCTGAACTGGTGTGCCTGGTTTCTGCGTATGAAACAACCTGGCGATGACAGGAAGCGTCCAGGCTACAAGTACCGCCACACCTCCCAGCAACACTCCAGCAGCAGCTCCATCGAGCTGGGCGCTCTTCCGAGTCTCAGCGTGCCACTCACCCAGACCTCCTGCCCACCTTGCCCCACGGGTACCTCGAACGGTTCCATGAGCCTCTACTTCGGCAGCTACCACCCCATAGAGAGTCCACACTGCCCACCTTCCAGCGACTCAGGAGTAGCGCTAGGGGGACGTGTCCATGGCATCTGTGAGGAGGCCGAGCCACCCGGAGGAGTTGGCGGCGGTGTCGGAGGCTTAGGAATGGGTGTCGGAGCAGGGACGGGAGTCAGCTTCCCCCCACCGGAAATCCAGCGCATCTTGGAGGAGGTGTCCTATATAGCCCAGCGATTCCGGGACCAGGATGAGGCTGAAGCCATCTGCAGCGAGTGGAAGTTTGCAGCAGCAGTGGTGGACCGGCTGTGCCTGGTGGCCTTCTCCCTCTTCTCCATAATTTGCACCTTCACAATCCTCATGTCGGCACCCAACTTCATAGAAGCTGTTTCCAAGGACTTCACATAGCTGGATGCAGCGGCAGGAGAGAAGTAAGGAAGAAGTGGCAAAATGATGAGCGATAAAGAAGTGAGAAAAGTGGGAAAGTGGTTTCCAACTTACAGTCCGTATGAAAGGAAGTGGTGGGTTGCACAAGTTTTTATGAAAAGAATTACAATATCTCTGAAAACTAGGTGCAAAAAAGTAAGCCGAGCCTTGGGGGTTCTATCAAACTGCTGAATCATATAGTAAATTAAACCAGTCGGGAAACATCACAATGATTGATGAACAAGTTATTACGAAGACACGTTATTTTACCACCTTGTAAATTAATAGAAAACACATTAATTCATCGTCTCACTTTGTCTTGACATCAGTAACAAATCATTGAGATCAGAAGTTACAGGAGCAGTAGGGGAGGGCTCACTATGAATTTTCTTTTTCACATTCAGGAAGATATCAATAAGGCAAAGATAAAGATGCTTATTGCCTTTGTCCTAAAAACTGTAAATATCATTTTATCATCTGCACTATTCATTTAAAAAATATCTTCATATACTGTACATTACAACGACACCAAGGCCCACCTCACTGTATCTTCTCTAGTTGATTAGTCAATTATTGTTGACCTGTATGTACAAATCCACATGCATATGTACAAATACTGCCTCAGTCTGGACTCACACACTCCAAATGTTCACTCTGAACTCTCGAGAAACAAACTTCTTCTCATGATGTACCATCTCTGTAATAATGTTAGGTTAGTGACTAAAATGAGATGCTTCACTGTGAACTTTGTTGTTTTACGCTTTCACTTTGACCACTGGACACTGTTGCTTTTACACAAACACGGATCCATTATCTTAATTTATCAGGTATATCAGAGTAAGAATACTTATTAGATCACTTTTCACTGTGTCTTACCTCTTTCATGTTAAAATATGTAAAAATAGCAGTTTTGGAAAAGTATAATATTGAGAACATTTCATATATTGAATCAAAATACACTGTTGAGTGGTAGGAAGCTGTGATGAACAGTTCAACAATATGCACATCTGGTCTGTCACTTCATATGCAAAATGATTTTATTTTCTGTAGAAAAATGGTCAAATATTGAAAACCTGTAAGAAAAACAGTCGTCAGATTACTGTAAAAAAAATACCAATATTCATATGTTGAGCAGAAACATTGTACTTCTGGGAATTCACTGTACATAAATGGTCAAAGAACAATGTGGCTTTTGAAACTGAAACACAGAAAGTGATTAAAGACTCAACATCACTGGAGAATAAACTGTAGATTCATTAAAAAAGCCCCTGTGTCAGTAACAGTTTAGTCTGTGTTTTGTAGAGGGAGCCGAGTGACTTATGCACACAAAGGTCAAAGGTATTAATGTATTTAGTTTTCACCTCCACCTCCTGGCCATTTCTGTTGTAGCTACAGTCATTGGTCTCTTTTTCTCTTTGTCTTTTGAAGTGTGAGTTTTTGGCTCTCTATGTTAATAAAAGTATATTTATTCTCTGTATAACAGGCTCTGTATAGATCTGTGGAGGGAAGGGGACTGACTTACTCCATGTTCAATCAAGTCATGTGGAATTTACAGCATTATCCAAAAAAGCGAATAATATTCTAATTCTCTGATTACAGTTACAGGGTTTAAAAACAAATCAATCACATGGCTGCATAAATCAAAAGGTGAAAAACATAAGCCAAAAGTTTCAAATTTGTTAGGTTCTACCCACAAACTAGTTCAATCAGCTTGCTTGTTGATGGACTGCAACCTGCAACAGATCCATCATCCAGATGTGTGCTGTGCAAAATGTAAAGGCTCTGATAATGAGGTGAATTAGAATAAGTGATTTAACTGACTGTGTTGCAGTTGAGGTAATAGCGCACACGGCACATTTAAAGATGAGCACATCAACAAACACAATGTCAGCATCAATGATAATTAGGGAGATGAGTGCGTCATTGATGTCTCTGGTGTTTTTGTCTGCTTTATTGCTTTCAGACACTCACTACACCATCATTTTAATGGGCCAAATCATGCTACCCTTGATAGAAAGGCAAAAAGATCATCATTACGGTAAGTTAGCCTCCGGTTTTTGAGTATTTAGCATGGTCCTCAAGGCAAATCTAATGTCCCCAATGTGGTAGTGGTAAAAAAAAAAAACCCTTCTTTGGTCTGATTCAAGGAAAAGTAGTAAAATATTAAGTGGAAAGAAATGAAATAGGAATCTTAACTGAAATGGGTCAAAAACACATGCAAGAAGAAGAATGTGGGGCATCTTTTCCTTTTGAGAGGTCCAGGAACTATGCTTTGATTTCTTTTTTTTGTCTGTTCCCCTTAACTTCCAATTGTTTGATGTTTTGTGGATATACGCCAATCTATAAGACTGGGCTCACATTTCAGATTCAAGTTTCATTTTAAAATGTCTGCAGACTTAAGGAATGTGGAAGAATACTTTAAGTGATTAGAGGCTGGAATGCTATATTTTAGCTGTTGCACAACATGTCAATCTTCTGATCTTGATTGTGAAAAGATCTTCACATTTTACTTAAAGCTACGACTATAAACCAGTTGTTGAGTCCCAGAGTTTCAGCGTTTAACAAAACTAAACCATGTCTACTTGGTTGTATTTATTTGGAAAAATAAAATATATTTGTTTGCATTTTCCAAATATTATTCTAACAATTAAAATTGTTTTTAGGCTATTATAGTATTTAGTCAAGCAAAATAATGTGATTACATGAAGAAGGCCAACTCACAGCAACCTGTTTCACTGGCCTACATATAACAACTCAACAGTTGTGTCAGGCTTTTAATAAAACAAAATTACCCATTTACAGGCCTAAATATTAATTTTATCCAGGACATTTAATACAAATAAATAAATAGATAAACGTAAATGTCTTTGATCATGTAGTTTACATGTCCCATAGAGCCTAACTTTCCAGCATGCAATAAAACCCTACAAAAAACTTTTACTAAAGTTCATATGCAGCCTTTTTCACAGACCTAAATATGATGCATTAATGTTGGCATGCTATTTAGCCAAATAAATAGGCCTATTTCAAGCCACCTGACCCTCACTGGCACCTCCAGGATTCAATTTTATAGTGCACACACAAACTGCCCAGTACAAATTACTTCAGGCTCCCACTCTATTAATATTCATTATCAAATTTGCACTGTACACCACAATGGGTCAGATGATCAGATCATGCCTGGTACACTACAGACACAGCAGCAACATATTATGGTGACATTATCATACACACCTTGAAAAAGATCAAAATATTATTGGTGACGGCACACCGTAATATCATTATTATGTTTGCTTTCAATAACTTCAAGTTATAATTAGACTCTATGATAAATAAAACAATTCAAATATACAGTATTTCAGATGACCTTAAATAGATCGACCCCACTTGGTCCACAAGTGCACGCACACGTTTTATATAAATAGTTACAGCCTTGAAGAGACGCTTGGAAGCAGAAAGGCGAAAACTTTATGGCTGTTTAATGCTAATTTCACCCGGAACATCAAATTTGAGTGTGGTACCTTTGAGTTCAGTTTGCGACCTTCGCCAGTCCCTCGGTCTCCGCCCCGCACGTAAACGCAGGTGTCTCAAGATGGCGGCGGCTCGGCCTCGTACGCTGAACGGATTTATTCAGGACGTTGAAGTCGGAGCAGGATTTGTTCAATCTTTGTGGTTTCCACGTCAGAAAAGACGAACCGAAGCCTGTAATTTAGCTGAGTTAGCTATGCAGCGGCTGATGTCCATCCACTGTGCTAATGAATGCTAATAAACAGATGTCGGCAAAGCTACAAATATACGACACGCACTTTACGGCAAACATAGTAGGAGGAGGATTACTATGGCAACTGTCGAGTAGATGGTCTTATACGCCCATACATTACATCGTAATTTTGTCAGTCAAGTGTAAATAATTCACAAAAACTTTATCTTCCTCCCACCCCTTTACCTGATTAATCCCACCTGAGCCAATCAATGGACAGTGTTGGATTTCCGGTTCCTCTTGCTACGATGAACTCCTTCACAATAAAACGATAAATAAATATATTTATAGTGTTTTACTCTTTAACCTTCCGGTTATGTTATGTGTCAAATTGACCCGTTTTAAAGTTTTAAATCATTTTTTCAGGATGAAACTCCATCTTGTCTTAATTATTGTAATCAATGTATAAAAAATATGTTTCATCTCATAGATCACAGATAGCATCAAAGTGGAGGTAAAAGTGTAAAATTTTGAGACATATTACACACACACACACACACACACACACACACACACACACACACACACACACACACACACACTTTCAATCAAGTGGTGAAATATTACGTTTTTTTTTTTTACAAATGACTTATCCTAATTAAACCTGTTAGAGGTCAGGAACACCATTCTACTAAATACTGATAGAATAGTCAGCAATAGAGTTAATAATGAAATATTCACAATGTTTATTAGGATTATTTTTGTTTCAGATGTCTTTTGGCCATTGCTGTTGCTGAGAAATAAACATAACAATAGGGTTAATATGCAGCATCATTTAATAAACAAGGTATGGTATTTTTAACCAGTTTAACCAGTTTTTTTGAAAACGGAGATTGTCTCTTCTCTGAGATTGTCAGCCTTCTCTTTCTTGGTTATACGAATAATATCTCCACCTCTCTGTCTTTATTTAAACTGTGATGGAGCACTGTCACAAACATATAGTTGCAACACCATACCCACTTTATGACATTAAAATATTCCTATAGACATACAAGAGCCATCCCGATATATGTAACCAAAGAGGACAAAAGGGTGTGTGCCAACTACAGAGCACACACATTTTATTTTTTTATTTAACTTTTATTTTACCATATAAACAAATGAGATTAAAAATTTACCCTAAAAATGTGTATTATGTTTTTACTTGAAGATGTATTTTGTTATTTCCATGCACATGCATCTCCCCCGTCTCTATAAGGGTCAGCTTTTCACTGCACTTTTGGAGAGAGGGTTTCAAAACAGCTAAAAACAGTTTTGATTTCTGATTTGGTTAGACAACATGTCTTATGATGCAATTATTTTTGCCTCTCCAAGCATTTTGGCTAAAATACAAGCAGCCTCTTGCACTATACTGTGTTAAAGGTTAATCTCCTTCTCTCTGTTTCTGCAAGACTGTCCCTCCCCTTTTGTTCTGCTTATGAGTATGTGTTTTTTAAGGGTTTATATGTGTACTGTAATGTACTGAAGCTTTTCCAAAACCATAGAGTAAGAGTAGGAAGCTCACCAAGGTTGCAGAGTCCTCTATATTTAATTCAACAATAATAAAAACTGTTTTTTATGTAGATCAGGATCTGTATCTACAATCCACATGTACAAGAATAAAATGTACAAAATTTAAAGTTTCAAGATCAAATTTCAAGATTAATGACCATTTAAATCTGTTTGAAGGATTTTTTTATGTCTCCCAGCTGTCCTTTCTTGGGTCAAGATGTACCTCTCTTCAGGGTTTTATGTTTTATATTGAGCCAAGGCTGTCTGGGAAGCAAATCCTTATCTGAAGGCATACAGACAATTCTGCTGCAGACTTGTTGAGATAGAATTCACAGTGTCCAGAAGGCAGTTAGAATTGTATGCCAAGCATCCCCTTAATCAATTAAGTGTCATTAAATTATTTTCACATATGACATCCAATGCTCCTGATTTTTCTGAATGCACAATCTCAAGATTTCCACATCAAGCTATGTAAAAAAACACAATCTCCTTGGTTTAGGTAATAAAGATTTTCAAGACACGATTTCAAAATGTTCACATTTGGCATGGGTCATTAACTCCAATATGGTTACCATCCTCATTATTGTCATCATAGGAACATAAACAGCACAGTGACGTCAGTATCATCCTGGTACAAATAAATAACAACCATCACTGGAGGCAGGCACAGTCCAGGATGCCCAAACCACCCATCTGCAGCTGCAACCTGAAACATAAAGGAAGGAATATACCCAAACACACAGCAGAACAATTATGCAAGAATCTGATCTATTTGGTAACATAAACATCACACTGCTATGCGTGAAGTTAGTTTTTCCAAATGATCCCTGCTATAAACAGATTTGTTCACTTGTTGTTGGCTTGTAACTCTTTACAGGCCTAAAATGGTACAAACATATATTTTCTATGTCATGCACTAATGGCGTTGGACCCAAAGGCATCATTCTGGGTGAAAAATAGATTGATAGCAATCTGCGATCATGGACATTCTATGAGTGAAAAAACGTATTGTCTGTGCGTGCACCTGCAATGCATCACTTTCTCTCATTATCATTTTTATCTTTGCATACCTCAGCTCTCTGTGGAGTCCCACAGTTTGAGAGAGATGAATGCATCGTAGGCCATTACCGCCTTATATTCACAATACAGAACACCACCAACTCAAAAAAAGCAAGAAAATGGCAGTAAGCAAGACAGCTTCATTTGAGAAAATGCAAAAAAAAGACAGTTTTGATTTTAATTTGCTGTAGTGAAGGCATGTGCCTCATTGATTTTGTGTGACTGTAGCAAAGCTGAACACAATCATGTTTGTCATGAGGGAACAGTCTAAATTAATTTACCCGTGTGATTATTTGTGAATTTCAGGAATATTGTAGCAGCCGCTCAACACACTACACACTTGTTTCATTAGTAATCTGTTTGTTCCCATGTCCCTCTGAGAGGCATGTGTGAATTTCATCAGGGATCAGAGTACAATGAAGAGACACTAGAGGGGTAGTGAGAAAATGACAACAATTTTTATGTTGGTATATTACTGCTCTCAAAGGGATAGTCAAAAAAAATCTCTTTACATTTTTTTGTTGATACAAGCCGTTACTGTGACCTGCACATTCAACACACTATGACATAATAATGGAACATTATGAGACAGAGCCTGTTTTCAAGGTAAATATAAAGCCGGACTTCAAACACCAGACACGGCTGCTCAGCAGGGTGATTGCAAAAGCTGCTTCTGCCACTGCCTGTGTCACTATGGCTTACTCAAGAAAGACGTCCTGAGTATTTGCTTCATGTGTCATAACATTACAATTATTGTTTCATAGCTTTAGTGAATGTGCAGGTCACAACTCGTCCACCGCAGGGTTTGGGAGTTGCTGGATTGTGTATTTATTGAGTTTGATGAGCACAACCAAAAAATACCATAAGCAACATAGTGATATCTGAGCAGCTGGAAACAGCTGTTATCAAAAATGTTGACCTGTCCCTTTAAATGGTGCAAATGCTGTCTTTTTTCACAATTAGAATCGTCCTTCTCTTAACTCTCCAAAGATTTTGCTTGCTTTGGGAACATGTTTGCCTTTGCTTACTCACTTCCTTTATCTGATATGGCTTGTATTACATGTATGTTTTATATTATGACAATTAGATACCAGCATTAGGGAAAATAAAGCCTTGGAACAGATGCTTGTACCCTAATGTCATCAACACTGCCAAACCCCCACTGGGTAAAAGCATCTCAGCTATTCTTGAAGTGCTTGAAATATTCTGCCAGACCATTGCAGTCAATGGATTAATGAGACGACAACACGAAAATATATGTTGTTGTTTTCATTGTGCTTGTTGTTGTTAAATTTACATCAGTGAAATTTCAATGATGCAAAGTGAGAAGGTATAGTGCTGCATGGATGTGTCACATAGACACGTAGAAAATTGCAGGCGCTATTTCCAGACACACACACTCACACACACACAAACATGCTTGTGCACAGTGGGGGCCTGAGAGAATCTCAAACGGACAGACTGCTGAGCTCAGCATAAAGTTGATGTGTTCGTCACAAGGCACCAACCCTTTCTTTCTTTTTTTTTTGTCTGACAATCCAGGCCAAAATCTAATTTGCGGTGGTTAATAATGCAACTACAATAGATAATATACTGTCGGTAAATTATTTTGAAATCCAAAGTATAAACAGGTCAAGGGAACTCTGAGTGAGGAAAGGGCAGGAAAGTAATGAAATCCATAAAAAAGTTATGGGTAGAAGCTCAATCATATTACCATCCAATATGGCTATATGACGTCTGCCTGGAAATGCTGGCTCAGCATTATTAGTTAAAAGAAAAATGAAGCTCTTGCTGTGACTGAATGTGTGTGTGTGTGTGTGTGTGTGTGTGTGTGCTGAATATTTCACCCACTCACCATCCACCTGCCACACACACACAGGCACACAAACAAGCAAATCACCTCCAAGGCGGAGATTCTGCACATCACCTCTGGCCTTTACCTCCTCTCTTGCTCCCTCTTCACGTTTTCTCATTCCCTTCCCAATCAATCTACCACTCCTCCAATCCCCCGGAGGTCGGCGTTGAGAAACAACCCTTCTGGACGCTGCTGCCACACCCGGGCGATCGTCCTCCTCCGTCTGCGTGCTGCCAGGCCACCTGTCTGGCTCCAATAGGCTCTCACAGTCACACACTATCCCAGTGGATCTTTCTGCTCTTATTTCATTCGTTTTTGCTGTTGTTGTTTTTTTTTGTCTTGCATCACTTTTTGGTAAACTGGATGGTCTGTTGCTCCACCAAAATAAAATATCTTAATATTTACTGGATGGATTGACACAAAACTTTTATACACAATTTCTTCATTTTTAGATGATGAGTCCTACTGATTTTGGTGATTTCCTGACTTTTCCTTTACACCACTGTGAAGTTTGTGCTTTCGAGCGAAATATCTTAACAACTACTAAATTGACTGGCTTTGGCAATCCCTTTTTTTGGTTAATGACGAAATAACCCACAAAACTAATCCAATTCATTCATTGTTCTGATCTGTTTTTTTTTATCTATTTGATATTTATTTTCCTGCTTTCTGTTCTTCCGTGCCCTCTGCCGTGCTTTTCCATTTCAGTAATTAATTAAGGCATTATTTAATCTATTCTGTCGTGACACTTTCATTACTGTAATTAGCTGTGATTCATTTCAGTGGGTGGGATAAAAAGGGGGCCGCCTGAATGCTAATATGACGCCTCGCCAAATGAGGGAATGGCACTACCGCTGGCTGGGTGAGGGTGCCCTGTCATCCATCAGTCTACACTCCTCTCGCTTTCCTCTGGGTTTCCAGACAAAGCAGAGCCCTTCCTTCTCCCTGTGGGTCACAGGTCTGGATAAATGTTTACTTCGCTCCATCTGCAAGCTGCAACCAACAAAAAAAAGATAGTTTTATATGTGGAGACTTGCAAATCCCCCTGAAGAGATACGGCAATTAAATCAGTCAAATGATATTCATATTCATGTCACACACCAACAAATGAACACAGCATTTGCAAATATGTATAATGAAGTCTGCCAAGAGACGATCTTGCCAATTTTCAAGGACAACAGAAGAGAAAGAAGATATCTGGAAGAGTTTTACAATGTAGATCCAGCCGTAATATGAAATGCTTTGAATGTTTTTAAACAGGGAATGATGCCAAAACCAAACGCATCAAGGAGATTACAAACAATTTTCTATTTAATAATGAAGCCAGTAGTTCAGCACAGGTCGCACCTTTGACGGCAGCATTGAAAAGAACTGTTCTTTTATTATGAAATTAAATAATGAAAAAAGAAGAAAAGCGGTGGGCGACACAGTCGACATACAGGCGATTGCACAGACAGCCACAAATACATAATATAACACACAAATCCTGCAAGAAATAAAGCAGGGAAAAGCAAAACGAAACAGTACAAGCATGAATCCCTCTCTTTCAGCAGCAAATATGAGATGATGCATGACTGATAATCCGCAGCCATGAAGTAATCTGAGTGAATGTGCATTTGGATTATCAGTCTGGAACAGTCTAATCTGAAACACTTCTCCAACTGGTTGACTGAGAGGTCATGAAAGAGCTTCAGCCATGTGGAGATGCAGCGAACTGGTATTTAAAGTCGAGCATATAGCACTCTGATGCGGCTGACTTGTGTGTGGAATGCTTCGTGAAGTTCCACATAAATTTGCCTTCAACTCCGATGCAACAGAAGAGGATTAGCTTTGAGTCCCAGCTGGCTGTTGCAGCCCAGCATTGATCTACAGCTTCAAGTCCCAAACATTCACTTTTGGCCACAAACACCCCAAAAAACTGAAGCTGCACATTCACTTCGGTACAACATTTGTGAGACATATAATATTTTCTGCCTCTCCCATGTGAATGGCACCCGTTGTAGTCGTTAGGCCCTCGCTGTGCACATTTGAATCATCTTGTTTTTTTTTTTTCTCTTCTTGTTTGTGACATTTTGAAAGTTTGCTTAAAATTCACTCGGGTAGACGGAAACACGGCGACTTTCATCGTCATTATGTGACAGCTGCTATGACAGGTCCACCAGCTCCCTGATCAGAAGGAAGGTGATAAAAATGGAAAAGCGAAATATCTTTTCCATTTTTGTCACCTTCCTTCTGGCTCTGCCACTAATTTATTCGTGTTTTAACCTTTCTTTGTACCTGTGACCTGAGGGGAGGGGGGTCATATGCATTGGAGATGTGAGGGGTGGTCTTCATTCCCTAAAATCAATTTTGAGACGAGGAAGAAAGATGTCTGACAAGGACAAGCTGCTGCTTGCCAATTAATAAATTAATGATTTGTCAAGTTTCCACAGGTGTGAACTTCATTCACTCGTCATGTGAGCGACAAGAAAGGCCTTTCAATGAAAAGTGAGACTCATCTCTTTCTCTCAAATTATCTCTTAGCTACGTTACATTCTGGTATATGCAGGCTCTTCGCTAAAAAAAAAAAAAAAAAAATCTCTTATGCTTTGGGGATTTTTTAAAACTGTACAGCATTACTAAGATAACATGTCACCATGCATGTAGACCAAAAAATCCTCCACTGTGTCACCATTACAAGATGTCGCTTTTTGCTGCCCGCCCACTCTGTGTCACAGCTGTGTGAGCGTATCCCAGTGTGTGTGTGTGTGTGTGTGGCATCTCTGATGCATAGTCTGTAGGGATTTAGCCACTTTGTTACTTGGGAAATTCAATCAAACCAAATTAATGAAGATGACCCCGGCTGACCCCGCCATCATTACTCAATGTGGACGCACACACTTTACTGGAGAAGGTAAATGACTGTGTACACACGTTAACGGGACCGTACGCGCATTTATGCAGTCCCGCACACGTGCGCGCACATTTTTTTAACCGGAACTGACACATTCTTTACAGAGAAGATAATGGTCTCATCCTCGCGTCTGTCCGTCTGCTAATGTCCCATATGTGCTTGTTTGGTTAGTATTCAGCCCTTCTGCCTGTCTGCATTCCCTTCAGTGAGTCACAAAGTGCAAGTGCTTCCCTTGTGTGGAAATAGAGCGTGCAGCTCGGTAAAAGACCACGCTGAAATAGTCCCGCTGATGTAATCTGTTTATAACAGTCAGTGCGTTTTATTATTTCCTTTTATTTTCTAATCAAGTGTAATGTCCTTTTTTTGTCATGCTTTGCCAAATTCTACTTAAGTCATTATTTTATTTCCCAGATGTATTCTTTAACAAACCTGCAGGCATTCGGTTTAAATGATGTTTTAAATAAAGTGGTTGTGAATGTGACTTTCTATTGAGGCTATATATATATATATATATATATATATATATATATATATATATATATATATATATATATATATATATATATATATATATATATATATATATATATATATATATATATATAGACATTCCTTATTTTGAAGGTTTACTGTTTTTTTTGGTCAGATATGTGATTTTGCAGTTGGAAGAGCTTTGACCACTACACATTAAAGAGCAAAAAGCTGAACACACAGTTTAAGGCGGAACATCCCTCAAACCTTTTCATTCAATTATTTCTCCCCTCTTTACATTTTTGAGCCATGTCCTTCTCTTCCTCTCTGCAAGTGTGAAAGTACAGAAGAATCATCTGACAACACTCAAGGTTGTGTTAAATTGAAGTGGACAAGTTTGTCTGAAACACCCAGCGGAGGCATAAAAAAATGAGAAGCTCTCCTTCCAAAATAAACGCGTCTAATCTCTCCCCGAGCTACAGTATGTGGGCCGGCTCTGTCGGAAGAGCTGTCACATTTACAACAAAGAAAACGTGCTAAATTACAGGAACTGAGGCAATTTTCTGTCAGTTTATTTTTTTTTTAATTACAGCATGTGAAAGTCACATTCTGGTAACATATCTATATGAATAAAACAGATATCTCACACTCCCAGAGGAATGATGTTTCGCAACCGTCAGTAAAGATTAATGTTTCCCTCAGGAAAACCATGACAAAAAAACTTTAGACCAGAGTCCAGTCATGTTCTTTTAAACAGCAGAAACAATCACTTGAGTTTCAACTTACATTAAATATTTATTGACCATGGTCATCATAAAGGTTGTTCTATTATCGTTATGGTTAAGGATAGACTGTATGTGGCGTTTTAAATTAAGTGCTTGCTAAAATATGTATGTAAAATATGATTCTGCATTCCAGAGAACCAGTTTGAGGCCTGTTCACATGAAAGCTGTCGTAAACCTGTTGCTACTGCTCCTTCTCCTCTTAATATCCGTACGCATTATAAACTTCATGAGTGATGTGTCGTTCACCATTCTTTCCTTTACAACCTCACCTCAACCTCTCTGCTCTACAACTCCGCTCCACTTAATCAAGCTCCATTTGATGTGTGTGTATGATGGCAGGTTTAATCTGCCTCATGAGAATTAAGACACAGTGCCAAGACTCCAGGGATAAAATCTTATTGATTTATCCATCAACCATCATGCCGACAGACTACAATAAGAAACGGGTGAATGCCTGCACCTGGAATCTGTTATCTTTTTTTTTCATGTGATTGATCTCAGCAAACAGTAGATGTCAGAATCCATCTCATTCTATTCTATTCGGCTCCGATCTTGTGAATTGAGTGGCGAAAAATGGAGCCGCAGACCATAAATTAGCCTTGTGTGGAGCCTGTTATCACTTTTGAATACTAATAGGAGACATGAGGGTCAGGAGGGTTGATGCTTAATGAAGAACTGTAATAGTACATAAGCAGTTTCTGAGACAGATGACACTTTATCGGGGGGATAAGGGCAGGACAGGAGAGGCCCAGGGAGGAAACTGTCAATGAAGTGACCTTAAAGGTCAACGCATTCTCATTCATGATTGCTGCGCTTTGATATTTAGAACTCTTATCATATCAGCACAGGTTCTTCAACGATCATTTAGAATCATACACACATGCTGCCAGACAGACAACAGGAGGACAGCTGTAACTTCCCAAGGCAAACACTAATTTCCTTAAATAGACGGAATTCTTTATTAATGGCACTAATTAAAAAAACAAAGGAATCCATTTTAAAGGCAAATAAACACCTGGGGACATATTTGTAAGGTGCTTTATAACGTTTCTGTTGGCAACTGATTTTTTGTTTGTATATATTTTATGTTTTTTGTGTTTTAAATGTAGACTCAGGAAGGTTGTCTGTACTTTAGTGCACAGCTAATACGCATCCTAACAAATATACACATTCACATAGCTGCACAATGTCTGTTGAGCTCGGTCAGAGGATGATTATATGTTGAAGTTTCCCCTTCCACTACAGCAAATATTTAGTATGCATCATCACTCAACGTGTTCAAACCGATACATCAGCTGTGATTCTTTCAGTCATTTGCAATCTGTAATCTGTTCATGTGACACATTTTCTCAGGTGTGAATATCTGCTGAATGGATGTGGTGTTAAATTGGTTGAGTGGTTGTTTTTTGACACATATACACACACAAAACCCCCCCAAAAAACAAGCATTGCGAGCAGAGGTGGTCTCATTGCCACTTTAGTCACATGTGCACACCAAGACTGAATCTGCTGGTGATGCCTGGAGACTCATTTGACTTATATCACATTAACGGCAGCACAGAGACATTGACATTAAAAGTAGGTCGTCAGAACATAAACTTGGAAATTGCAGATCCCACAGAAATTAGATCAGGAACAGTGACTCGACAGATTGTGCATGTTGAGTCGCTAAGTCTTTCTCCAGCATGCAGCTCGTTTGTGATATATGATCTTATCGATCTTTTACCTTAAGTAGCGTTGTACATTTCAATCATTCCAACTTGTGTATGGATGTGGTGCCACCTGGAGAGAACAAACAGTACTTCACTAAGATGAATCAGATCCAGCCAGCAGTGGACGCATCGCTGTGGAAGCAAGTTGATTATGTGAGAAAACACGTGTCAAATATTAGCAGCAAGGACGAGTTTATTAAGAAGACAAAAATACATTTAAGAGCATAAACTTAACATTAATATGAACAATACCAGTCACTTATTTACAGCCAGAGACAGTAACAGCAGATTAAGCAACACGTTGAAACAAAGAGTGCTTTCAGTGTTGAACAAGGAAATAACGAGCATGTCTCAGAGAATTTGGGGTGATTTTGTTTCATAGAACAGAAGCAACTAAGCCTCATGGAAGCCGAAGAACAACTCTGGTATTCTGTTAATTCTCTCAGGAATTACAATCACTCGGTTTGATGTAAGAAGCTGGTTAACAATCAAGTAAAACAGACAGATAAAATAGCAACACCTGAAATCACCAAAACAGACATGATGTGAAATTAATGTTATTTTAGTTTAATTTAATTTATTCTGGGAATTTTAGATAGTTTAAGATTGACTTTTGACTGAATTAAAGGATCTCCTAAAATCCCTAGAAGGTCTTCTAAATGCTAAGTCCTAAGTCAATAGCAGTGTTGAAGTACTACCTACTTTAGATTCTTAGAGACATTTCACCACACATCCCAACGGCTGCTTCACTTTTAATTCACTGGTGGGGAGTGACAAGCAGTGAAGGAATAGAACAATGCCATTAAACTGGGAAATAAAATGTTGTTTTTTAATTCCTCCACAGCTGTTATGTTCTAAAGCACAGACAAAACACCTACACACTGCTGTGGGAAGGTACCAGTGCTGCTGCGTGCCGTGCTAGTCGGACACACAAACTGGCAGCACTCGGGTAGACCTGCATTAGTTGGATGTTTTTTGTAAATATAAAAATGAGTAACAAAGGAAGCACAAAGAAAAAAAACACAGCTGTAATAGGGTCCCTACATTTTTATACTGCCTCAAACACCCTGGAAAAATATATAAAACAGAAGTGACACTTTGATGCTTTTCACTTGCTCCCTCCCACTTCATTGTCTTTGCTCTTGTCCCGTGGTATGCGGCCCATATTATAAAATTCTAGATTTGGCCTCATGTCGGTGAGGTGGGCCAGCCGGTTGGACATGGCGAAGAAAGCCGTGATGGCGGCGATGTCCCAGGCGTCCTCGCGGTCGAAGCCCACTTCCTCCAAGGACTTGAAGTGCTGCTCTGTGATGGTGTCGCAGCGACACAGAGCCATCGCAAAGTCCAGCATGGCTCGCTCCCGAGGTTCCAGCTCTGCATTCTCATAGTTAACAACGACCTGCGTGAAGGTAGCGATGCTGGAAATTAGACACCAGGATATTTTTATGTGACTTCCCAGATAGCTAACATTTTTTTTGGCCTATATGTGGCTAACACCTGACATGTTCATCCGGCCAACATTTGGCATGGAATGATGGTTCTCCTGTTGCCCAAGAGTGAGCCACAACCAAGCCTTCACAATGGGACCTTTTGCCAAGGGCCAAAAGGTTTTAGTTCTCTGGGTATGGAAATGTAAGTTCCTGGTTAGTTGCTACCTGGACAAATGAGAATTTGCACAAATATGTTTACCAAGGGACAATATAATTTGTCCTTTCTTTGATGAAGACCAGACTTTCATTCATAACTGGGGGAACAGCACAATTAGCCAGTTGATATTTCTCCTACAGTGATCATGTTTAGACTGTAGGAATGGCTATGGTGCTGCACAAGAAGTACACAACTGTACTTGTAGCATCCCGAGAGGCTGTTTTAATGAACCAGGCTAAGATCACACCCAGACGCAGCCATTTTATATATGGGCCACTTTAGGCTGTCATCCAGATTGGTCGTTGCCAAAACTGGGCCAAATATGTTCTAACTATGGTGGGCCATGTGTGTTTCCTCACTCGAGTAATCGATGCTAACTTGCCGCATTTTGGCCTAAACTGGGACATATTTGTTTTGTGATATTTATGCGACATGCAGCCTTAACTACATGGGTCAGTTTAGGTTTACATCTGTTTTATCTGGGCTGGAAGAATGCCTACTATGCTGGATTGTTGCCTGAAGTGGCCCACATCCATATGCTATCTGGGTAACAAGTACACCAAACAAAATAAAATCTGACTCTACTGGCTGCAATTCACTCTTTAACTTACATGGACATTACAACACAAGCTCTGAATCTCTTCACCTGGGTCCCTGCATACAAGAACTACTGACTACTACATTACCTGGTCAGAAAGGGTGGGTTTCTTAGAGTAGATGCGGTGCAGTGCACTGTGGGATACCACACAGTAAAGACACTTATTGTAGGCACTAGTAGCCACTACAATCAGCTCACGATCCGCCTTGGTTAATCTGCCTGGAAGACAAAGATAAACATTTGTATAACAAGACTGTGAACACTGAAGTTAATGCTCAGTGGTGGACTGGATAACCCAGATGTGGCAAGACATGTACCGATACAAAGCCAGAATGTGGTTATCTAATAACCACACCCATACATGCAGCCCGATTTGGCTTTGTGTACTTTTGCAAAGTTGAAAAATAGAGAGGAGGTTAGCTTATTCATTAAGGCTTGTTTCTAATTAGGTCTAACCTCAGGGTCCACATCTCTCCTCAGTCGTTAAGCCATTGTTTACACATGGGCCAAATAAACATAGTCATTGTCCAATCAGATAGAATATTGGAAAGTGGTTATAGCAATGGCTCAGATTTTGTTCAAACTTTAAACGTTTAGGTTCCAAAACTAATAAAATACATTGTTTCCAGTATGACTGAATCAGTAAACATTTGTACTGCATATCTTGATTTCTATATGACCCTAGATTTGCAACAAATGTGCATAATTCCTAAAAATGTCACAGCATTAAATGATATTTCAAATCTCTCTTACATAGGGATGGCAGAAAAATATCTGCTTAATGGAAAACTCTCCTGTAAGCTTCATATTCTGTGTAAAACAAGACACAACCAGCTTCATTACATCAGCATGTGTGAACACATTTCCATTCTTACAGTAAGTGCATTCCAAAACCAACAATGACACTGCACTATAATCTGACTTGTTTTGCAACACCTCTTTATAATGCACTGCCAATATTTACCTGCAAAATGCCTTTATTCATTATATACATATATATTATCTTATTTATACGACATTAATTGTTCCATTACACTTAAAAACAGCTCAGAACAGCTTGTTGAAATCTGACTGAACGCCTGTTTTTTCTCACCTGATTTTTTTTACCTGTTTTTACATAGCTACAGCTCATGTGCAGCAGCTATTACCCAACTATTTAAACTGTTTCATCAAACTGTCTGCCCTGAAATTACCATTAACCGAGAACATTTACTCAAATTATGTACTTACTGTACTTTTAACTCCACTAGAGCTTTAGGAAAGGTATGTTTATTTGTATAGTGCATTTCAACAAGGCGAGTCTAACTTCTTCACATAAGCTGCTTAGTTACTTTTTTCACAAAGCAAGAAAAAGAAATGTTTTTCTGAACTTGTTGACTTTTCAGAGATATGTGGTTCTCACAGGACGACATGAATAATGAATGATTATCTTATAGTATATGATGCATTGTTGTAGATCATTAAACTAACCAACTGTATGTAAAGTAGTTCAAATAAAATAGTAAAACTTTGACAGGGAACATGTTTTGCATATTGTACATTTATTTTAAATAAGGACCTGACTACTTCTTTTAGCTTCAATGCTAATACTTGGTGCAACAACTCACACATCTACAGGAACAGAACCAACACACACCTGTCTCCTTGTTCATTAGTTCATTGTAGTAAGCGAAGAAAGCTCTGAACTCCGCCGGTCTATGAGAGAGGACTTTGAAGACATTAGGCAAAAAGCCTCCCTGTAAAGAAACGGAATGTTCAGTGTAAAATCAGCCTCATATGTCAGTCTCAATATAACCCCTCGAAAATGAGATACGGGTTCCATTCATTTCTCTCCTACTTTTTCCTACATGTACTAATTATAAAACACTTGTGCTTCCATTAAAGCCCTGAGTGTTGTATATCACTACGGGGTGTTTCCATTCTTCATTATTGTGTTTTTTTTTAAGAAAGAGGGTGTTTTATCTCACTTCTGCTGCGAAAGTGTAATATCCTGTGAACAGCGGCCCCGTCTCTGATTCAATGCAGAGCGGGTGAAACGTGGAATTGCATATTTTAAGAGAAATTCAAGGAACACGCGAGCTCAAAAACATTTTTAATGAGGAAATACGCAAAACTGAAGAAAACAAACACCCCGATTGGACGGACAATAACTATGACATCAAAGTACGGACTGTTTTTTATGAGTGGTACATATAGGACAAATTAGGAGGCAAATGAATGGAGCCTATATCTCATTTTAGAGGGGTAGCGTTGAGACTCTCATTATGAAGCTACATCACTATTTTACAAGAACATAAAATCGTAATGATAGGATAATAAAGTTTTTTTTATAAGAATAAACTCTTAAAACAGCAGTGTGTCCGAGGAATATGGAGCATCTTCTTCAGTTATATCTCAGTTTCGGTTTCTTATAATAATCTCAATACTCTTCCAATAAAGGAACCACAGACTTTTGCCTCATTTGTTTAAGAGGAAATGGCTGGAAGTGTTTCATGATCTGTCAAAACCCTTTTTCTCAAAGGCTTACTCATTTGAAGTGATATTATTCTTGTAAATATTTAGTTTATTAGTTTGTCTCTAATACACTGTCGCATATTATCCCAACTTATTCTTTTACCTTTGACTTGACTTCTTCCATAAGCTCCACTATATCATAGGGCAGGTGTTTTTTATAAGGGACTGGATAGCGGCTGATGGTCTCAGGAGGTTCGCTGGAGAAAAGTCTGGCCGCCGCCGCCGGCTTCTTCCCCAGAAACGCGCAGCTCCAGCGGAGAGACGCCTGCAGGGAGGACGGGACAGTCTTAAAAAAAAGACAAGACACGCGGAAACAGGCCGAAATAAAACACGAAGCGCACGAGTATTCGACAACTTACAAGATGCGCGAACACGGGAGGACGAAGCAACTTCGAGACGAGGCCACTCGCCATAACAGAAGCCGGATAAAACTCTGGTTTGAGTTTATTTCTTTCGCTCGTCGAGTTGAGAAGCAGCTGGGAGGGAGCGGAGAGTCTCTTCCTGAATGATGAAGAAAGTCAAACAAAGTGACGTGCTGACGTGAAAGACGATGAATTATTTAACTAGTTTACGTGTTAATCTTTTTTTAACTATTGCTCTGTTTCTTGGGGGTTGTATTAGAATTCTATATTGTGATATTCCTGACGCCAAACAAACCAATCGTAGCAGAGACCTGAGTCACGCCTGCTGCACTACTCCTCCTCACCGCCGGGGGGCAGACGTCCGGCGTCCCTCAGCGGCGGCCATATTGGGACGGTCCAGCTTTCTACACACAAAAATACGCACAATTCGCTGAAATATTGACCGATTTCCAAACGGTTTGGTTTGTTGCACATGTTATTAGCGCTGGTTGAATATTTTAAAATTGCAGCTTTTCATTTAACTGTCATTGTAATGCAACTCATTATAGTAGGTCATCATAACAATGTGTGTACACGTTTATATGAAAGTTCATTATTATAATTATTCGTAATTATAAGTAGGCTATCATGTGCCATAACAATATTAATGATGTTTCTAACAAACTAGTTGGAAAATCGTTGAAAATTAAGAAAATTATAGTTATTTTAATTGTTAGATTAGATTAGATAGGACTTTATTGATCACTTTGGAAGGTTCTTCAGGGAAATTGAAGTTCCAACCCGTCACATACAGCACTATTATATAATATGTAAATACACAAAACACCCAAATACCAACACCAACAGAGAAAATAAACAGATTAAAAAAAATAAAAGTAAATGCCTACTTTTTACAATAACCATGTTATTGCTACATGGTTATTGTAGTGCATATGGTATGGGGTAGGGGAGTAGATAATTGCACATGGAATTATTGGAAAAATTGAAATAAATTACACGTTTGTGAGAAGAAAGCAGGGCAACAGCAAACAAGTCTCTTTCTCTTCTTTTAATAAAGGTATGGACTCCCAAATAAGTGCTCTGTTTTAGGACTCTAAAGCTTTATTGGATTAATTTTGTTTGTAATATTGTTTCACACACTGAGGGAAACAAAAAACAAAACAGGGAAACGCAATAAAAGAAAAAAAAGATTACTACTACTAATAATAACAATAATAGCCTCTGTTATAGAGATATTACACTTGGTTATAATTGTAGGTAAAAAAAATAATAAATGCATTTTCTCATTAATTTACTTGTATTTCTTGCTAAATTTCACATTTACAAATTTAAACAAAAATCTTTTTTGAAAATCACATTTTAATGATTTCTGCCTAAAAAATAATAAGCAATCATTTTCATTTTACTTGGTCAAATGTATCCATTTATGTTGTATTTTACTGCTTTAAGTATTTCATCTGTATGATACTTCTGTCAATAATACGTGCGTTGACAATAAAGATTTATTGAAGAAAATAAAAAAAGTCCCTTTTAACGACCCCGTGACCCGGAAATGACTTTGTTGAGACTGAACGGAACGTTTTCATTCATTAAGAGGGGAAACGTTTAGATAATTCATCAAAACAACTTAATTAAGCGTAGACAGATTGAAGTTACCAGAACAGACATGTTCTACCATGTAAGTATCTGTATTGTTGGCTTACGTTTTTTTTTAAATCGTTGTTTTCTAAGCGGGATCGCTAGCCGGTTAGCATTGCTAATGCAGCTAAACAAAACATGCACTTCCAAGTTCTCACCTCATTCTTATTGTTTCCCTCTAGAAATAGCTTTAACGTTGTCTTCGAGTATTAATGAGACATGTTTATCGTGTTCATAGATTTCTTTGGAGCATGAGATATTACTGCACCCGAGATATTTTGGTCCTAACCTGCTGAACACCGTGAAGCAGAAGCTCTTCACAGAAGTGGAGGGGACCTGCACCGGCAAGTGAGTGTCTGCAAGGCTCAGCTATGTCCACGGCAACTTAAATGGATTTATTACATGGATTTATTTGTACCATGGGCTTCCTATATAAGTGGAACAGGTGTTTATAAAACGGCGAGTTAATATGTAATTTGCTAAAATAGCCTAATCTGTCAGTTTAAAAACAACTGAATGTTTAAGACATTAGAGTTGGGTCAATATTTGCTTTACACTTTAAGTCATCGCGATAGTGTCAAGCGACATTAACAAATTCTGAGGCCCTTTGTCATTTCCCCCATTGATCATACCACTAGTTTTTTTTTCTTTTTTGGAATACCCTCCAATAGAACATGTAGGTTTTCAAATAACAATGGAACATGCGGAACAAAATAACTATATATATATATATATATATATATATATATATATATATATATATATATATATATATATATATATAGAAATACAGTACTTCATTATGTTTGGATAGCTTTATTATAAAATAAATAGGGCTACCAATCTATTAAAAAAAACACACAACACTTGCAAAATTTGCTGTGATCAATCTAAATTAATTCAGATCTTCTTAATAATGGATATTGGCTGTAGTCTTGCATTTATTATACTATAGAGAAGCTTGACATATGTGAGTAATTAATGTGTCTGTGCCTCTTGTGCAGGTATGGTTTTGTCATTGCAGTCACCACCATTGACAACATTGGGGCAGGTGTAATCCAGCCGGGCAGAGGGTTTGTACTGTATCCAGTCAAGTACAAGGCTATTGTGTTTCGCCCATTTAAAGGAGAAGTGGTAGACGCGGTGGTGACTCAGGTTAACAAGGTGAGAAGGGCCGTGCAGCTTTAATGGTCACAATGCAAATATTAAAGCTATAGAATATCTATATTAAAATCTTACATAAACCTTCACTGCAAATTAAACCTCATCAACTCATTGATGTTGGAATGAAACAACTGTAATATAGCAAACAAGTATGAAAAACTGTAATACATAACCATTAAAATGCACTGCAATATACCATTTTTAATGCCATAAATGTGTACAATATCTGATTATTGTAATGACTAAAACTCATCTATAATGTAAAATGACTGCTCTATAATATAAATTATATTTACTCTGATATATGTACCTGTATTATATAATTGTAAGGAGTTAATTCATCTGTACTGGATGTTATGTTGAGTATGAAGTAATGAATAATCAAACAATGATGATTTTTCTTACAGGTTGGATTGTTCACAGAAATCGGTCCCATGTCTTGCTTCATCTCTCGCCATGTGAGTCAGCTAAATGTCTATAGGTTTTGACTGAACTGTTTGCCTTTGATATACATTTTAAATTAAATCATCTTTATTTAACTAGACTTTCTTTTTACAGTCTATCCCCTCAGAAATGGAGTTTGACCCCAACTCCAATCCTCCTTGTTATAAGACAGTTGATGAGGTAAACATATTTATATTATTCCCAGCTGCTGGTTAGAAATGTGTTTAACAAAATACTGGCTATGTTCAGCAGATAATTCCCTCTATTTTCTTCTACTAGTCATAAAACAAGTCATAAAACAAATTTTCCTATTGGTCTTCTTGGTTTCTCTGTCCAAAAGCACAGGGCAACTAGTAAAAAGACCTTTCCAGTTAAATGTAATTGAATTGAACTTTAAAAACATATTTTAGAAGCAAAGAAATATAATATTAGTGTTGCTGAGTTTGTCATTTAAGGATGTTTTCTTCTTATTTTTGAGGACATTGTAATCCAGCAAGATGATGAGATCCGGCTAAAGATTGTGGGAACAAGAGTGGACAAGAATGACATCGTAAGTGCTTTTTCTTCCTTTAATAATGATTTTAAAAAAGGAAATTTCAGTTTTCTTAGTTCATAGGAGTGACCTGCCACATGTTGATTTAAAACAAGCTGTTCACTTGTTTTTCAGTTTGCCATTGGATCTCTCATGGATGATTATCTGGGTGAGTTACACAACAGCATGAGTTTAAAGAAATTCCTTATAGATTACATATCTTCACTCTATTATTATAATGGCCAAAACATATTATCAGATGCAGGGAATATTATATTTAATAAGCATTTCAATCAAAAAGGTCTCGATAGTGGATGTGGACACATAGAACATTAAAGAACAAAGTAACTCAGTTAATTTTTGAACATTCTAGTGTGATTTTTGGCAACTTTAAACCTGACTTAGACTGTTAAATTAAACAAAATGTCAGGTAAATCAAATCTTTAGGAGGCAGTGCCATTTTTCATAACTTTCCCAGGTCTTTTTTGCCTGTTTTTTTTTCTTAATGTAGTGGTAACTAATTTTCAATATCCAGTTTGACAACTTTTTGAAACCTGTGGCAAATTTTCAATGAAGTGATGTCACATGTTTAATGGACTGAAGATCCTGGAACTCCCTTTCTTTATATTCGGCTACATATTTATTCCATTTATTGATACGCAACTTATTGATAACTTGTGAAATTTAGAATAAATGACTATAAAACATTATAGCCTGTAGCTTTTATTACTCACCAGTAAAAATTGATTCAAGAAACATGTTTAAAGATTCTTCTGCACCACGGAAGCTTCTTGAAACAGCCGCCATCATGAAAGCTTGTTAAATTGCCCACGTCAAGGCGTTTTATTCTAAAGGACCTAAGTAAAATGACCATTAGAATAAAGAGTCAACTATGGGTTAAGATGATTTCACCAGACATGGCCAGCATCTTTAAGAGATGATTTCGGCCTAAAAAAAATTACTCACTTTCGTCAAAAAATGACATAGGGCATTATATTAATAGGGTGACAATATCATAGGTTTAGTTTGCATCAAATTATTTTGTGAACAAGCAAATCAGATGGTCAGAACATATTTGGTATAGTTTTTTTTATATGTACCGTGTATGACTTGTGTTGTGCTAAAAAAAAAAAGGTTTTGATTATTAATTCATTTTTTCTTCTGTGCTTATTTTTCAGGTCTTGTGAGCTGATTTGCCCCAGAGGTAGCACATTTGCCATGGGACAGTTTTTATAGCAGCCTCGTAATTTCTTTGTTGAAATTAATATTTTTCTACACTGATTGATACTGTATGGTCACAGATGGTGGAGCCCTATAGCGACTTCATTTTCATCTAAACTGGCATAAAACTCAAAGAAAATGTCACAAAGAGAATGCTTGTTTTACAACAATTTTCTTTAAATATGCTTCCAACTCAAGTATGTACTGTTTGTTTTTGTATGTGGACCATAATAAAGTATTGTATTTGTTCGAATATCTTTGGTATTCTTTTCTGTAACTGTATCACACATTTTAACGTGCGCAAAGGTATATAGCGCACAGCTCAAATGTCATAACATCTCTATTTCTTTTTATTATAAGTAAAATAATCAGCTGCGATGTGACAAAGCTGCCGGTTAGCAGCGTTATAAACCATGAGGCGAGATGCGTGAGCGCGCACATTTCCAGGACGCGCACGTGATGTGGCCGTAAATACGTCAGTGGAGCGCGCCCTCGCTCTCTCTTTCTCTCGTCCTGAAGATGGCGGCAGGGGTGAGTAAGATGGAGAGAGGGCTAAAACTGAGCTTTCTTTAAACTTTTCCGACTCAATCCGCCTAAAATCAGAACCATCCGAGCTCATAGTGTGCGTTTTTACCCGTAAACGCCTCGCCCGGTGTGTCCCGGTGCTGCTGCCGCCTGTATTTACCGATATTTTCATTCAGCGTTCATTGTAACAAACGTTAGCTTTCGCTATCGTGACGTTGCATTTAAGTTGAATGACGCCCCTCTCCCGGGCCGGGCTGCTGCCACGTTACCGGAGCTAACTTTCACTCCGGAAAAACTAAAATTTAAATGAAAGTTTTTTTTACCTTAATGTTAGTACGTTTGTAGTGTAGTGCTATCGTTTGCGTAGTCATAAGAAATACCTGTGTTTGAGCTAATGTTCAATGGAGGACTATTGTGTGTGTTACACTTCCGACAATGATGCTAGTTAGCATTGTCAGCATGCTAATTGACACGTGAATCCAGCTGTTAACTCTGCTCCAATGTTACGTCAGTCGGTTAATTTGCAGCTCGTGCGTTATATTGCGGTAATTTACATGTAATCCTGGTAGATGTAAGAGATGGAACCTTATGTTCTCCAGCATCACCCTAGTCCCCTTCCTATCCGGTTCCATTTAAATGGTAGCATGTAGATTTGAATGGCATCATCCTGATCCAGTGTAAAAAAAAAAAGAATTGTATTACAAAGCCAGAGTACATCATTTGTTGAGAGAATAATAGAATAGCATTCTTTTGTGTTTAGCCATAATGCCAACTTACTAGTAAATAAATGCATGTAGATTTGTTCTGTGTTTTAACTGCAGTTTTTTTCGTCTTTATTTTTACAGACTCTGTTCACGTACCCAGAGAACTGGAGGGCCTTCAAGGCTCAGATTGCAGCAGAGTACAGTGGCGCTCGCCTCAAAGTGGCCAGCAGCTCCCCTGCCTTCACCTTCGGGCAGACAAACCGTACTCCTGCCTTCCTCAACAACTTCCCTCTGGGCAAGGTTAGTGCAACTGATTTATTTTTTTTGTTTGAACAGAGATGTATCCCTGTCTTTTTCTCTGGCAAATGTTGAAGTGATTGTGCAGAAAAATGCCAGTTATATGGTTTGTTTCTATGGCAACAATATCTTTTAATCTGCTTCCACAAATGGGCTTGTCTGTCTTGTCATGATGATTTCCATTTGACATCATCATGAAGCTCAGGAGGGACATGTTCCTGGAAAACAAGCTTTTCATCTTTTTCTTTGTTACCAAATTGACGACACCAGTACCTTTTTTTATCTGTGTCAGGATTAACACTCGTTTTAGGAGAGAAAAAAATGTCGTCCCCTGTCATTGGGCAAGGCAGTGTCCTGCTGTGGCACCAAGTCTTAATCTGACAGGGGAAGAGAGAAATTAGACCATATTCATCCCAGTCGTCTCTGTTTCAGTGAGTAAAAAGGCTGGTTCATGCTGTGGTCACATTAAATGAGACTTGGGGGTTCTGAAACTTTACAATCAGTGTTAATTTTACAAGGATTTTTGACTTGGGCTTAGTCGTTAACACAAATATATTTTTAGTCAACCATTAGTCTCCTCTTTGGGAACATCTGTAGAAAGATGCTGATGCTATAAAAAGAAATTGCTATATGAACAGCAAGCCCTTATGCTCTTCTCGGAAGGGTTTCTACTTCACTGAAACTCTTGTTTCGATATCGGCAAAGAATGTATTTGAATGAGTTACTCCCAATTATGTCAAATGTAATTAAGATGAAGGTTTTTACCTGCTTTGAGTACACCACTGTTGTGCAACTGAACATTCTCGTCCACTTAAACACTTGTTTATCTGCACCAAACACAGAATTCTTTAAATTGTACTTCTGCTTTATTTTGTAGGTTCCAGCCTATCAGGGAGATGACGGCTTCTGTCTGTATGAGAGTAATGCCATTGCTCACTACTGTAAGTCACTACTGTAATTCAATGGTTTACTTTGTCCTATGCATTCTGAACATCAATGTTCATCTAAAAGGTTGCATTTATAGGTTTCTTAATCTCCTAAAAATAAGTATTGTGTGTGTCATTAGGTTTAATGGAGGGATTCTCCATGAAAACTGTGTCACACAGGTGTAGAAGTTTTAAAACATTGTGTTGGCCACAAAATGTTGAATTCAGAAATTCATAAGTCGCTTTAGGATAAAAAGCAATTCATCTTTGTCATTGGTGACATTCAGGTGTTTCATTGTGGATGCCATCCCATTTGTATGCTCGCATGCCAAATCTTAAAGAAACGTGCACTAACTGGGTCAAATGTTTTTAATTGGTGGACATAAATGTGGAAATATACAATAAAAACACCTTTTTATTGGTGCACACCTAACTTTATCTCCACTCTTTGAGTTGCAATGCTGGTAAAGTAGTAAAAGGTTATGAGGAATAATACAAGGAATAATGTTGGCATGCGTCTTGAGTGTTTTATGAATGCAGTGTTAAATTGCAGACTTCTTTTTGTAGTTTTCTAACAGTTCTGTCCTTTTATTTTTTTTCCCCCCCTTTTCAACTGCAGTGAGCAATGATGCCCTGCGTGGCGCCACTCCCCAGGCTGCAGCCCAGGTGCTGCAATGGGTGAACTTTGCTGACTCAGAGATCATCCCTCCAGCAAGCGCATGGGTCTTCCCCACTCTGGGAATCATGCAGTTCAACAAGCAGGTGTGCAGCCCGGCATTTTCTGGTCAAGCTTTAAGACTTAAATGATTTGGTAGCTGTGGTTTGTGCCCGTTTCAGCTGGCCATAGTGCAACACCCTGTTATTGTGACTTGGCATGATCAAGCTCTTGACTGCATATTAGTTGTGTAATCCTGCATAGTCACTCTTCTGTCTGGATCTTTCAGGCCACAGAGCAGGCCAAGGAGGACGTGAAGAGGGCTCTTGCGGTGCTGAACCAACACCTGAACACCCGCACCTTCCTGGTGGGAGAGAGGATCAGCCTTGCTGACATCACTGTGACCTGCTCCATGCTCTGGCTCTACAAACAGGTTTGATATGCACACAGCAGAAGCACAGCCAGCCACACAGTACTGATTTGATTCAGAGATGTTAAGAGTAACACTTCTAATGCTGTTTGAGTTATGATCTGCTCCAGAAAACTGCTCTGAGGATCTTGGCAGATCCTCCTCCTCAACTAGGAGTGTAAATCAGTGGGTAGAAACACATCTTTTTGCCATCTAGTTTTTCAATGTGATCATCACATCAATAAATCAAATATACTCATGTAAAGTTGGCACATTTTGAAGCTTAAGGAAGTAGCATGTCGATTTCAGATAAATTTCATCAGTATTTGATGGCATTGTACATTTAAATTGCTCACTGTAAGGTCATGTGTTTTGATGGAAACGGATGTTTACGCCAGTTTCCTTCTTTGAGGAACATTTATTGTCCCCTATCATTGGGCAAGGCGGTGTCCAGTCATGGCACCAAGTCTTAATCTGATAGGGGAAGAGAAACTTGACCACATTCATCCCAGTCGTCTCTGTTTCAGTGAGTAAACAGGCTGGTTCATGCTGTGGGCACATTGAATTAAACTGTGACTCAAGATCTAAAATTGACTTTTGAAAACACAACACAAATTACAAATCTAGTTCACATTGAGCGTCTAGATAATATTTTATGTTGTTGACTGTACAGCAGAGTCCCATTGCAACATCCGTTTCTCCCATTTTTTAAATTCTCTCCACCTCAGACATTATCCTAATGCCCCTGTCCATCTCTCTCCCTGATAGGTCCTTGAGCCTTCTTTCCGTCAGCCTTACACGAACGTGAACCGTTGGTTTGAAACCTGTATCAACCAGCCCCAGTTCAAGGCTATCCTTGGGGAGGTCAAGCTATGTGAAAAGATGGCCCAGTTTGATGGTAAGTCACCAGCAATGAGATCAGCAAGCACACACTTAGCACAAGACTGGCTGCAGAAGCATTTAATTGAATGCTGAATAACTGAAGTTACACATGGACTTTATGTGACAAAATTAAATGGGTGTGCAACTTAATTTACTTTTCTGTTATGAAGGGTATTAAGCACAGTTAGTCTTTCACGAGACAGCATTTCAAGAGTATCCATCTTCCATATTGTTACATCTATCTTCCATATTGTTACATCTTTCCTGTGTGAACACTATATACAGGTAAATCTCAGAGTAATTTAATTCAAACCAAGTGAAAAGTGGACATATCCTAGGACATGTAGAACAAATCAGGTAGCAGCTAAAGTTCAGCTAAATGTCAGTGAAATTGCTCTGGGCAAGATGACAAGTAATTTTGAAATAAAAATATAAAGAAGCCATTCTCTCTTTATTGGCAAATGTAGTTAAATAAGTGAACAATATAAGCAGGCATGTCATCTAAAAGGATTAAAAAGATGTTTTTCATATCAGGAGCACTTGGAATGTGTGAAATTTAACTCAGTGAAAAACATTATGAATATTTCAGTGTGATTTTTGAATGGACCTGTACCAAAATAAATAGAATATGATGTGGAGACAAATGCAACTGTGCAGCATGACTATTTAATTTTGACTGGTATTTTGACACATTTCACCTTTAAAGAAATATTGCTCCTCCTGTGAAAATGCAATCTATCATAATGCGATTTGGATATAATCTTGTCAGTAAAAGCCCAGAAATTTGACATTCTCTTGAAATTGTTGGAAGAATACACAGCAGTGTTCCACATGTAGTCCGCATTGAAATGCAGACCATGTAGGGGGGCAGATAGAAGCTTATACTGTAATCAGGATTTACCCCTATCTTAGGAAAAATGTCGTCCCCTGTCATTGGGCAAGGCAGTGTCCAGACGTGGCACCAAGTCTTAATCTGACAGGGGAAGAGGAAAAATTAGGCCATATTCATCCCAGTCGTCTCTGTTTCAGTGAGTTAAAAGGCTGGTTCATGCTGTGGTCACATTTAATGAGAAAGGGGTCTGAAATATTACTCTACAATACAGCACTACTTTACAGGTAGTATAGATTGTGTGTGTGTATATATGTATAGAAGATTGAGCCTTTTTATCTGGACATGGTCCTCGTCCAACCCTAAATTGTTTAAACGTAAAGGTCATGGGGCTATAATCTTCTGAAATGTCTATTTCTAAAAAATTGGGGTTGTATTTTTTTTGGATTTGTATTTTTAAATGTTCTGAATAATGTCTTTCTTGGCAAGAGGATTTCTCTTAAATCTAGATGTCATTTGAGATAACTGGGTGTACACAGTAGTTTATTTATTGGGTTGGAGTGTTCATTACAGAATTGCGTTTGGGGACAAAATTCCCCCTTTAACAGATGTCATCTCTTAAATTGTTTGTGCTATTTCACAATTCAGCTCCAGGCCAGCTTCAGATAATGGGACCTATTATACAGAAAACATGTTTTTCATTGTTCCTTTCCTTCAGCCAAGAAGTTTGCTGAGATGCAGCCCAAGAAAGAGACCCCCGTAAAGAAAGAGAAGGGAGGCAAGGAGGCAGCCAAGCCCCAGGAGAAGAAGGAAAAGAAAAAGGAAGAGAAGAAGCCAGAGCCAGATGAGGAGATGGATGACTGCGACGCCGCTTTGGCCGCTGAGCCCAAAACCAAGGACCCCTTTGCACACCTGCCCAAGAGGTAGAGGGATGCAGCCTTTCCCTGTCCATAGGTTCTGTGCATATACATTTCTGTCAAGTGAAATGTCATATTCTTGCTTGACTATTTCTAGATGCCAATGGTCAATCATGTCATTTTGAGCCAGTAGGGTGCAGGTTTGCATCACAGACACTCATCTTGTTTCCCCCCCGAGTACTTTCCTCTGTTTGGAATGCAAAACATTGGGTGGAGACTATTGGCACTGTGTTACACATGTTTTTACTTTGTCTTTTATTAGATGAATTTGTCCAAAACAGCATAAAAACAGCAAAACATTTTTTTCCACAGTATAATTTTTATCACCTAAATATATGTGAAATAGTCACATGTTTGCATTCTACCGAGTGAGTATGTGCATTTTGAGGTTGTATATTTAAATTGCTCAGATGTTTTGTGATTGAAAATGGGCCATCAAGAAGTTTCTCTCTTTAAGGAACATTTATTGTCCCCTATCATTGGGCAAGGCGGTGTCCAGCCATGGCACCAAGTCTTAATCTGATAGGGGAAGAGAAACTTGACCACATTCATCCCAGTCGTCTCTGTTTCAGTGAGTAAACGGGCTGGTTCATGCTGTGGGCACATTCAATTAAACTGTGACTCAAGATCTACGATAGACTTTAAAATAGTGGTAGAATACTCGACAAACAGGAAATGTTTTTTATTACAAATCTATTTGAGTGAGCATCTAGATATTTTATGTAGTTGACTGTTCTGTAGTGTCCGTTTGTAACACCTATTTCCCCATCTTGTGTTTCTCCACCTTAAATGTACAGCCAACAGATGTATATAACCATGCCCCTCTTTTTTTTTTTAAAGTGCGTTCGTCATGGATGAGTTCAAGAGGAAGTACTCCAACGAGGACACCATAACAGTAGCTGTTCCCCACTTCTGGGAGAACTTTGACCGTGAGGGCTACTCCATCTGGTACAGCCAGTACAAATACCCCGAGGAGCTTACACTCACCTTCAAGAGCTGTAACCTTATCACAGGTGAGACTCGCCAGCAGCCACTTTACCCAACCCTTGTTCTGAAGAGCCTCAGTGGTTGTGTAGTGTTTTTTTATTGTTTTATTAGTCCCACTCGTGTAACTGGAGTGATGTTGTGACTCAGTGGTCAGAACATATTGCATTCAAGCTTTTGGATTTCAATCTGTGTGTTTGTGTATATAGGTGTAAGCAAATTCTTGTGCTGTGGGTAGGGCTGCACAAGATATCATATCATAACGCAGTGTGTGCGATAGTCACGTTGCAGGATGTGTGATTTCAAGTAGGCAAATTAATTTGATTGCCTCATGTTATAATTCCTTTGCTGATTGCTACAAAAAAACTGTACATGTCAGGGGGGAAAAACCATAATGCCGACTGTCAAAGCAACAAGTGTTAATGTTGGTAAACAATCATAAGCAGTTATTGCAGAAAAATACCAACAAAAAGAGAAGTTCCAGAAACTGTAGCTATAAAGTCCAAGAAAGGGTGAATTGGACATGCAAAAATTGGCTTCTCTTCAATTCCTGTATTTTTTTCAGATGGAAGGGAGAAAAAACATTTCAGTCAGTTTTTCCAATATCACCCAGCACTAGTTGTGGGTTTTGTACTTTAGTTCAAGATGACGCAACCCAAGTTAGATGTGGTTCGGCTTATTTTATATGAATGTGAGCACAAACTTTACTTGAACAGCCTTAGAGACCATAAAGTAGATCAGAGGAGCCAATTGCGATAATTGCGACTATTTTGACTAATTGTAATATTAAAGGAGTCTGTAGAATATGATGTGGAGGCCAAGATATCTCTGTCCCACATCCATTTAATTTAAAATTGTATTTCAATACACATTTTTAACGGGTATTGCACCTCCTGTATTTTTCAGCCTCAATTTATCATGTAGACATGTTAAAATGGTTTTATCTGACCTATTGGTTGATAGGTCAGATAAAACCTCTGTGACCTATCAACCTATCATGGATGAAATAACATGGATTATTTCATCCATGTTTCTGAAATTAGTCTGTGGGAGTAACTTCCTGGTAGCAACCTGCTTAACTACAAATTAAAATTAAGTGATTTTTGGCACAGATTTCAACGTAGCCTATCTTTTCAGGAAAGCTGTTCAGAGAAAAAGGAGATATTGTCAATCGAGCCGAGATGTTAAATTCTTGAAATCGTGTGCCTATTTCTGCAGAAAGAAATCAGGATTTAGCCCCATCTTTGAAAAAAAATGTAGTCCCCTGTCATTGGGCAAGGCAGTGTCCAGTTATGGCACCAAGTCTTAATCTGACAGCGGAAGAGAAAATAAAAAGACCATATTCATCCCAGTCGTCTCTGATTCAGTGAGTAACAAGGCTGGTTCATGCTGTGGTCACATTAAATAAAAGTCAGGGTTCTGTAATGTTACTCAATACAATACAAACCTACTGTATGGGATTCTTAAGATTGGACCATTTTTCTTTGGCTATATTGAAAAGCCATATTTCAAAAGTTGAAATGGAGCAGTGAGATGAGGGTGTTTTATTTTTTATTGATTTAAAAAAAAAAAACATTGTTTTTCACAGGCATGTTCCAGCGCCTGGACAAACTGAGAAAGAATGCTTTTGGCAGCGTCATTTTGTTCGGCACCGACAACGACAGCAGCATCTCTGGGATCTGGGTCTTCAGAGGCCAGGAACTGGTTTTCCCTGTGAGTATTATCACAGATCTGTCCACACTTAACACAATGTCCTGATTTGATTACATCTCCGCCCACTAGCATGTACTGGCTTTTATTTTCCACACAGATTTGATTGTCATTCACGTCTGTCGTCACTATGAAATGTTTGAAATGAGCTCAACAGTAAACAGAAGTTGTCTGAGTGAGGAAAATTGATTGGATGACGTCTGATCAGTGTCCAGTCATGGTGCTAAGTCTTAATCTGGTGGGTGTAGAGAGAAATGAAATCATATAGATCCCAGTCATCTCTGTTCCAATGAGTAAAAAGGCTGCTAATGCTGTGGCCACAGTGAACATCAAACCAAGATTTTAAATTGACATGAGATCGGCGGAGTAGGTAGTCTACACTGATTTAGTTTCTGTCTTTGTTTTTGGCTAAATTTGTTTGCAGCTCCATTTGAAATGGATCGCTTAGGGTAAATAAGAGTAGTCTCAGTAAATATTCAGAAATTTGACATTCTTCAAATTCCCAAAACTAACACTTAAAAGTACATGAATGCGCACCATGTGATGCTCGAAGCATTCCTTGTTGGATAAGCCACCGTTGTGTAATCTATCATCTGATAGTCAGTGATGGAACATTACCTGAGGGGAATTCACTCAAATAACGCACTGTTTTTATTCCACGGCCCAGCTGTCTCCAGACTGGCAGATCGACTATGAGTCATACGACTGGCGCAAGCTGGATCCCAACAGCGAGGAGTGCAAGACCATGGTAAAGGAATACTTTGCCTGGGAGGGAGACTTCAAGCATGTGGGTAAAGCCTTCAACCAGGGCAAGGTCTTCAAGTGAGAGGACACTGGGACAGTCTGAACATAAGCACTCTGCGCCTCTGCTCTCCAACACTTAAAACCTACGGACTTTCAGCCGCCACGTGCTTATTAAACTGCAACAATGACTTGGAATGACAGTGTTTGAAGACAAGAGTGAATTTTGTCTCAATGGCCCCAAACTGGTTTTCTGTTTGAGCTGCAAAATAAAGCATTTTCCACAATGCCCTTCATGGAATTTCATTTGTGATCTGTGATTTTAGTCAGGTGTTTGAAGTTTTGGAGGGTTGGGGGGTGATATTTGTTTTGGCTGGTAATCTACATACAAATATAAATTAATAAATCCTGCGTTTCACTCTACATATGAGTTGATTTTAATGCTAATGTGAGGACGTATCACTGCGCTGTGATGAATAAACTTATAGAGGAAAATAATTAATTTTATAAAGGGGGGGGGACTTCCAGCGTTTGAAGTTCCTGCATTGCTATAGTTGTGTGTGTGTGTGTATATATATACATATAGTTGTGGTTATATATATATATATATATATTTGGTTGTGGTTTACAACTGTGTTTGACCATGCCTAACAAATCTCTGGCATGAATTGCATCAGACTCTAAACATTCAACCAGAAGAAACAACTGCTTTCCAACTTTTGTATTAAATTACACTTGTGACTCACCAAAAGTTTTTCAAAAGAGTCACTCAAGCATTTATTGTGAAACCGTTAAAACGGAATATATTAAACTTCAACATTCAAACATGAATTTCATCAATTGGAGCTCCTCACTTTTTCCCCTGATCAGAAACGACTTTCCTGTTGTGTCGTTGCTGCTGTTTTGTCCTGTCCCTGCAGAGGGCAGGCAAAGACCTGACTGGAAAGCTGTCAGGCCTTTGTTGAAAAGGGAGCATCCAACAGAGAAGGGAAATGGCTGGGTTGAGGTCTGGTTTGCACAAAAAAAGATGACAATGGGGTCTGTTTTAAACCATGGGTTCTTTCTTTGATGTGCATATTACCCCTAGGAGAAGGAGCCTGGAACAAATCTTCATAAAAAGAAAAAAAACCCTCTCCTTGGATGCCCCCTGATGAAGCACAATGGTAATGAACATAAGTTTTTTTTATTTTTCCCTAAGGCTTTTTCCTTCACTGAGAGATATCAGTACAAGTAAATCCACATGACTTTTATTTTTATAAGTACACATACACACTATATGTCTTGTAATATATATATATATCAATATCTGTATAGTTTGACCACGCCTGATTTAAACTTGATAACATAACAGCTTAGATTTCCAGTCTGCCCTTTTTTGTTCAAATATTGATGCAATCGTTCTTTTAATGAAACTAAAGGCTGTAATTTAAAAAACAGAGATCTTCATTACTGAGGGAAAGTGAAGCTTTACATGGTTTCTCTGAATGCCTGATAGTTTCTATGTTGTAAAGATCAGTCTTGATTTGATTGGACACACCCAGACTTTTAGCAGATTGTTTGAATCATTTCTCATACCTGCACTTTGGCTTATGTTTCACTTCTGTCACCTGATTTCTTTGTTAATTGCATCATTGTGTATTTAATCTTGCGTGGGGGTTAAAAACGGTGTTCGGACCAGCCCGTACGTTTCTATTTGTTTATAAGGAACCTTATCGTCTTTGAGTTTCAGCTTTAATTTGTTAGGCAATAAATTTCACAGAAAAAAAAAAAGTTCTTTCCTAAAGTTTTATAAGGTTCTTGGGTGGATCTCTTTCTCTCTGACAAACACTCACACTCCTATGAGAGATGCACAAGAAAGGAATCTCTGGAGTGAGTCACACGTGTCATTTTTTCCAACTCACTCAGCGTGATTCAGGATCATTTTAGCGCAACCATCTTCCACCATAGTGTTGAATCAGGGAGGCCATTTTAGTTTGTTCTGTGGTCTCATGGAAATCAGAAAATGGAAATGTTCCCACAACATCGGAGCGCTCAAGTCCTTGAACACATGACTCACCCATCCTGTGGATCGTGGTGGAAGAGGGCTGTAACTTGAGCAAATAGCTCCGACTTCACCCACAGCATCGCAGCCGTTACAACACTGCCGGAGGGCTAACCCTTCGATTGCTGAAGGAGCGGTGTTGCAAAATGCCTTTACATTATGCAAGCAAATATGAAATTAACGTGGGCACGTCGTGCACGCAGTTTGAAGCCTCTTGCGGCACATTTCAGGCACGGCGGTGGCAGAATGGAGCCCCTACGCTGCCCCTGGTCCTCATTTGTGTTTAGTAAGTTCAGAGTTAAAAGGCAAAACTAAAGCAAGCCACAAGAACAATACGCGGTCTTATGCCAACAGCAACATTTTCTCTTCCAGCCTTGCCAACCTTCCTCCCCCTGGTCTTTATTTCTCCCTTGGCCACACACTCACTAGTTCTTTTTCCTTCCTCTCCTTGCTCCCTGGATATTTTCTATGTCCTTGCATGAAGGGGGTGGTGGGGGGGGGGGGGGAGGATTTTTTCTTAAGAGCAGTGAAGAGTGCTGGTGAGGGAGGAACACAGAGAGAGGCTGTATTGTTTCGCCACACAAGGTCCCTGTGTGGCTCTCAGCCTCTTTTTTTAGGAGCTTTAGGCATGGTCCGCA
This sequence comes from Lepturacanthus savala, assembly GCA_030544235.1. Lineage (NCBI taxonomy): Eukaryota > Metazoa > Chordata > Actinopteri > Scombriformes > Trichiuridae > Lepturacanthus > Lepturacanthus savala. The sequence continues at coordinate 7,669,094 of CM060464.1, forward strand.
TGTGCCGAGCATCTGGCGGTGCAAGACACACACATCTGGAAAAGAGCGGGGCGGTCGGTGGAGGGCTTGGAGCTGCGAGGTGAAGCGCTAACACCAGGGAGTCCAGAGGCTCAAATGCGCCACGTTTTTTTTCACTAAAGTGTATTGTAGATGCCGCCGGTATAGGAGTCCCCCCCCCCCCCCCCCCCACACACACACGTTTGGCTTTAGCCTTTATTGCGACTCCAGATTTGAGAGTAATAATTAGACAGTAGCTTGTACAGTTTCTTTTTAGGTCGAAGCTGTAACCGCAGAGTCCTTAAATACGATTTTTCCTCCCCGTTAGACATGTTTACAGCTCTGCAACACAGAGCCGGGCTTAATAGCCGACGCAAGTGTGTGTCAGTGTTGTTAATCGGTCGTAGGGATGTCTCCAGGCAGACAGGAACGACACTCAGCCGCCACACATATACAGTCCCACCCTCTGACTTTTATGGACTTTTTTTTTTTTTTTTACGGAGACTAGTCTGGGGTTGGGCTTCGGATCCCACTCACTCACACAAATGCTCTAAGCTTGAGCGAGACCAATGAGGGCAGGACAGTGGATCCTTAGTCAGCACTTGAGGGCTACTTCACCCCAAATGTCCCTTTTCTTCTTTTGAGGAAGAGCCAGCAGCATTCGAATGTTACCCTATAATTCATAAATAAAGGCAAATAAGGACTCATGAGGAAAATATGTGCGACATAGTTTGCAAACTTTTTATAGTTGGAAATGCCAGCAGCGCACTATTCAGACCCCGTCGTTTTCGCACATTTTGTCATGTTGCAGCCTCATACTCAAATTGTTTAAATTGGTATCCAGATCTTCTTCTGTGCCGCCTGAAATGTGGCTCAGGTGCCTCCCATTTCCCTTGATCGTCTTTGAAATGTTTCTACACCTTCATTTGACTCCATCTGCGGTTAATTAAATGTATTGGACATGATTTGTGAAAGGGACACAGGTGTTTATATAAGGTCTCAACAGTTGACAATGCCATGGGGACGAAGAAACTGCCAGAACTCATGCGTGATTGAGTTAAGGCACAGATCTGGGGGAATATAACCTGATTTCTGCTGCGTTGAAGGTTCCCAGGAGCACAGAGGCCTCGGTTACTGTTAAACGGAAGAAGTTTGGAACAAACTCGGAGCACTCGCCGGGAGAAGGGCTTTGGTAAGACTGGTCGGCGTTAAGGGAAAGCTGAAGATGTACGGGTAGATATGTTTAATGAAAACTTGGTCCAGACACAAGAAGGGCCCTGAGCACAGAGCCAAGATAACACAGAGAGCCCCTTAGGGGAGAATCTGTGAATATCCTCGATTGGCCCGGCCCGAGACCTGGAGACTTCTGTCCACCCACGGTCCTCACCCAACCTGACGGAGCTTGAGAGGATCTGCAAGAGAAGAATGGCAGAAAATCCCTAAATCCACGCGTGCAAATCTTGTCGTGACAGGGCCTTTTCAGTTGCTGCACCCTCCCACTGGAAACGCCCTCCCCAACCATAGCTGTCAGGCTCCCACCCTGCCATCTTTCAAACAAGCACTCAAAGCCCACCTCTCCAAACTCCCCTTTTCCTGCTAACCGCTGTTCCCTTTCTCTTCCTTCCTTCCATTCCACAACATGTTTTGTACAGCTTTTCTTTTTTTTTTTTTTTTTTTATTAAATGTACTGTTTGTTTTCTTTTGTTTGTTGTGCCCGCCATGTAAAGTGTCTTTGGGTACTTAGAAAGGCTATTTAAATCCAATTTATTATTATTAGTAGTAGTAGTAGTAATAGTAGTAGTAGTAATGTTATACTTAAGAAAGCATAAGGCTGTAATTGCTGCCAAAAGTGCTTCAACTAAGTACTGAGTACTAAGACTGTTGCTCAATAACGGAGTATCAAATGTAGATCAGTGGAAAACAATGAGTTTAAATGATTTACAACATAAGGCTGCAACATAAAAAATATAAAAGGGTCTGAATACTTTCTGATTGTCTGTTGTCTTAGGCAGGAAAGTGACCATCTGATTATAACTGTGTCCTGGAGGCATTTCTTCCCATTTCGTGCACTTAAAAAGGGCTGCGAGCTACACGTTTCTCTGTGACACTAAAACACAGTAGTAACTCAGCACTGGAATGGAATGAGGGAGGTCAAAGGTGAGTCTGCTGAGGGGAAATAGCTGAAGAAAGCAGGGAAAGACAAGATGATATACTAGTTAACCAACCGGGCTACGCCATATCACCTTGCGAGTGACTAACATCCTTGAGTTGGGGAAGTCAGCGAGTTATTATTAATGAGTTATTTCTTTGTGAGTTTGTGTTGCCCTGCAACCAGGGCTGCCAGCGGGAGTGCGGAGAGGAAAGTGCGTGACACGAGGGAGGGAGGAGAGGAGAGGTACTGCAGAGGGAAAACAGACAGCCCCTGCGATCCTGGACATGAAACCCCAGTGTTGCCTCTGGCTCATATTACCAGAATCTGGAGGTGGGGCGGGAGGAGTGATTTTGTAAAACTAAGACAAAACAAATACGCACTTTCATGGAGTGCAGAAATATCGATCAACTCCCAGAGAAAGTCAAGCCAGCAATAAAAAAAAAGTGAGAAAAGGAATAGGAATAAAAAAAAATCCTGCTCATTGAGATTCCTGTTGGTTGAGGCTGCTTACCAAGGACACAGTATAGCCTCTTGCATTGTGTTTTAGTAAATATTACATTCATATTGCTTTGTTGTTTGGGTGTGGACCAAACCACCAATCTTCACATTGGCTCCAGACTGTCAATTATCTTCTCGTGGAGCAGAAGTGCAATTGTCCCCCTGTTGTAAATAGATATTTTGCCGGTATGAGACCTCAAATCAGCAAAGTTGAAAGTAAACCTGCATTGTTCCTGCTCTTTTAAACACCTTGTGCACACTTCCTTTTCTGCAGTGTGCAGTTAAGTAAGAGGCAGGTTGGACCCGGATGAGCTGTCTGAATAGGTACCCCCGACCCTGCTCCTGAAAGGGCCGATTGCTGTTTTCATGTATCGACCTGCCGGCGGCTTATATCCCACCCGGAGAAAGAGTTGGAGTGTTGGAACATTTTACAGCTATGACTGGAATGTGCAGCTCGCGAAGGTATCTGCGTGTGTGTCGAAGCACACCAGATGGGAGGTGTGTCATAGGGAGGAGAAACTCTTGTATTGCCCCCCCCCTCCCCCACTGGATCAATAGTTCATAATACAATGCGTGATTGTAAGACACTGGAATAAAAATAAAAGGATGACACAGCGAGCTAATCAGCGGAAATCACACCTATCTGCTCGTCAATGGATGTGTCACATCGTGAGGCCTGATATGATGGAGTAATTGGGTAACACCGACATACCTGGGCTGGGACTATACGCTGCGATGGCAGCTGCAAGACTCAGCTTGTGAAAGGTGTTCCCGGCGTCGGTCACTTCAGATGAGCCTTGTTGTGCAAGACAAAAAAAAAAAGTGTTTAGGTTACATCGGAAAACAGGAAGAGACGAGGAGGAGGAGGAGTCGCCGTCTCCAAAAAACAATCACAAACTCACTAACAAAGCAGAGTTCCTTTACTACGTTTTTCAAACTGCTGTGTGGCATGTGGTATTTATCCATACACACACACACACAGGGCATTGCTATGGAAACACCCCTGCGAAAACCTGCCCCGTTGCTTACAGTATTATGTTGCCATAGCAGCCATCCCAGAATAGTCTTCCCCCTCGTGTTCGTGACTCACAACTCGCAGTGGAAACCACAATTCAATCTGTCTCTCATTGCCCTTTTTTCCCCTTACATTCTTCTCTGTACCAAAGGAACAGCTCGCCTTTCTGAATCATCTGTATGCATTCGTGTATGTGTGCGTATGTGTGTGTGTGTGTGTGTGTGTGAGAGAGGGAGCACGCGCTGTGGGGAATTCCAAGAAGATTACAATGATGAGTTACTATGGTGATGGCAAATATCAGGCGGGGTGACCTGTGTGTATGCGAGATAATGTATCTTGAGTAGCTCACACTGTCATTAGCTGACTGTGATTTCTTTGGAGTTGTAATCTCACCATGGATACACTGTGCTCCTCAATGATTACTTTAGATCCACTTTGTTTTGAGAAGTCCCGGCTTGTGGTCTGCTTACTCACTGCACGAAATAACATGAATGGAAAGGCGTTGCATGGAGCTTTTAACAGACGCGGCGCAGTATGCAGCGGCAGGGCTCGGGCTAAAACCTCTTTTTTTGCTCCTGCTTCGACTTCTAATGATTGATTATCATTCCAGTTTGGTTTTGGGTCCATGTTCTAACTAATTTACCAAGAAGATTAAGGAAATCCAATTATTGGTGCTAATTCGATTAAGTTAAATCAAATTATTGATTTAAATTAAAACTGGCTGGACATAGAGGACCGGGACATTTCTTACCGTTTACCGCAATTATACGAGTCAGGAAATTTTCCAATTATATCTGAGGCTTCGGCTGGCCTTCTGAGAAAACAGAGGGTTGAAGGAAAAGTCAATGAATCGTTTTTTCAAAGAAGCTGACTGGTTAACATTTTAAATTTAGTTCAGCTGAATCATGAGGAGTACGGTTACACTTCTCTGAATGCAGAGCGATGCCAAGACAATTGTCAAAAAGACAAATAGATAAATGCTCGCTTAATAAAAGCATTCTGGGTATTCGTTTTACAACACTGGCTGTTTTGTATTATTTTATTTTCTTCCAATTATATTACATCCAACGGCATTTTATTGAAATTCCACTCGTGATACTACATATATTATAAAAGAATACAACTCAAGGGGATTGTAACAACAACATGTGGAGTTGATTTGATCACTCAGCACTGCTGATAAAAAAATGAAATACAGTATAAAGAATTCAACTGATGGGTGTAAATCTATGTTTTTACATTAAAACATACAGAAATGTAAGAAAAAACATAATAGAACAAATTGGCTTCACCGACTGAGCTCTCTGTTATTATCCTGGGACTGGGAGCTTGTGACCAAGAACTTGCATTCATCTGTGTCTTTATTAAATCATGATAAATTCATTTATTCCCCTCACAACCCCAAAACGTCAAATCTGTAATTTGTTTTGCTTGTTTGTGTTATGCTTTTATATATTTTCTGGTACACAGGGACCATGATTAGGCGATCTAGGGTCTTAAAATGAACAATTTCAGCTCTATTCAATTAAACAGTGAGATCAATCGAAATATCTTTTTTTTTAAAAAATGGAAGAGACTTGATTTTGTAAACTGGAAACAGCTGTAAGAACATAGGACACGCTGCTTAAGTTTTCAGCCGTTTCGATGTTTTTTTTTAACAATGGCACATTCATTCATTTATGAGGAACACAGACTGAATCTGTAGTACACTTCTTTTGACATTCTTCAAAACTGACAATGCCTCTTTGATAATGTTTATCTGTCTGTGTCTTCGACACCAGCTGGTGAAGCACTTGTCACAATATTGACAATGTTGCATTGTGTTGCAAAATCTAATGAAGCCGCTATACAAAGAGCAATTCTCTGTGCACACAATCTGGTTTGTGTAGGGAGTGCTGATCTCTCGTTATGCAAACCGAACCCTTTAAAAATCTTTAATTTTATTGACATTTTTAAGCGACCGCAAAAAGCGGCAAACAAAATCAGGTTTAGTGAAAACAGATGCTGCGAACAGGCTTGGCTGTTTATGTAAATCACAAATTTCGCCCGGTGTTGCCGCCAATGAAAGCTATACTTTTGAATTTTCCTCGACCGATTATGTTCCTCAACTGAGGAAATCAATATATCACACGGACACCAGAAAATGTGACACATGCGATAACAGAACGAATTCATTCACTGGTTACTCCTTACTTTTAAAGTAATGATATACTGCTCCTAAAGTTAATATACAAAAATGAATAGAAGCGCAGACAAAATTAAGCTGTACTTGAATCCAGTGTTGGAATAAAATCCTTTTGTATCGCATGTTCTATTAAATTATCTGGATGACTCATAGAAACAGGCCGTTTGCCAAGCACACTACCCGTATTGTCTGAATTGGGGAAAGAATTTTTCTCGATAATTGAAACTGACATTTTGCAGATATAATACATGCATTTTCTCTGTGTTGATCACACTCTAACCTTTATCAGCTGTTTGAAAAAAAAAAACCCACCCATTGTAAATTGTTTTGGGTTAAACAGTCCATTGAAATGTGTTGACAGTCTGTTGTGACGCATGTAACGCAATCAAATATGCATCTCCCCCTCATCAATGTGATTGAATTTAAATTATCATTAAATACAGGTGTGGGGTCACTTTTTTTTTTTTTTTTTTGTAATCGTATCACAAGCTAAAGTATTACTCAGGCCAGTGCCATGTGACTTCCCTTATCCTGCGGGAGACATTAATCATACACACACAAACAAGCGCGCGCACACACACACACATGCGCGCACACACACACACACACATTCAACCATCCATCCCGATCTAATCCTCTCATTTTCCTCTCCTCTAGAGTCTGAGCTGCCCTGTTTTCATTGTAGTTATGGGCCGTGACTCATCGTGCGTCTGAGCCAAGCTATTTGCACTGGTTCACACTGGCTGACACACCTAGCTGCAGGAAACACACCCATTCCCACATATCCTTGTATTCAACTACGTGACTTGCTACAAAACAGTGTCAGGCAGGGTAGATTACCTCCGTAAAAAAAAAACTCTGAAGGTGCAAATTATTCATCTCCCTTTATATGGAGGCGATACAATCGTTGCACAATTCATGTTCCTCTTTGAGGCTCGCTCTCTAACTCATATCGTTATCGGCTTATCTGCTGCTCAAATGCCTGCTGCTGGATTGGTTTAGATTTAACAAGGATTAATCAATAGGTGATGAAGGCCTTTATCTGGATTCAGTGCATTAATGTCAGAATAACTTCTTGAGTGGCGGTGATTAAGGAGAAAGGTAGAGCTGCAAACATTTCAGATTGTTTTGACCTGATCAGATTTTATGATGTAAGTAATTGTGTTTCTGGATATGTGGTATGTGTGGTGTTGTTGTTTCCCCCGGTTAAATAAAGGATATTGAAACTGACTGATTGAAGCAGGCGACCTATTTTACTTTAAGTTATATGAGAATATAAATAAATGCTCATTGAAGAGTATAATGTCTATGATATAATGCCACCTTCAGTGTTTATATTGGATTCCCAAGCTTCGCTTTCAGAAATCATGTCTGTTTGATTTCCTGGGAAAATTAGGTTTGATTTATGCCACAAGATTAATTTGTTGTCCACAATGTTTCATGGTGCAGGCTCTGAGGAAGGCAGGAAAGTGTTACCCGTTCAAATAGGGTTCCCCTTCTCCTGTTGTTGGTTAGGTAAGGTAGAAACCTATACACGAGCAACACAAACACAAATACCACTTTGAAATGCTAGTGGGGGAAAGTTGAAACGTCGTCTCCTTCTACTTTAACCTGTTAAAATCCAAAGCAGCCTCATACAGGAGCAGTTGAGTTTAATGCATCAATTCAGGTGAAGCACGTAACATTCAATACATAATCTGCATTTTTTTTTGCATATTTTTACTTGTAGCAACACACACACAGTGTAATATTCTAGCTGTATTTGTTTGTAAGTTACACAGTAACTTAAAACCTCAGCTACAGCACTAAAAATATATATTTGTATCTGTAGTAAAGCATAATTTTAGCTTTCTTTTGAATATTCTAGCTCTATATTCTCTGTCACAGTAACCTAAATCGATTCTGACGCTTCTGTACCATTGTAGATTTCTTTTTATACCAGTTTTAAGTGCATAACCTTTGTGGTTGGAGGAATATTTCATGTTTATCGCCATTTACGGCAGGAAAAGTGAAAAAATAGAGGCCTGGGGCTCAAGTGGTTAAACACTGCCACTGGGGCCACATGTTTACTGAGGGGCGGATAAGTGACTATTACCACTAAAAACCTGTAAAACAAAAGTTGCGGAGCAGCACACAGTTAACATGGCCATTACACACACACCTTGTGAGTTTTCTGGCAGCGACAATTGCTTTGAGCTACAAACATGGTTCAAAGGCAAAAACCGGCCACACCTCAGTGCAAAAAGTCAAACACACGAGGAGCTGAGCAAACAGGTGCAGTAGCAGACACGTTGCATGCAGACAGTGATGCATTTCAAGTTGTGTCTCCGTACAGAGAAAAGCAGCAAAGGGTTAAAAAAAATATGGACTAATCGAGCTCCACAGTTGAGAGCACAATGATGATTGGTGTCGCTCGCCCGTCCATTCACAGAATAATCTGTCAGGACGTTCAGCGGTGGGTTTTCATGTAAAGAACCTTTTTTTTTTTACAGTTTATTTTTAAAGACGAGTAAAGCAGTAACACCCTTTATACAGAGATCTCGAGGATAACTGCTTATCTTACGCATGCTTCGGATTACTCCTTCACTTTTATCTCAGCATGTGCACACACACAGTGCATTCAGAAAGCATTCTCCCTTCAGTTTAGCTTTTTTTTTGTACATTTTATGATGGTGCCGCCTTATATGTAATAATTTAATTTCTTCCCCCCGTCAATCTACATTCAGTACTACATTTGTGACAAAGGTAAAACAGGATTTTAGATTCATTCTTTTGCAAATGTATTACAAAAAGAAAAAAAAAGCGATAACCGCCTCAAGTCTCCTGGGGTATGATGCAACAAGCTTTGCACACATGGATTTGGGGATTTTCTGTTGTTCTTCTCTGTAGAGCCTCTCAGCCTCTGTCAAGTTAGATGGGGACCGGCGGACAAACTTTTAAAGTCTCTCCCGAGATGCTGAGTCAGGGTTAAGGCCGGGCCACTCGAGGACATTCACGGATTTGTCCCTAAGCCACTCCTGTGTTATCTTGGCTGTGTGCTTTGGGTCATTGTTCTGTTGGAGAAATAAGCTTCGCCTGAGGTCCTGAGTGCTCTGGACCAGGTTTACATGAAGGATATCCCTGTGCTTTGCTCCATTCTGGTTCCTACCGCTGAAAACCAGCCCCGCAGCGTGATGCTGCCACCAACACGCTTCACTGTCTGGATGGTACCGAGCTGGTTCCCTTCAGACGTGATGACTAGAACTGAGACGAAATAGTTCAATCTTAAGGGCTGAAATATAACAAGTAAAAAAAATGAAGGGGAATACTTTCTGAATGCACGCACACAGTAGGATCTCTCATTGTTGGAGAGCTGCACCCTGTTCCTGACAAAAAAAAAAAAATCAACATTCTCTTGACTCATGATGGTGTAATATGGTAATATTAAAGCATGTGTGTGTGTGTGTGTGTGCGCCACTCCCTGTTCGCTCCTCACAAAGACATGCAGCGACTTCCTCTATGTTTGCTCTACTGTGTGCGTTGTTTGCTTTTTCACCTCACTGAACTTAGATGTGAAACGTGAAAAAGGCGTCAAGGGGTGTTTCAAGAACACTGAACATAGGTATGTGAAGTCCTGAACACACACACACACTTCCACACACATCCTACATATCTCAACTTTGGATGTACACAAATTTCTTCGATCATTCTATTGTTTTAGTTCCTGAACTCGCTGATTATTGGACATTTTTCACCTATAGGGCTGTAAACTCCCATTTTCTGGCCTCATACATTACCCACCGGCTGAACTTTGTTTGAGACACCACCCAATATAACTGTGTCCCCTTGACTCATATCGCTTCTCTTATTTCTCTATTGGAGAAACAGATGCGCACATCAGATGCAGCTTCATTCCACAGCAATATAACCCCTGACCATTTGCAGAGTTTGGAATTTTCTATGTGCAAAAGTCACAAAGCGAGGGTCAAAATGTCTTTTCTTTCAAATATCAGGGATGGGTTTGGCAGGGGCTGGGTCTGCTGCATGAAGCGCTGTTTTTGCACTTGTAGAGAGCCAGTGTCTCGGTGCAGAGAATGGAGCCAGAGCGACAGCAGTATTATGAGAGGAAATCTGCACTGAACATGATGGCTGTAAAGCAGCGTTAAGTGAAATAACAGTCTGCTGAAAGGGGAACAGCACTTGCAAAAAGTGATTTTAGAGTTTCATTCTAAAATATTGCGCCCAGCAGATGGAAAAAAAAAAAAAAAATCATGTGATACTGGGTATTTCAAAATGATTGCGGGGGAGAGAATGGACTTCCTACTGACAATTACTAAGATCACTATTTCTATTGCTATTTACCGCTCGAGAAATTCAAAACAGAAATGAAATTATTATAATACAGAACACACAACAATCGCTGTTCAGTAAGATCTGGTTCAGGGTGGTCATTGTTATACAAAAACTTTAGAGAAAACTGTCTTGTAAATACACACTCTGCCTTTCTTCTGTAAGTAAAGGACTCACTCCTGAGTCATTTTTGGTAATGATAACTTTGTGCCACTTTGTGTGCAGTAATTTAAATGGTGTAATAACATGCTTATGTAATTGTCTATCATATGATACCCATTTTGTGGTGTGTTTTGCCTGTGTAGTTCGCTCTCCTTCTGAAATGTGAAACGAAAACAAAGCTGGTGGCAAAACAGTTTGACGCTGTTTTATTTTGGTAAGATTGATGATTAAATGACATAAAAAAGTTCATATAACAGAGGCAGCGGATTCTGACTGATGTTCCAAGCTGCTGTCATTGTTGTGTGAGTTAGTTAAAGAGGCCCTGTGTGTGTGTGTGTGTGTGTGTGTGTGTGTGTGTGTGTGTGTGTGTGTGTGTGTGTGTGTGTGTCATTTGGGTACGGTGAGGTGCGTCATGTCCTAAAACTGTCAAACTGATGACTTTCCGTTTCAGTAAAGAAGAAGCATAAACCTCTAAGACAGCAGATTTCTTTAAACATTATAAGACATCACAAAAAAAAAAGTCTCAGTCAATTTCTTCATTTGATAGCAGTGTCAAAAGCACTCACTGTTGTAATAACACTTTAATAATAACCATCATCTATAAATGGTTAATTTAATTAATTAATCTTTTGCAAAAGTTATTTTACTGTTTGCCACTGGTACATGATTTAATTATTATTTTTTTTAAATAAACCATGTATAAATATTAATTTAATGGTTATTATAAAGATGATGATTATAATACTCAGTCTAATGGTAAATAAATACTTTGTAAAGCATCTATGACCATTAATTAGATAGTTAATTAACACTTTGTTAATGGTAATAATTGTTTTTAAAGTAAACCTTAATAAAGTATTAATAACCCTTTAACAAGGTATTATAATCATCAGTTACAACTTTATTATAACCATCTAAATAATGATGATAGAGAGTTTACAAACTAATAATTAACCATTAACAAACAGTAAAATAACTATCAATAAGAAGTGAATTAAATGTCTATTCACCATTTATACATGATTAAAAAGTGTTAGCAGTTTAGATTTTAAATGTAGGGACTCATGAGCATTTAGAGTAGGTTTCTTATAGATATATATAGATATTTCTTTTAACCTTTTCTTCTCCTGTTGCATGTCATCAGAGCCTCCACATGGAGCAGAGATATGAAGCAGTGGGTGGTCCCGTGGCCGCCGAGGGCCACTCCCTCGCACCGGTCCCCTCCCCTCTGTTCTCCTCCCTCTGCAAACCAGGAGCCCTACCCAGCTCCCTATCCAAGCACTCTGCTCAGCCCAGAGGAGCAGCTACACAGGGAAAAAAAAAAAGAAGCAAAAAATCAACTCAGAGCTGAGGAGGGAGGGCGAGGGGTGAGAAAACGCCCTGGAAACTTGCTCGATCGAGAACTAGGAAAAGAGTGAGAGAATTCAGACTGCGAAGTTGAGGCTGGAAGAAGTGCTTTTCTTGGGCTGGGAGAGAAGGGGAGAGGACACGTTTTAAAGGATGCTCAAGCTGGTGCAGTGAGGCTTCTTGAGCGCACAGGACTGCGCACAGGTAAACATGCACTTTTTTTCTATTCTTATAATGAAGTGAATGTTCTTTTTTATTTTTAAAACTTTATTTGATGAACTGTTTGCTCTGCTTCAAACTTGCAAACCTGTGTGATCCTGATCAAAGTTGAAACATTTAAGTTGCAAAAGTGAAAATGTTATCATCATCCCAGCTGGCAGTTGTAGTGATTCATCAGTGGAAATATTCCAGTGACTTTATTCTACTTTATGACATGTCTCCTGTGGTATCCTGCATTTTTTTCCTAAAGGGGAAAGTTGTGCTGTGGCATTGGATTGTTATAGGAGAAAACATGTTTTTAATTACATTAATATCCCGTTTTTTTTCTCTCGTAATATGAACAGTGGCAGTGATGTGGCGTTTCTTGTGTTTTAAATGTTGATTCCATATAGAGAAGTCATAGAAGTGGGTGTGTACCCACAGCTACCACACAATTGCAGAGGCTTGACTTTAGTTGCGCACTTCACTTTTCCTTTTCTTTAACTGCAGCACAAAAGGTAGAGTAGTTATCCAAGGTGTGTATATACACACTAAACCTACACTTCCAGGGGGAACACGCTGTACCTTATGGTTTTAGAAGAAATAAGCAGGAACACCCCAAATGACTCTATTTTAGCGATTTGATTGCCGTGCAACTTGATATTCTTTGTACACACATAATCTCAAGTATTTGGGATAGGTCATTTTTTTTTGTTGTTTTTTTTAAATAGCACTAAATTATCTCACACTCATCTTGACAAAAGTTGAATGAAAGAAGTTTGGGAAGGACATAAGAGTTGGGTTGTTCACTAGGATGTCATTGCTTGGGTTTTTTCTCCTATCTGTGCAACTTGGAAGTTTTAAAAAGTAAAGCGTGCAGTGACAAGCTTGGGTGTGGATTCCTCTCCTTCGCCCCGTCCACCCCCTCCTTTTTTTCTCCCTCTCTTCTTGCTCCGCTGTCTCCTCGCCGAGGCACACCCTTTACGCCCCCCCCCCCCCCCCCCCCCCCCCCCCCAAAAAAAAAAGAGAGAGAGGAAAATCTCCATACATGAGGCGTCTCAGTGGGGTTTGCTAAGCACATCCAAACTCCGTCATTAAAACTTTTTTTTTTTTTTTACTGTTTATCCAGTGTTGTACTGTGTCATATTATTACATATACTCCTAGGGAGCCATGGAAATCTCTTATTGCTGTGTTTTTAATGCATTCTGGCTTTCTTATGTAAAAGTCCCTGATATAATATAAATCAGTGTTTGAACAAGGCATACCACGTCTCCAGTTATACTCTATGTTACGTAAGAGAAAGTTTACAAGTGATCTCTGCTGCTTTGTTCTGAGGCTTGTATGTGCTTTTTTTTTTTTTTTTTTACAGTTTAGGGCCAAGATTTCTCCTCTTTCTTTCTTTCTTTCTTTCTTTCTTTCTTTCTTTCTTTCTTTCTTTCTTTCTTTCTTTCTTTCTTTCTTTCTTTCTTTCTTTCTTTCTTTCTTTCTTTCTTTCTTTCTTTTACCTTGGGTCTCTTTAACCTGGGCTTTTGGCCAGGGTGTGCAGGGGAGGAGAGACAGGGGGAGAGGAGAAGGAGGGAGGAAGACGGGGAAAGAGAGTCAGAGAGTGAGGGGGGATGGGCGGGGCGGGGGCGAGGAGGGGAGTAATGGAATGTAGTGGTTTGGAAAGACAAGCTAATTGAAACCAGGTTTGAGGCATAGAGGGGGAGCGAAGACTTCGCACATTTGGAGAAAGAGGGAAAACGCATTTTTATCGGCCCAAAAGCTGAGGGATACTGTGTAAGGATTTCTGCCGAACTTACGTAAACCCTTAAATCATGTCTTTCCAGGTGCGGTTCCAGCTCGATTAGTCACTTCTTGATATACTGCATTCGTTCGAGTTGAGGCAAAAGCAGACGATAATCAAAACCAGACGTGATCCCTTGATGAATCTTGGTTGGGAGTCAAATCTCAACTGTGTGTATAGTTGCCTGGCCTCCGCAGGCCCTCTCCTGCCACACCCAAAAGTCATTTTCGGTGGAGTGTTCAAGGGAGAGCTGCTCCCTGCCTCGCTCTGCACGGCCTTCTCTACAATGTGCAGTTAACTCGTGTCCAGCGGCTCACAGCTCATAGCTATAAATGTCTGGCATTTCTCAAATTGCTCTTGTCAAGATGATTGACTGTGACAGACTGGCCGAAGAGTGAAAAGACCACTTCGGGGCCAAAAGGCCTTCTCTGTACCAGGTTGTGATTTATTATACGATAATTAAAGAAATCATGTTTTACCTGGTGATAATATCTCTTGAAATACTGCTTCAGGATTGGTGCTAGTTCCGCTCCAAGTCATGGGCAAACAGATATGGAACATAATTGTCAAGCGGCAAAACTTATAGAACTGGTTCTCGACTGCCTACAGTTAAAACGTTGGTTTACAGGCTCACTTTGGCCCGGGGCGGATACTGCTTGTTTAAATACTGGCACTATCCAGCGATGCAGCAGCACAGAGGCAACATTATGCTGTCACCTGAAGTAAAATACGACTTTTGGAATCATAAAAAAACAAAAAAAAAACGTGCAGGTAATCAAAGGGAAATTTTTCTCGTTTTTTGCCGTACACGGTGCCACAAGCTGTGTTTTTTTGCACTTGCCATTCTTGTGACAACTAGCATTTTTGCCTTATGGCTGTTCGGAGTCTTAGTTCCTCCGTGTTAAGATATTTATCACAGCGCTCTACCAAATCCACTATATGTTCTTTCCCTGTTGACTGGCAGGACAGACAAAAGGAGCGGCGGTATTCAGCTGTGCCAGTGTGTAACAGAAAGAAACTGGTCTCTAGGTCTCACACTTCCTCTGCCATTTCCTCCTGGGTTTGTTGAGTGGGAGGTGGGAAGGAGGGACGGCGTGGGGGAGGCGCAGAGAGCAAGGTGGACGCGGTGCGAGTAAACTGAAATAAGGGAGGGTGACTACAATCAAACTGTAGCTTATTGTTTAGTTGAGGCACTTTTTAAGGTAATCCGCCAAGCAGCCACTCCCTTTCTCATCCACCCAGCGCCGGCTTGGAATGTTTCAGCATGCTCCCGGTATGCTCTGCACGGCGTATAGCGCTCGCATTACTTTCCTTGTTGTTGAGAAATAGCGACTTGAGAGGTATGATGAGTCATTACAATCGCACCACCCACCCCTGTCAGTCACACCCATGCATATACATGCACTGCAGGCATGTACACCGTAACGTGCCTGGAATTTGAGAAAAAGAGGGGGGGTGGATCGTTTGGTGTATCGTTTTTACGATAAGGCAACTTTCCCAAGTGCTTTGCCAAACGTCTGTGACACAAAAATGTCAAAGAACAACACGAATTATATAACTGTTGCTGCACTGCACAGCGTACCCCCCCGTCCTGACCTACACCCTGACCCCCGCAAAATGCTGTTTGGTTTCCGCGAGTAAGGAATTATGCGGAGCATCTGTTACGAAGAACTATTTGGAACGAGGTGCCGAAAATGTCAGGGCAGCAGGGCTTGGAATGTAAATTCAGAAATACATTCAGCTTTGTTTAGGTTTTCTTTATCTGGCACAAGATACCCAAGGATGGCACTCTTCACAATCCAGCACTTTGTCTCGCTCCAAACAACTCTGCACTCCGGCGTAGTCTACGTGCTAAGTGTGAGTACAGATCCCAATGCTGTGCTCATGCCTCAAGTTATGGAAACTTTATTCCTATATATACATTCCACCGCTATGGTTGACATCTCGCCCTTCCTCTTAACCTTCTTGTCTGCTGCTTCATGGATGGAGGTGCATTTATTCTTGTTAAAACCACAGCTGTTGAAGACAGAAACAAATCCTGGCTAAATTGCTAAATTAAGTTGGACGTTCCATAGCAATGCCTATATAAGGCTGCTATGCTTATCTGTTGAGCCTCACATGATACTGTATTTAACTGTTTAGACTTCATGTTCCTGCTATATCGTTCTCTTCGTGTAGCATAACTAGTTATGCTGGTTCAAATATTTACTTCTGAGGCTCAGATGATCTGAATTTGCATCTCTGCTTGTGTTGTCAGTTGTGCATGTTTTTTTTTTGTTTGTTTGTTTGTTTTGCACTGAAACTTCCCTAAAGCGCCGGCACAGGATCACTTCTCATTTCAGAACATCAGTCAGAACTAAAAGTTTTTGTTTAATTTTTGAAAAAAAAACCCTATTTTTTTCTTTTTCTTGTATAGCCCAATATTACATAACGCTGTCTCACGGGGCTTTAACGTGGGCTTTAGAGACCAACAATAGCAATTTTTCCTGACACAGCCAAAGTTCTGACAAGGAAAAACTCCCATTAAACCTGAACGCATAAGGAAAAAATGGAAGAAACCCCCAGAGAGGAAATTCAAAAAGAGAACCTTCCTCCCTGGATGTCTAGGGGTGCAATAGAAAACCATGAGCCATGAGTTATCTGTAACTTACCGCCTCATACAGTGCATAAACTTCCTTTGACTGTCCATTTGTGAACATGAGGCTTAAAATTAGATTTACCTGGAAATCGTGGCAAAAGATGAAGTGCGCTTTCAACGCAACCCCTGTGCTCGTTGGTGATCTTGTAAAAAGCAAGAGAAGAAGATTTTAAGCGTTTACTTCAGTTTTTCCATTTTGTGGACGACTCCTGCCAAAGTCACAATGGTTTAATCAGCAGCAGGCCAAGTTGGCGTCAGTGGGCAGGCTTTGGTCTTGTGCAGGACTTGTGGTTTGGTTTAGGGCTATGCGGACTATGGAGTGCAGAAAAGAACCATTTATTTTGACGTGCATTCCTTTTATATGTGTCACACATGCATCTCCTATCTATGTTTTTTGGAGGGGAGGTGAACCAAACCCGGGCGCTGCTGCGTCTCCCAGTATCCTTCCTTTTGGAGTTTGTTGCCTCAAACTACAATGGAGTGAGAGGAACAGGGAGTCCACTCTGTTTTGGCAACAAGGCTGATTTGGTCACTGCTCCTCTCTCCCTCTTCCCCTATCTGCACTGAGGCCTTTTTATTTGTTCATAATCTAATCTTATCTCTGGCCAGCACTCCTGTGCCTTATTCCCTTATGATTGAGCTTTAATCATTGTCACACTGCTCACTGCAATTAACCTGATGAACTAACTGACTGATGTTTAGAGACTACTGTGACCTACTTAAGCACAAACTCAAGACAGTTGAATATGTCCTCGGGGCACGGAATAAGAGATAAGGTGTGGAGCTGAAAACAAATCCCAGTGAGGTGTGAATTGCAGGCTGGTGCATCAGAGGCGGAACAAAAACGATCATAATGATAGTGAAAAGAGGATCCGTTCAGTCGAAGCCCCGTTGCTGCTTCTCAGCACTGATTTGAGAGTGCGTCCCAGTGTGCCAGTAGAATGTGCATATCTGACTGAGTGTGGTGTTCTTGTTTATTTGAGCAGAACCTTGAGGTCGGGGGTGTGGTGGACTGACTGCAGGGGGGGTTGGACACTCAAGCAGGGTGCAGGGTGGGCGACATAGAATGGAGCCCGAGTCGGAGTCGGAGAGAAAGAGGACATTTCTTTGGAGTTAGTCACCGCGGGGAGAGGCTGGGCTCCCTTCCAGCTGGCTCGGCAGCTCTTTGAAGGAATGTGTGTGACTGGAGGCCTGGGTGGGGCCGCGCAACGAGCTGCTCCCTCTGCAAGTGAACAGAAGCAGGGCGATGGGATCTGTCTCGTGGACCGTGGCGTGGTGGTGATCCTACTCCTCAACACGCCGCGTGTTTTTATTTGCTCTCACAACTGTTGGTGAACACACTTCACCTTACTGTACATGCGGTGTGTGTGTGTGTGTGTGTGTGTGTGGTCTCACCAAGACATTGAGAACAGAAGTTGGAGCACCCGAACCCTAACCCTTATCTTTTGAGTTTGTGTACTCCAATATAGGTATTGAAAAAAATGCTCTTTACATTAAATACTGTATTTTCTAATTAAACTAAATCCCATTCATTACCATAGCTCACACAAACAAGATGATTGCTAAGGCACCTAATGCTGTTTCAGGCCTCAGCGAGCCAGGCCAGATTGCCTACATCTACCTTTTGTTTTTCATTCAACCCTTCACCTGAATAACCCCCAACATGGCGGTCTGATTAATATGTCTGTGTAACAAGAGTATGGGCTTGAAAGTGTGCACAGCTGCTGTGCCGCAAGTCTCCCTACACAAACATAATGACAAGCGCTTATTGGCTGGTATTTATCTTGGCTACGTGCCGACTGTTTTACTAAAAGCCCGTTCAAAAAAGGCGAGTGACAACAATACGTGTCTCACACGAAAACTATACAATTTTGCAAGCTTTGCACTAATGCTCTCTCTTTCTCTATTAAATTTAGCGTTTAGTATAGGTATTCGAAATGGACTGTTTAGAAATGGTTTCCGAGTCTGAAAAACACTGTTATTTGGCGTAATTTTCACAAAAGTAATGAGCAGTTTAGTTTCTTTACCATGGCGGATTGGGCAGGGGGAGGTTAATGATGGGCTTTGAGAGCCTGTCTCTGAAGAATTTTTCTGAGGGACATGTTCCCACCGGTAGATGACTATCTGTACACACGTCAAGTCGGTTTCTGTTTGTACTAGAACTAACAAAGAGAAGGCTTTGTTTCACAATATACCAGTAGGTTGAAGCAATAATCCATGTAAGTCCTATAAGAATTTTGGGCCAGTTGCAGCAGGTAAAAGTAAATGTATCACTTCCAAATCCAATAGATCCAAATAATGAGCACAATTGCAACATATTTTATAGCTATACTTGATGTCTTTTAGTTTAATTTATCAAATTATTAAATATGTTTAAAAAGAAATAAAAACCAAACTATAACATGCAAACAAACAAAATGATCAGAATCTGTCAGTTTCTGGATCATCCATCATATATGCCAGCCCAATCTTGTCTTAACTCTACCTGTCATAAATCCATCAAAGTGACGACCACAGACTGTTTCCTTTTCGAGTAATTATAGAACTGGTTTTACTTGTATCAACTCTTAATTTTAAAACTGAATTCCGGGAAGGTAGCGTGTTATTGTGTCTGCTTATCTCCTTTGCAGAAGCGAGAGCTACACCAAACAAGTAGCTGGATTTATTGACATAAAGAGGGTGTTTCTGCATCATTACCTGCCAGGGTCAATGCTATAACACACTGGTTAGGTAATTATTAAAGCCTGTATTTTCCAGACCCATTAGGAGTTACCTTAGCGCTACGCGTGTTGCAAAAATCTACCCTAAGGTCTTCCTTAAGCTGCTGGGATGTTTCCCAGATCCTCCTTAGACTAAGGTTTACCTTCATTAAGGGAGATCCTACAAGTGGTCCAGAGCACTCGTTAGACCTGCCTTAGCCATACGCTCCACTCATCATGTCGGTTTAAGCCTTATTAGACCAACGTGATGCTTTTTTAAATTGAAAGCTGTAATACAGTGTGCATCTAGAAGCCTACATCTGCATACATATATACCTATGAAACTTGCTTAGCTAAACAATATCTCCGTGTGCACCACATCCCGACGTGAATAGCCAGACACTTGACTGCATGAGCTCAACATTTATACAGTAAACATTACATCACCCTGAGCTTTACTGGTGGAAGCACACACTAGAGTTACTCCACCTCCACTTCAGCCACTTTATCACATCTGTATGCACGGAACTGTATACCACACACACTCTGTTGTATTAGCACTTCATTCATAAGCCTATATATAATATAAATAAATGAGACAATCGATATACCTGCCGTGGATTGATATACTATCAGCTCCGCGGTGATGTATAACTCCATCTTATGATTTGCCTTCAGGCAGTACATCAATAACTCCCCTTTAAGGCAGCTACAAAGGTAGAGTCTGGGAAACACTCATAGTTGGTGAGTCTTCCTTAGTTAAGTTTTTCTGAAAAACCTTTGTAGGGTGCTGAGGTAAAACACAGCCCCGGTTGGTCATGACACCACCACTGCACCTCCTAATGCAACAATGATACGAATGAGGAGAATATGTCTCATTGTCTGTTAAACATGTAGCTGAAACACTATGTATAATTGCATAAGATGATGAATTCTGGCAAAAGTTTTTTTTTTTCTAATTAAATATGTCATTAAACCTTACCCTATCCCACTTTAACGATTTGAGTCATTTTTATTCATGTTGAGTAAATTCCTGTTTTTGTTTTTCTGCCGACAGAAGTCAAGAATACGAAAAACCAAAGCATCGGACCGAAGCCCTTAGCTTTGCTTGAGCAATCCGAGGTAAGTGTCCTCTGACAAAACGCATCAAAAGAGCAACAAATCGCGTCTGGTACTAGTCAAACAAGAGAAAGACAGCTACATTTCTTATCATCCATCACTCCACTTCAAGGCCGTCTTGTCGGTGCGATGTCAGAACATTCTATTATGTGGCCAGACGCCAAAACCTCTGTTGGAATGTTTGTTGCAAAGCCTCCTTTGAACCTGGAAGGTCATGCCACTGCCATTCTGCTTTGAAAGGCCTGCCTTGTGGAAACCTGACACTTGGTTGCTTCTGCTCCCAGAGCCTCCTCTTTGCACGCCTCTTTCCTCCCCCCCCAGTGACCACCTGTTCCACTCGAACCCCTTTCCCCTTCTTATGAAACAACCCTGTCAAAAGCCCGCCAAGCTCTCGCTGTTTCAACGGCTTGTAGCCAGCAGCTGTGGAGGAATCATTCCGTTGGAGTGGAGGGAAAACTAGTAGAAAGAGGCGATCCCAAAACCAAACCGTATGCCGCTCCCTGACGGCCAGTGACAGACTACAGGATAGACACGTGTGGTTGCACAGAGGCTTTTGTCCCCACTTCCCCTCTCTGCTCATCACACATACCCGGCAGGCCATAATAAAACATGATAGATATATGAGCATGTCTGCCTCCCTTTACCCTCATTTTACTTCTTTTGCCATCAAAGCTTTTTCGT
Organism: Lepturacanthus savala; assembly: GCA_030544235.1. Taxonomy (NCBI): domain Eukaryota; kingdom Metazoa; phylum Chordata; class Actinopteri; order Scombriformes; family Trichiuridae; genus Lepturacanthus; species Lepturacanthus savala. Next base: position 7,689,901 of record CM060464.1, read on the forward strand.
AGAAATCTAATTTTGTGGGTCCATCAAATGTGCTTTTGATGACATCACTAATGAAATTTAGGAACATGTGACTTCAGGAATGTCACTCTGAGGGACGTCAGGCAGCGAAACACATGAAAGGGAAAGAATAGAGGACTGCTTGATTGTGTTGTTGCCTGATAGCTGCCCGCCTGTCTTATGATCCCGAGAACAGAGGCTTACTTATGAGGCGTCTGTTTACAACAAAACACATATTTAATCATATGATGCTTTTGGATGATATTTATTTTTTTAGCTGAGCCCATTTCCAACTTACCCCCAGAAAAATGGATTCTGATTGAGGGTCAAAAGTTAAGCCCTTTTCTATAAATTCAGGTTATTTTATGCACAGCGCGCTGCTGAAAGCTTCTGACGAGACTCTTTGGTGACAGCCCTGTAATTTCATTTCTACTTTTCTTTCCCCTACTTTTACTGTTAACTCATAGGGTTACATTCCACGAAGCACTTTCACAACCATTCCTTTCCCTTTTTTACTCACTTTCATTTTTTTTTATACCATTTCCTCTTCACTCCATTCCCCCCCCCCTTTCTAAGTTCCTTCCTACCCGTCTCTATTGCTGTGATCCTCAGCTCCTCCCTTGCAGTTTGCTGCCAGAAATATGTCAAAGCTGTGAGAGCAGGGACGGCTCAAATAGTTCACCCTGGATCATGCAGTGCCTCAGAGCAAGAAGGAAATGTGGGAGGAGGAAAAGAAGTTTCAATATAAAACACAATTATGTATGAAGGATAGATGGGTAGAGTGATAAAGCAACAGATCTATGTTTGCCTCTGAGTGAGAGATGGGCAAATAAATAAGAATATTGTTTTTTGGCACATAATACCTGTTAGAGAGGTAAAGTGCTGTTTTTCCACTGCCCATAATGCAATGTCAAGACACCCTAAGTAACTTGTGGAAGAAAAAAAACATACCCCATTGAGGAAAAGCAAGATCATGTGAAAAGTTTAACAGCTACTTTTGTTTGTTTTCATTGACCGCATGAAGTGAAGAGGTTGATGTGTAAACTGAGCCGCACTGTGACCCGTGGGGAAAACACAAATTCTTTTGCTGCAATCCAAATGCTCTCAGACTGGGATCAGACGAGCCTGGTTAAGATACTATAACTGGCAGTGTCAGTTGACCTGGGTAGAATTTGATCTACATGAGATAATTGGGTGAAGCCGGGTCCTTTGGCACTGCAGACTGCCTTGTTTGTCCCCCTCCATACTCACACATTTCATGCTGCGTTTTATGCACATGTGGCACATACTGTAAGGCTCGGGGGCTTTAGCAGACTCATGTTACCAACCTCAGTCTAGTCACAATGACAGACAAAACGAGACAGAAAGGGAGGCTAGTTTATGAACAGAAAGGGAGAAAGAGAGTAGAAGATCAGATTGTAGATGCCTGCGGGTGGTTGACGTCATCTTTGGCATAAACACCATGGCTATTATCACTTTGGCCCTGGCCTTTGTTATTCAGTCCTGAGAGTCTGCAAACCGCTATTTTTGATAGAGCGGTTTATGTTACCTCAAAGCATTGCATACATTTTTTTTCAGTATTCCCAGTCATGCAGGAACAGTCTATTTATTGACTCATATTAATTGCTGCTGCTTGTTATCTGCCCTTGGACGAGGTCCAGCAATTTATGGGAGAGAAGTATGCAAGTCAGGTGGCATTGCAAAGCGCCTCGCGTGCCCTAACTGTCGCAAAAGTTTTGCTCCGTTAATGTTTGTATCATTATCTTCATCTGTTCTTTTTTCAGTTTGATGGTCACGTGTTTAGCCAGAGAGGAAAAATGTGATTTTGTTAACCAGTGACATACTATGCATGGTTTTTGTTACTGCTTGTGTGGAACCAAGCCAGCAGCATGGTGATATCTGATACACAGTATCATATGTCAAAAGTCAAAAAGGGACACACACACACACACACACACACACACACACACACACACACACACACACACACACACACACATGTATAAACAAAAACAACATGCAGCACATAGATTTAAGGCATGCTGTCTGATGTATGACTTAACTGGCAAAAATCTGTGTTGTCTTCTAACATTCTCATTTGTTTGAAATACTTTATATTGGCATGATGCGAGAGTGGCAGATGGCCGTTGAGCGAGTGATGCATGTTACAGACCCTTTGGAAACAGCTGTTTCTTTATCTTTGCCTCAGGTTCCTCTTGTTCCCAGCAGCTTGTTATCTTACAGAACAGTGTGGCAGCGACACAGTAGGGGAAAGGATGTGTGGCTTACTGGTTTAGTAATGTTACTTACAGTGGTGACAAATAGTTTTTGCAATGGAAAACAATCATAGGTGTTCTTTTTTTTAGTATTTATATCTCAGATTGAAAGCATGTGAAGCAATTTGTTAGAACATTCTTTCTCTCCTTTTCTTACCTTTTTTGTTTTGTTTTGTCATAATTTTTCTTAAAAAAAATTATTTACACCTATTTATCTACACCTATTATCTACACTAAATTGATTTGTCTAATTACATGGAAATTCAGCTTCACTACTACGACTCTTTCAACAAATCCAAGTAACTACTTAACATATTAGACTCTAGTAAAGTTACTTTCTTACATGTGTTATCTTGATATATGTTCAGGCATATCTGAAATAAATGATCCTCCACAGCCTCTCATGCGTTAGAGTATGTGAAAATGTGACTATGTGACGTCACCTTAAATAATTGTCTTGGAGGAAGCCTCCTTATCTTATGTTACAGTTTGAGGAAAGAGAATGGCAATAGATGATGCAAACAAAGATATACACTAATAAACCAAGTGTAATAAACCCACCCACACACACACACCCTCCTTGCATTTCTCAGAATATGTAGTGGATATATAGAAGTTGAATAGAAATTCCTCTACTGTCCATTTCCTAGTTCTTTTTTGGTTGTCAAGTCCACACTGTAAAAACACAGACAACCAGTCAGCACCATGACTCATATCCTGTTTCTTCTGTGCCGTCCAGTGGATAGGCTCTTGCCAGTTATATTGTTTAGATAGAGGCAAATAGACAGTTTGCTGAGACCTTCTGAATGGCTATACATTTTGATGTAGTAAGCTACATAGGCAGTTGAATGATTGTCTTCTTAAAATGACTTGTGCAATATCATTAAACAAGTAAAGCACCAAACATAGCATGTTCAATGACAATTAAAAGAAACTATTGACAACAACTCATTGAATTTTCACAGATTATTGTTTAGATTCTCTGTCAGCAGTGAGCCTTCTGAACACTGACGTGTTGGTTCATGCACTGAATCAGTAAATTGCTGGGTGGCTACAGTTCAGGTAGTCGACAGGATAGTCTGTTAATGTTAAGCTTGGTGGTTTTGACCATGTGTCTTCACGTCTATGCAGAGTCTTTAAGCAATGTGAACCTGACACTGAACCCCTAATGTGGTGTATGTGGGGAGAACATATAATTCACTTTGGACACAAGTGTCTGCTAAATGAATGTAATGTGGAAACATGCAAACCATTGCTGGCTTGGTAGATACACATGGCTCAGACAGCCTTGTGTAATTAAAGGGGTGGTTTGTGGAGAGCTGGGTATCAATGAAACAATTGGTTGTCTGTTCCAAAGAGAAGCGTGGGTAGGACTAGTCATCACGTTTAAAAAGGCAGGTCTGTGAATGATATAACACAAACAACATAATTGGGATGATTGCAACTGTGTTTACTATAGTGCATAAAGAGACATAGTGAATAAAGAGACAGTAATAGAAACGTTGAGTGTGCCTGTTAATTGGCTTTATATAAGATGATTAATATAAGTAAAGAGGGAGGGGAATTGTTGTATAATTCTTTGTTTACTTGAAGGAGTTGTTTGCTTGTGTTTGTAATATCTAATGACCATAACCAATAATAAATATGATATTATGATATCTTCTTTTGTATATTTTAGAGGTACAATGTGTAATATTTAGCACCATTGACCAAAGCAGACTTGGCAGAAATGGAATATAATATTCATAAGTATGTTATAATTAATGTGTATAATGGGTAGCAGGACTCCTTTTGTGTTTCAATGGCACTAGGCAATGGCATTTGCTGCTTTTCACATTATTTGCAGCCAATGCCTGGGGTACTCAGTTGGTCCAATCTGCAACCTCACCCCTAGATCCCACCAGAAAAGACACTTTACGTTTAAAAATGAAACAGGCCTTTAATCTGCACATTCAAACCTTGGTGCATCCACAGGTGCAGGACAAAAACAGCAACAAGAAAAAGGACAGGGTGACCACAATACAATTCCTGAGCTCCCAAGTATTTATTGCAAGATTTTGACATAATGTACAACTTGTTGCCTTTTTGCTTGATAATGACCTTGCAGATTACCTTAAAGATTACACTTTAAAGGTGTTTATGATGCAGTAGTTATGGATACTGCAATATAGATTAAAATTGATACGAAGCAGTCACTATTAAACAGACTGAGAGAGGGTGAAATAACATGTTGCTGTGTGTGTTACTGTGTGTTTTCCTTAAGTAAGGCAGCTTTAACCATCATTGTTCTCTCTATTGACATTAGAGCTGGTGTGTAGGTGCAGGATTGGGCTGCTTTCCTCAGGGCAGGGTGTGGTCTGACTAAAGCCAATTTCCAAAACACATAGCACCCAGGAGGGAGGGAACTGATGGATCGCTGTTTGAGGGAGATAGGCTGTGTTGTCTGAAAGTGTTTTAACTCCATCTAGTGTTCACCATTGGAATCTGCAAGTCAGAGCTATTACAGAGTAGATTTAGTAAATGTAACGTCAAGCAAATATTGAGTTTATATTAATGGTGAAAGAAGAACAGTCTGCCTGGAACAAAGTGCTTCAAATAATTCACGAGACATAGACATAGAAGCTGTGTCGTGATTTTGTATTAATGATTATTACTTTTTTTGTCTTTATGCAGGAACGCCAAAGTAGAGTTTCCATCACAACCGGGCGTGAATAGAAGAAAGAAAAAAACAAGGTATTTTATCAAGTTAAAGACACACTTATGCACTCCACTATGTGGAATATAATTTATTATTGCCTCATACTTTGTGTTTTTACAGTTTGAACCCATTGTCTGTATGGTCACATTTGCAGATGGCTGAAGAAGAGGAAACTAGGGAGGTACTCTTTCCAGACTGGGAGGGTCCAGACAAAACTGGCCTGACCATTGAACAGACAACAGAAGGAGAGATATTTGTCAAGGAGGTGAAAGGAGAGTCACCTGCAGCAAGGTCTGGAAAAGTATATGAAGGTAGCGCTTTTTCTTTTTTACTCAAATTAGTATCTAATCAAATTCCCAAGTTAAATTTATCTCACTTAATGTCTAGTATTCTTAAAGAACTTTTGCTACTGTCTTCACTTAATTCACAGGTGACCAGATAGTGGGTGCTACTATCTACTTTGATAAAATGAGCTCAGAAGAAACAGCTGAGATACTGAAGACATTGAACCGTCACAAAGTTGGACTGAAACTACAAAACAGAGACAAATCCCCTTGCTGCTCGCCCCTGAGCACACCATGTCGCTCACCAATGGGCACCCTGACATGGGAAGGGAAGACCCGGTTTGGAGGTTCCAGTCCAGACATCATCCTCGTACGTTATGATTAATTTCTGATTAATCCATGAACTCTGATTTTTTTCTTTTCACTATGGGGAAGTTACTAAATTAAAATACATGCCTTTCTGACTTTTTTATCAACAGAGTGGAGATGACGAGGACTATAAGAGAATATACACAAAAAAGATTAAGCCAAGGCTGAAGTCGGAAGATCTTGCAGAGGGAGTAGATGTGCGTACAGAGCGGCACAGCAGCACAAGCAGCGATGGCAGCACAATTACCACCATCACCCGCCGCATCACTACCTACACTGTGGATATGCCAACTGGCATAAGTGAGCATCTTGAACTTTCAAGCCCAGAGTTCACGGGGCTAAGGCATGAATCAGGGGACGGCTCTCCTCACATCAGAATCTCACATGGCAGCCCCTCAGGTAAAGTGGGAACAGAGGAGGGTGTTTTTGAGTCAAGCAGTGTTTCTTTCACAGGACCAGAACTTAGCTCCACAGAGACACGTTGGGGGACTGGTGGGGTTCACATCACAACAACTACAAAAGAGGTAGAACGAGAAAGAGGTACAGGTCTTAGGTTTAAAGGGCCTAACTTTGGAGTAACAGGGGGCAAAGGCCAGGGAGGCTTTGATGTCTCAAGGGGTGGTGGGGAGCATGGAGATGGAAGCATGGTGTCAGAAACAAACCTTACACTAAGTGACAGCACAAACACTGGTAGTAGACATGTTACAACAGGACGGTTGGGAGGTGGAGAGGGAATCTCAACTGATGAGAATGGCGGGTCAGTTAGTCTGTCCTTACCAGGAAAAAGCAAGCAGATTCTGACTATGTCAATGGATAAAAGTATAGGAGGATCAGAATCAACATTAGGTTCTGTTACTTCAGGACATTCTTCAATGGAAGGTATAGATGTGAACTTTTCAGGTCCAAAGTTGAGTAAGGTTGATGTAAACCTGCCATGCTCAAAGGGAGGAATAAAGGCATCAGGAATAGACACTGAAATCGATGGCACTGTAAAAATGTCAACAATCAAGACACCTGCATTTGGAATGAAAGGAATCAAGAAAGAGGGAACTAGTGTTGAAATTAAACTGAGTGGTGATACGACAGTACCGGTGACACATGAAGAGGTGCAAAAACCAGACATCAAAGACACACATATGCTAATCAAAGGTCCTAGTGCTAACATTGAAGGACCAGCTATCAATATAAAATGCCCAGACACTGAGAGTAACATCAAAACACCTGAAATAACCTCTAGCATTCAAACTAAAATGCCCAAGATTGATAGCAAATCCAAAATTGAAGTATCAAAGGTTAAAATTCCATCTGTGACTGGGCCAGATATAGATGTAAACCTGAAGGGTGCTAAGGTAGAGGGGCATGTAAAGGTGCCTAAGAAACAAGAGGGAAAAATAAAAGTTGGCATTAAAATGCCAGAAGCTGTTGTTGAAAGCACTGATGTTAAAATAAAAGAACCCACAATCAATTTGCCAAAGACTGGAACTGATATAAAACTTACCAAAGGTAATGCAAATGTGTCAGTTCCAAAGATTTCAGGTGAAATTAAAGTTCCTAAAGTGGATATTGAGTTACCAGATGTTGACATTAAGTCTAGTGGTAATATCAAAGGATCTAAAGTCAAAATGTCATCAAAAGCCTCCACGCCAACTGTGGATGTTAGTGCCAAAGCTCCCAAAGTCAAGGGCAATGTGACTGTGTCAGCTCCAAAAATTGAGGGAGACATAAAAATACCGAAAGTTGACATCAAAGGTCCGGAGGTCAGTATTGAAACACCAGAGGGTGGAGTTGAAATGCCTAAAGTCAAAATTCCATCATTTGGCTTGAAAGGTCCAAAAGTGGAGGGTCCACAAGTTGATGTAAACCTTCCAAAGACTGACGTAAAAGCCCCAGATATTGAAATTGAAGGACCCAAGGCAAAACTGAAGGGGCCCAAATTCAACAAGCCAACATTGTCAGGAGCAAATGTCACCATACCAGATGTGGGTTTAAGTGCCAAAGTTCCCAAAATCAAGGGTGATGTGACTGTCTCAACTCCAAAGATTGAGGGGGACATAAAAACACCTGATGTTGACATCAAAGGCCCAGAAATAAATATCGAAGGAAGAGAGGGTGGATTTGAAATGCCAAAGATAAAAATGCCAACATTTGGCTTGAAAGGTACAAAAGTGGATGGTCCGGATGTTGACATAAACCTTCCCAAAGCTAATATAGATGTGAAAGCACCGGGCAGTGACTTTAAAGGACCAGAGATTGACATTAAAGGACCTAATACAAAACTCAAAGGACCCAAATTGAACATGCCAACCATTTCAGGGCCAAAAATCTCCATACCAGATGTGGATGTACATGTCAAAGGTCCCAAACTTGAGGGTGATGTGGACATTTCAGCTCCAAAGATTGAGGGACATGTGAAAACACCTGATATGCCTAAAATCAAAATGCCATCACTTAAAGGTCCAAAGGTGGAAGGTCCAGATGTAGATATAAACCTTCCCAAAGGCAACATTGATGTGAAAGCACCTGCTGTTGACATAGAAGTACCAGAGGTTGACATTCAAGGACCTAATGCAAAAATCAAAGGTCCCAAGTTCAACATGCCAACTATTTCAGGACCAAAGCTTTCCATGCCAGATGTGGATTTGAGTATGAAAGGTCTCAAACTCAAAGGTGATATGGATGTGTCAGTTCCAAAGATTGAAGGAGACATAAAAGCACCTGGTATGGACATCAAAGGCCCCGAGGTTGAGATTGAAGGACCCAAGGGGGGATTTGAAATGCCTACAATCAAAATGCCCTCATTTAACATTAAAGGTCCTAAAGTGGATAGTTCAGATGTGGATCTTAACCTTCCTAAAACTGATATTGATATAAAACCCCCTAAAGTTGACATCAAGTCTCCTGAGATTGACATTGAGGGATGTGATGGAAAAATCAAAGGACCCAAACTGAAGATGCCCTCCATCACAGGACCAAAAATGCCGGGACTCAACATCAACCTAAAAGGTCCCAAGGTTGAAGGAGATGTTAATGTGTCAGTTCCAAAAATTGAAGGCGACATAAAAGGGCCAGAAATGGATTTTGAAGCACCGGATGTTGACATTGAAGGCCATAAAGGTGGATTTAAAGTGCCTAAATTCAAAATACCATCATTTGGCATAAAAGGTCCGAAGGTGGAAGGACCAGAAGTTGATATAAACCTACCTAAAGCAAACATTGATGTGAAAGCACCTGAAGTTGATGTAAAAGTACCAGGAGTTGATGTGAAAGTACCAGGAGTTGATGTGAAAGGACCTGAAGTTGACATTGAAGGACCTGATGGCAAATTGAAACGACCCAAATTCAACATGCCATCCATTTCAGGACCGAAAATTTCCATGCCAGATGTGGATTTCAAAGGTCCAAAACTGAAAGGTGATGTCGATGTGTCAGCTCCAAAGATTGAGGGAAACATAAAAGCACCTGATGTTGACATCAAAGGACCAGAAATCAATATTGAAGGACAGAAGGGTGCATTTGAAATGCCAAAAATCAAAATGCCATCCTTTGGCATTAAAGGTCCAAAAGTGGAAGGGGCAGATGCAAATATACATCTTCCTGAAGTTAACATCGACATGAAAGCACCTGACCTTGACATTAAAGCTCCAGAGTTGGACATTGAAGGTCCTGAGGCAAAAATCAAAGGACCTAAATTTCAGATGCCATCCATAAAAGGTCCAAAGGTGCCAGATATTGACATTAAACTAAAAGGACCTAAAGTTGGGGGAGATGTGGATGTTTCAGTTCCAAAGATTGAAGGAGACATAAAAGCTCCAGAGGTGGATCTGGAAGGACCAGATTTTGATGTTGAAGGCCATAAAGGTGGATTTAAAATGCCAAAATTCAAAATACCATCATTTGGCTTGAAAGGTCCAAAAGTGGAGGGTCCAGATGTTGATTTAAACCTTCCTGATGCTAACATTGACCTCAAAGCACCTGATGTTGAAATTAAAGGACCAGAGGTTGACATTGAAGGACCAGATGGCAAGCTCAAAGGACCCAAATTCACCATGCCAACTATTTCAGGACCAAAAATTTCTGTGCCAGATGTGGATTTCAATCTGAAAGGTCCAAAACTCAAGGGTGATATGGATGTGTCAGCTCCAAAGATTGAAGGAGACATCAAAACACCTGATATTGACATCAAAGCACCAAAAGTTGAGATTGAAGGGTCAAAGGGTGGATTTGAAATGCCTAAAATCAAAATGCCATCATTTGGCTTGAAAGGTCCTAAAGTTGAAGGTCCGGATGTTGATATTAACCTTCCCAAAGGCAACATTGATGTTAAGGCACCTGGCATTGACGTTAAAGGGCCAGAGGTTGATATTGAAGGACCAAATGCCAAGCTCAAAGGACCCAAATTCAACATGCCAACCATTTCAGGACCGAAAATTTCCATGCCAGATGTGGATTTCAATCTGAAAGGTCCAAAACTCAAGGGTGATGTGGATGTGTCAGCTCCAAATATTGAAGGCGATATAAAAACACCTGATATTGACATCAAAGGACCAAAAGTGGAGATTGAAGGTTCAAAGGGTGGATTTGAAATGCCGAAGATCAAAATGCCATCATTTGGCCTGAAAGGTCCAAAAGTGGAGGGTCCAGATGTAAATGTAAACCTTCCCAAAGGAAACATTGAAATGAAAGCACCTGAACTTGACATTAAAGCTCCAGAGTTGGAAATTGAAGGCCCTGATGCAAAAATCAAAGGACCTAAATTTCAGATGCCATCCATTAAAGGTCCAAAGGTCCCAGATATTGACATTAAACTAAAAGGCCCGAAAGTTGAGGGAGATGTGGATGTTTCAGTTCCAAAGATTGAAGGAGACATCCAAACCCCAGATGTGGATATTGAAGGACCGGATATCAACATTGAAGGCCATAAAGGTGGATTTAAAATGCCTAAATTCAAAATGCCATCATTTGGCTTGAAAGGTCCAAAAGTGGAGGGTCCGGACGTTGATTTAAATCTGCCTGATGCTAACATTGATGTCAAAGCACCTGATGTTGACATTAAAGGACCAGAGATTGGCATTGAAGGACCAGATGGCAAACTCAAAGGACCCAAATTCAACATGCCAAGTATTTCCGGACCGAAAATTTCCATGCCAAATGTGGATTTCAATCTGAAAGGTCCAAAACTCAAGGGTGATGTAGATGTGTCAGTTCCAAAAATTGAGGGAGATATCAAAACACCTGATGTTGACATACAAGGACCAGAAATCAGTATCGAGGAACCGACGGGTGGGTTTGAAATGCCAAAGATCAAAATGCCATCATTTGGCCTAAAAGGTCCAAAAGTGGAAGGTCCAGATGTTGATATTAACCTTCCCAAAGGTAACATTGATGTTAAGGCACCTGGAATTGATGTTAAAGGGCCAGAGGTTGATATTAAAGGACCAAATGCCAAACTCAAAGGACCCAAATTCAACATGCCAACCATTTCAGGACCGAAAATTTCCATGCCAGATGTGGATTTCAATTTGAAAGGTCCAAAACTCAAAGGTGATGTGGATGTGTCAGCTCCAAAGATTGAAGGAGATATCAAAACACCTGATATTGACATCAAAGGACCAAAAGTAGAGATTGAAGGGTCAAAGGGTGGATTTGAAATGCCGAAGATCAAAATGCCATCATTTGGCCTGAAAGGTCCAAAAGTGGAGGGTCCAGATGTAAATGTAAATCTTCCCAAAGGTAAAATTGAAATGAAAGCACCTGACGTTGACATTAAGGCTCCAGATGTTGACATTGAAGGCCCTGATGCAAAAATCAAAGGACCTAAATTTCAGATGCCATCCATAAAGGGGCCAAAGATCCCAGATTTTGACATCAAACTGAAAGGTCCTAAGGTTGAGGGAGATGTGGATGTTTCAGTTCCAAAGATTGAAGGAGACATTAAAACTCCAGAGGTGGATATAGAAGGACCGGATATAGACATTGAAGGCCATAAAGGTGGATTTAAAATGCCCAAAATCAAAATGCCATCATTTGGCATGAAAGGTCCAAAGGTGGAGGGTCCAGATGTTGATTTAAACCTTCCAGAAACGAAGCTTGATGTCAAAGCACCTGATGTTGACATTAAAGGACCAGAGGTTGACATTGAAGGACCAAATGCAAAACTCAAAGGACCCAAATTTAACATGCCAACTATTTCAGGACCGAAAATGTCCATGCCAGATGTGGATTTCAATCTGAAAGGTCCAAAACTCAAGGGTGATGTGGATGTGTCAGCTCCAAAGATTGAAGGCGATATCAAAACACCTGATATAGACATCAAAGGACCAAAAGTAGAGATTGAAGCATCAAAGGGTGGATTTGAAATGCCGAAGATCAAAATGCCATCATTTGGCCTGAAAGGTCCAAAAGTGGAGGGTCCAGATGTAAATGTAAACCTTCCCAAAGGAAACATTGAAATGAAAGCACCTGAACTTGACATTAAAGCTCCAGAGTTGGAAATTGAAGGGCCTGATGCAAAAATCAAAGGACCTAAATTTCAGATGCCATCCATAAAGGGGCCAAAGATCCCAGATTTTGACATCAAACTAAAAGGTCCTAAAGTTGAGGGAGATGTGGATGTTTCAGTTCCAAAGATTGAAGGAGACATCAAAGCTCCAGAGGTGGATATTGAAGGACCAGATATCGACATTGAAGGCCATAAAGGTGGATTTAAAATGCCTAAATTCAAAATGCCATCATTTGGCTTGAAAGGTCCAAAAGTGGAGGGTCCGGATGTTGATTTAAATCTGCCTGATGCTAATATTGATGTCAAAGCACCTGATGTTGACATTAAAGGACCAGAGGTTGACATCGAAGGACCAAATGCCAAACTCAAAGGACCCAAATTCAACATGCCAACCATTTCAGGACCTAAAATTTCCATGCCAGATGTGGATTTCAATCTGAAAGGTCCAAAACTCAAGGGTGATGTGGATGTGTCAGCTCCAAAGATTGAAGGAGATATCAAAACACCTGATATAGACATCAAAGGACCAAAGGTTGAGATTGAAGGATCAAAGGGTGGATTTGAAATGCCAAAGATTAAAATGCCATCATTTGGCCTGAAAGGTCCAAAAGTGGAAGGTCCAGATGTAAATGTAAATCTTCCCAAAGGTAAAATTGAAATGAAAGCACCTGACGTTGACATTAAGGCTCCAGACGTTGACATTGAAGGCCCTGATGCAAAAATCAAAGGACCTAAATTTCAGATGCCATCCATAAAGGGGCCAAAGATCCCAGACTTTGACATCAAACTAAAAGGTCCTAAGGTTGAGGGAGATGTGGATGTTTCAGTTCCAAAGATTGAAGGAGACATTAAAATGCCAGAGGTGGATATAGAAGGACCGGATATAGACATTGAAGGCCATAAAGGTGGATTTAAAATGCCCAAAATCAAAATGCCATCGTTTGGCATGAAAGGTCCAAAGGTGGAGGGTCCAGATGTTGATTTAAACCTTCCAGAAGCGAAGCTTGATGTCAAAGCACCTGATGTTGACATTAAAGGACCAGAGGTTGACATTGAAGGACCAAATGCAAAACTCAAAGGACCCAAATTTAACATGCCAACTATTTCAGGACCGAAAATTTCCATGCCAGATGTGGATTTCAATCTGAAAGGTCCAAAACTCAAGGGTGATGTGGATGTGTCAGCTCCGAAGATTAAAGGTGATATCAAAACACCTGATATTGACATCAAAGGACCAAAAGTAGAGATTGAAGGGTCAAAGGGTGGATTTGAAATGCCGAAGATCAAAATGCCATCATTTGGCCTGAAAGGTCCAAAAGTGGAGGGTCCAGATGTAAATGTAAACCTTCCCAAAGGAAACATTGAAATGAAAGCACCTGAACTTGACATTAAAGCTCCAGAGTTGGAAATTGAAGGGCCTGATGCAAAAATCAAAGGACCTAAATTTCAGATGCCATCCATAAAGGGGCCAAAGATCCCAGATTTTGACATCAAACTGAAAGGTCCTAAGGTTGAGGGAGATGTGGATGTTTCAGTTCCAAAGATTGAAGGAGACATTAAAATGCCAGAGGTGGATATAGAAGGACCGGATATAGACATTGAAGGCCATAAAGGTGGATTTAAAATGCCCAAAATCAAAATGCCATCGTTTGGCATGAAAGGTCCAAAGGTGGAGGGTCCAGATGTTGATTTAAACCTTCCAGAAGCGAAGCTTGATGTCAAAGCACCTGATGTTGACATTAAAGGACCAGAGGTTGACATTGAAGGACCAAGTGCAAAACTCAAAGGACCCAAATTTAACATGCCAACTATTTCAGGACCGAAAATCTCCATGCCAGATGTGGATTTCAATCTGAAAGGTCCAAAACTCAAGGGTGATGTGGATGTGTCAGCTCCAAAGATTGAAGGCGATATCAAAACACCTGATATTGACATCAAAGGACCAAAAGTAGAGATTGAAGGATCAAAGGGTGGATTTGAAATGCCGAAGATCAAAATGCCATCATTTGGCCTGAAAGGTCCAAAAGTGGAGGGTCCAGATGTAAATGTAAACCTTCCCAAAGGAAACATTGAAATGAAAACACCTGAACTTGACATTAAAGCTCCAGAGTTGGAAATTGAAGGCCCTGATGCAAAAATCAAAGGACCTAAATTTCAGATGCCATCCATAAAAGGTCCAAAGATCCCAGATTTTGACATAAAACTTAAAGGTCCTAAAGTTGAGGGAGATGTGGATGTTTCAGTTCCAAAGATTGAAGGAGACATCAAAGCTCCAGAGGTGGATATTGAAGGACCAGATATCGACATTGAAGGCCATAAAGGTGGATTTAAAATGCCTAAATTCAAAATGCCATCATTTGGCATGAAAGGTCCAAAAGTGGAGGGTCCAGATGTGGATTTAAACCTTCCTGAAGCTAACATTGATGTCCAAGCACCTGACGTTGACATTAAAGGGCCAGAGGTTGATATTGAAGGACCAAATGCAAAACTTAAAGGGCCCAAATTCAACATGCCAACCATTTCAGGGCCGAAAATTTCCATGCCAGACGTGGATTTCAATCTGAAAGGTCCAAAACTCAAGGGTGATGTAGATGTGTCAGCTCCAAAGATTAAAGGAGACATCAAAACACCTGATGTTGACATCAAAGGACCAGAAATCAATGTTGAAGGATCGAAGAGTGGATTTGAAATGCCAAAGATCAAAATGCCCTCATTTGGTTTTAAAGGTCCAAAATTAGAGGGCCCAGATGTTGACGTTAACCTTCCAAAACCCGACCTTGATATCAAGGCACCTGACATTGATATTAAAGGGCCAGAGGTTGATTTTGAAGGGCCAAATGCCAAACTCAAAGGACCCAAATTCAACATGCCCACTATTTCAGGCCCGAAAATTTCCATGCCAGATGTGGATTTCAATCTGAAAGGTCCAAAACTCAAGGGTGATATGGATGTGTCAGCTCCAAAGATTGAAGGAGACATCAAAACACCTGATATTGACATCAAAGCACCAAAAGTTGAGATTGAAGGGTCAAAGGGTGGATTTGAAATGCCTAAAATCAAAATGCCATCATTTGGCTTGAAAGGTCCTAAAGTTGAAGGTCCGGATGTTGATATTAACCTTCCCAAAGCTAACATTGATCTTAAGGCACCTGATGTTGACATTGAAGGGCCAGATGTTAACATTGAAGGCCCAAATGCCAAACTCAAAGGACCCAAATTCAACATGCCAAGTATTTCCGGACCAAAAATTTCCATGCCAGATGTGGATTTCAATCTGAAAGGTCCAAAACTCAAGGGTGATGTGGATGTGTCAGTTCCAAATATCGAAGGAGACATCAAAACACCTGATATTGACATCAAAGGGCCAGAAGTTGATCTTGAAGGGTCAGATGTAAAACTCAAAGGAGGAAAATTCAAAATGCCTTCAATATCAGGACCTAAATTGCCAGATTTTGATGTCACTCTGAAGGGGCCAAAAATAAAGGGTGATATTGAAGGGGATGTTCATTTGCCAAAGGCTGAACTTGAGGGAGGAGATGTTACAATTGATGTTCCAGACATTGGAACAAAGAAATCTAAATTTAAAATGCCTAAGTTTGGATTCAAGGGTCCAAAGGCAAAAGTCCCAGAAACCGATTTGAAATTGGGACAAGGAGACATCAGTGTGAAAGGGAAGTCTGGCAGTGCTGAAGGTCTTGATGTTGACCTGAGTTTAACTGGTCCAAAAGTTAAAGGATCCAAATTCAAAATGCCCAAATTTGGTTTCAAAGGACCAAAGTTCGAGTCCCCAGAAGTTGATGTTAACCTTCCCAAAGCTAAGGGTGAAATCAAAATTCCAGATGTTGACATAGAAGGACCAGATATTGACATTGACAGCCCAAGTGGTAAGATCAAGGGACCAAAATTCAAGATGCCAAATATTTCAGGACCAAAAATATCCATGCCAGATGTGGATTTCAATCTGAAAGGTCCCAAAATCAAAGGGGATGTGGATGTGTCAGTTCCAAAAATTGAAGGAGACCTGAAAGCACCAGGTCTTGACATCAAGGGGCCTGGGGTTGATATCGAAGGGCCTGAGACTGGATTTGAGATGCCAAAAATAAAAATGCCAACATTCGACATCAAAGGTCCAAAGGTGGAGGGTCCTGATGTAAACCTTCCAAAGGTTGAGGTAGAAGGCCCTGATGCGAAAATTAAAGGACCTAAATTCAAACTGCCATCAATTTCAGGACCTACGATGCCAGAGTTTGATATTAATCTGAAAGGGCCTAAAGTGAAAGGAGATGTGGATGTGTCTGTACCGAAGATTGAGGGAGAAATAAAGGCCCCTGAAGTGGATATTGAAGGACCAGATGTTAATTTTGAGGGCCACAAAGGAGGATTTAAAATGCCTAAATTTAAAATGCCATCCTTTGGCATGAAAGGTCCACACGTGGAAGGTCCAGAAGTTGATGTCAGTCTCCCTGAAGGTGACATTGACGTCAAAGGTCCTGAAATTGACATCAAAGGACCAGATGTTGACATTGACAGTCCTAGTGGAAAGATCAAGGGACCAAAATTCAAAATGCCACATATCTCAGGACCAAAAATCTCAATGCCAGATGTGGATTTCAATCTGAAAGGTCCCAAACTCAAAGGTGATATGGATGTGTCAGTTCCAAAGATTGAAGGAGACATGAAAATACCCGACATAGACATTCAAGGTCCAGAGGTTGATGTTGAAGGACCAAAGGGAGGATTTGAAATGCCTAAAATCAAGATGCCATCATTCAACATTAAAGGTCCAAATGTTGAAGGTCCAGATGTCGATCTAAGCCTTCCCAAAGCTGATATTGATGTCAAAGGGCCAAATGTTGATGTTGAAGGCCCTGACATGAAAATCAAAGGACCTAAATTCAAACTGCCATCAATATCAGGACCTACAATGCCAGATTGGGATATTAATCTGAAAGGGCCTAAAGTGAAAGGAGATATGGATGTGTCTGTACCTAAGATTGAGGGAGAAATAAAGGCTCCTGAAGTGGATATTGAGGGACCAGATGTTAATATTGAGGGCCATAAAGGAGGATTTAAAATGCCTAAGTTCAAAATGCCATCCTTTGGCATAAAAGGTCCAAATGTGGAAGGTCCAGAAGTTGATGTCAGTCTTCCAGAAGGTGATGTTGATATTAAAGGTCCTGAATTTGACATCAAAGGACCAGATGTTGACATTGACAGTCCTAGTGGAAAGATCAAGGGTCCAAAATTCAAGATGCCCCATATCTCAGGACCAAAAATCTCCATGCCAGATGTTGATTTCAATCTGAAAGGTCCCAAACTCAAAGGTGATATGGATGTGTCAGTTCCAAAGATTGAAGGAGACATAAAAGGGCCAAACGTGGACATCAAAGTTCCAGAGGTTGATATTAAAGGACCCGAGGGAGGATTTGAAATGCCTAAAATCAAGATGCCATCATTCAACATTAAAGGGCCAAATGTTCAGGGGCCAGATGTGGATCTAAACCTTCCTAAAGCTGATATCGACGTCAAATCACCTGGACTTGACATTAAAGGGCCAAATGTTGATGTTGAAATCCCTGATGCAAAAATCAAAGGACCCAAATTTAAACTGCCATCAATATCAGGACCCACAATGCCAGATTGGGATATTAATCTGAAAGGGCCTAAAGTAAAGGGAGATGTGGATGTGTCTGCACCAAAGATTGAGGGAGAAATAAAGGCTCCTAAAGTGGATATTGAGGGACCAGATGTTAATATTGAGGGCCACAAAGGAGGATTTAAAATGCCTAAATTCAAAATGCCATCCTTTGGCATGAAAGGTCCACATGTTGAAGGCCCAGAAGTTGATGTCAGTCTCCCTGAAGCTGACATTAATGTTAAAGGTCCTGAATTTGACATCAAAGGACCAGATGTTGACATTGACAGTCCCAGTGGAAAGATCAAGGGACCAAAATTCAAGATGCCACATATCTCAGGACCAAAAATTTCCATGCCAGATGTGGATTTCAATCTGAAAGGTCCCAAACTCAAAGGAGATATGGACGTGTCAGTTCCAAAGATTGAAGGAGAGATGAAAGTACCGGACTTGGACATCAAAGGTCCTCAAGTCGATATTGAAGGACCTGAGGGTGGATTTGAGATGCCTAAAATAAAAATGCCATCATTCAACATTAAAGGACCAAAACTAGAGGGTCCTGATCTTGATATAAACCTTCCAAAAGCTGATATTGATGTTAACGCACCCGGAATTGATGTCAAAGGGCCAAACATTGATGTTGAAGGCCCTGATGCAAAAATCAAAGGACCCAAATTCAAACTGCCATCAATATCAGGACCATCAATGCCAGATTGGGATATTAATCTGAAAGGGCCTAAAGTAAAGGGAGATGTGGATGTCTCTGTACCGAAGATTGAGGGAGAAATAAAGGCTCCTAAAGTGGATATTGAGGGACCTGATGTAAACATTGAGGGCCACAAAGGAGGATTTAAAATGCCTAAATTCAAAATGCCATCCTTTGGCATGAAAGGTCCCCATGTGGAAGGCCCGGAAGTTGATGTCAGTCTCCCTGAAGCTGACATTGATGTTAAAGGTCCTGAATTTGACATCAAAGGACCAGATGTTGACATTGACAGTCCCAGTGGAAAGATCAAGGGACCAAAATTCAAGATGCCACATATCTCAGGACCAAAAATCTCCATGCCAGATGTGGACTTCAATCTGAAAGGTCCCAAAGTCAAAGGGGATATGGATGTGTCAGTTCCAAAGTTTGAAGGAGACCTAGAAGCACCAGGTCTTGACATCACGGGTCCCAAGGTTGATATTGAAGGGCCGGAGGGTGGAATTTCGATGCCTAAAATAAAAATGCCATCATTCAACATCAAAAGTCCAAAGGTGGAGGGCCCCGATCTTGATATAAACCTTCCAAAAGCTGATATTGACATTAAGGGACCTGGACTTGACATTAAAGGGCCAAAGGTTGATGTTGAAGGCCCTGATGCAAAAATCAAAGGACCTAAATTCAAACTGCCATCAATTTCAGGACCCACAATGCCAGATTGGGATATTAATCTGAAAGGGCCTAAAGTGAAAGGAGATGTGGATGTGTCTGTACCGAAGATTGAGGGAGAAATAAAGGCTCCCAAAGTGGACATTGAGGGACCAGATGTAAATATTGAGGGTCACAAAGGAGGATTTAAAATGCCTAAATTCAAAATGCCATCCTTTGGCATGAAAGGTCCACATGTGGAAGGCCCGGAAGTTGATGTCAGTCTCCCTGAAGCTGACATTGATGTTAAAGGTCCTGAATTTGACATCAAAGGACCAGATGTTGACATTGACAGTCCAAGTGGAAAGATCAAAGGACCAAAATTCAAGATGCCACATATCTCAGGACCAAAAATTTCCATGCCCGATGTGGATTTCAATCTGAAAGGTCCCAAACTCAAAGGAGATATGGATGTGTCAGTTCCAAAGATTGAAGGAGAGATAAAAGGACCTGGTCTTGACATCAAGGGCCCCCAGGTTGATATTGAAGGACGTGAGGGTGGATTTGAAATGCCTAAAATAAAAATGCCATCATTCAACATCAAAGGACCAAAAATGGAGGGCCCTGATCTTGATATAAACCTTCCAAAAGCTGATATTGATGTTAACGCACCCGGAATTGATGTCAAAGGTCCAAACATTGACGTTGAAGGTCCTGATGCAAAAATCAAAGGACCCAAATTTAAACTGCCATCAATATCAGGACCCACTATGCCAGATTGGGATATTAATCTGAAAGGGCCTAAAGTAAAGGGAGATGTGGATGTCTCTGTCCCGAAGATTGAGGGAGAAATAAAGGCTCCTAAAGTGGACATTGAGGGACCAGATGTAAATATTGAGGGCCACAAAGGAGGATTTAAAATGCCTAAATTCAAAATGCCATCATTTGGCATGAAAGGTCCACATGTGGAAGGTCCGGAACTTGATGTCAGTCTTCCTGAAGGTGACATTGATGTTAAAGGTCCTGAATTTGACATCAAAGGACCAGATGTTGACATTGACAGTCCCAGTGGAAAGATCAAGGGACCAAAATTCAAGATGCCACATATCTCAGGACCAAAACTCTCCATGCCAGATGTGGACTTCAATCTGAAAGGTCCCAAAGTCAAAGGGGATATGGATGTGTCAGTTCCAAAGTTTGAAGGAGACCTAGAAGCACCAGGTCTTGACATCACGGGTCCCAAGGTTGATATTGAAGGGCCGGAGGGTGGACTTTCGATGCCTAAAATAAAAATGCCATCATTCAACATCAAAGGTCCAAAGTTGGAGAGTCCAGATCTTGATATAAACCTTCCAAAAGCTGATATTGATGTCAAGGCACCTGGGTTTGATGTCAAAGGGCCAAACCTTGACGTTGAAGGGCCTGATGCAAAAATCAAAGGACCCAAATTCAAACTGCCATCAATATCAGGACCATCAATGCCAGATTGGGATATTAATCTGAAAGGGCCTAAAGTGAAGGGAGATGTGGATGTGTCTGCACCAAAGATTGAGGGAGAAATAAAGGCTCCTAAAGTGGATATTGAAGGACCAGATGTTAATATTGAGGGCCACAAAGGAGGATTTAAAATGCCTAAATTCAAAATGCCATCCTTTGGCATGAAAGGTCCACATGTGGAGGGTCCGGAAGTTGATGTCAGTCTCCCTGAAGCTGACATTGATGTTAAAGGTCCTGAATTTGACATCAAAGGACCAGATGTTGACATTGACAGTCCCAGTGGAAAGATCAAGGGACCAAAATTCAAGATGCCACATATCTCAGGACCAAAACTCTCCATGCCAGATGTGGATTTCAATCTGAAAGGTCCCAAAGTCAAAGGGGATATGGATGTGTCAGTTCCAAAGTTTGAAGGAGACCTAGAAGCACCAGGTCTTGACATCACGGGTCCCAAGGTTGATATTGAAGGGCCAGAGGGTGGCATTTCGATGCCTAAAATAAAAATGCCATCATTCAACATCAAAGGTCCAAAGTTGGAGAGTCCAGATCTTGACATAAACCTTCCAAAAGCTGATATTGATGTCAAGGCACCTGGGTTTGATGTCAAAGGGCCAAACCTTGACGTTGAAGGGCCTGATGCAAAAATCAAAGGACCCAAATTCAAATTGCCATCAATATCAGGACCATCAATGCCAGATTGGGATATTAATCTGAAAGGGCCTAAAGTGAAGGGCGATGTAGATGTGTCTGTACCTAAGATTGAGGGAGAAATAAAGGCTCCGAAAGTGGATATTGAGGGACCTGATGTAAACATTGAGGGCCACAAAGGAGGATTTAAAATGCCTAAATTTAAAATGCCATCCTTTGGCATGAAAGGTCCACATGTTGAAGGCCCAGAAGTTGATGTCAGTCTCCCTGAAGGTGACATTGATGTTAAGGGTCCTGAATTTGACATCAAAGGACCAGATGTTGACATTGACAGTCCCAGTGGAAAGATCAAGGGACCAAAATTCAAGATGCCACATATCTCAGGACCAAAAATCTCCATGCCAGATGTGGATTTCAATCTGAAAGGTCCCAAAGTCAAAGGGGATATGGATGTGTCAGTTCCAAAATTTGAAGGAGACCTAGAAGCACCAGGTCTTGACATCAGGGGTCCCAAGGTTGATATTGAAGGGCCGGAGGGTGGAATTTCGATGCCTAAAATAAAAATGCCATCATTCAACATCAAAGGTCCAAAGTTGGAGAGTCCAGATCTTGATATAAACGTTCCAAAAGCTGATATTGATGTCAAGGCACCTGGGTTTGATGTCAAAGGGCCAAACCTTGACGTTGAAGGGCCTGATGCAAAAATCAAAGGACCCAAATTCAAACTGCCATCAATATCAGGACCATCAATGCCAGATTGGGATATTAATCTGAAAGGGCCTAAAGTGAAGGGAGATGTGGATGTGTCTGTACCGAAGATTGAGGGAGAAATAAAGGCTCCCAAAGTGGACATTGAGGGACCAGATGTAAATATTGAGGGTCACAAAGGAGGATTTAAAATGCCTAAATTTAAAATGCCATCCTTTGGCATGAAAGGTCCACATGTTGAAGGCCCAGAAGTTGATGTTAGTCTCCCTGAAGGTGACATTGATGTTAAAGGTCCTGAATTTGACATTAAAGGACCAGATGTTGACATTGACAGTCCAAGTGGAAAGATCAAAGGACCAAAATTCAAGATGCCACATATCTCAGGACCAAAACTCTCCATGCCAGATGTGGATTTCAATCTGAAAGGTCCCAAACTCAAAGGGGATATGGATGTGTCAGTTCCAAAGATTGAAGGAGAGATAAAAGGACCTGGTCTTGACATCAAGGGCCCCCAGGTTGATATTGAAGGACCTGAGGGTGGATTTGAAATGCCTAAACTAAAAATGCCATCATTCAACATCAAAGGTCCAAAAGTGGAGGGTCCAGACCTTGATATAAACCTTCCAAAAGCTGATATTGATGTTAAGGCACCCGGATTTGATGTCAAAGCACCAAAGGTTGATGTTGAAGGGCCTGATGCAAAAATCAAAGGACCCAAATTCAAACTGCCATCAATTTCAGGACCCACGATGCCAGATTGGGATATTAATCTAAAAGGGCCTAAAGTGAAGGGAGATGTGGATGTGTCTGTACCAAAGATTGAGGGTGAAATAAAGGCTCCTAAAGTGGACATTGAGGGACCAGATGTAAATATTGAGGGCCACAAAGGAGGATTTAAAATGCCTAAATTTAAAATGCCATCTTTTGGAATGAAAGGTCCACATGTTGAAGGTCCAGAAGTTGATGTCAGTCTTCCTAAAGGTGACGTTGATATTAAAGGCCCTGAATTTGACATCAAAGGACCTGATGTTGACATTGACAGCCCTAGTGGAAAGATCAAAGGACCAAAATTCAAGATGCCACATATCTCAGGACCAAAAATCTCCATGCCAGATGTGGATTTCAATCTGAAAGGTTCCAAAGTCAAAGGGGATATGGATGTGTCAGTTCCAAAGATTGAAGGAGACATAAAAGAACCTGGTCTTGAAATCAAGGGTCCCAAAGTTGATATTGCAGGGCCTGAGGGTGGATTTGAAATGCCTAAAATAAAAATGCCATCTTTCAACATCAAAGGTCCAAAGGTAGATGGTCCAGAACTTGATATAAACCTTCCAAAAGCTGATATTGATGTGAACGCACCTGGGTTTGACGTTAAAGGGCCAAACCTTGATGTTGAAGGTCCTGACGCAAAAATCAAAGGACCCAAATTCAAACTGCCATCAATATCAGGACCCACAATGCCAGATTGGGATATCAATCTGAAAGGGCCTAAAGTAAAGGGAGATGTGGATGTCTCTGTACCGAAGATTGAGGGAGAAATAAAGGCTCCTAAAGTGGATATTGAGGGACCGGATGTAAATATTGAGGGAAACAAAGGAGGATTTAAAATGCCTAAATTTAAAATGCCATCATTTGGCATGAAAGGTCCACATATTGAAGGTCCAGAAGTTGATGTCAGTCTCCCTGAAGGTGGCCTTGATGTTAAAGGTCCTGAATTTGACATCAAAGGACCAGATGTTGATATTGACAGTCCAAGTGGAAAGATCAAGGGACCAAAATTCAAGATGCCACATATATCAGGACCAAAAATCTCCATGCCAGATGTGGATTTCAATCTGAAAGGTCCCAACATTAAAGGGGATATGAATGTGTCAGTTCCAACAATTGAAGGAGACCTAAAAGCACCAGGGCTTGACATCCAGGGTCCTCAAGTTGATATTGAAGGGTCTAAAGGTGGATTTGAGATACCTAAGATAAAAATGCCAACATTCGACATCAAAGGTCCAAAAGTGGAGGGCCCCGATCTTGACATAAACCTTCCAAAAGCTGATATTGATGTTAAGGGACCTGGATTTGACATTAAAGGGCCAAAGGTTGATGTTGAAGGCCCTGATGCAAAAATCAAAGGTCCCAAATTCAAACTGCCATCAATATCAGGACCATCAATGCCAGATTGGGATATTAATCTAAAAGGGCCTAAAGTGAAGGGAGATGTAGATGTGTCTGTACCGAAGATTGAGGGAGAAATAAAGGCTCCGAAAGTGGATATTGAGGGACCTGATGTAAACATTGAGGGCCACAAAGGAGGATTTAAAATGCCTAAATTTAAAATGCCATCCTTTGGCATGAAAGGTCCACATGTTGAAGGTCCAGAAGTTGATGTCAGTCTCCCTGAAGGTGACATTGATGTTAAGGGTCCTGAATTTGACATCAAAGGACCAGATGTTGACATTGACAGTCCCAGTGGAAAGATCAAGGGACCAAAATTCAAGATGCCACATATCTCAGGACCAAAACTCTCCATGCCAGATGTGGATTTCAATCTGAAAGGTCCCAAAGTCAAAGGCGATATGGATGTGTCAGTTCCAAAGATTGAAGGAGACATAAAGGGACCTGGTCTTGACATCAGAGGTCCCAAGGTTGATATTGAAGGACCCGAGGGTGGATTTGAGATGCCTAAAATAAAAATGCCATCATTAAACATCAAAGGTCCAAAGGTGGAGGGTCCAGATCTTGATATAAACCTTCCAAAAGCTGATATTAATGTTAACGCACCCGGATTTGACGTCAAAGCACCAAAGGTTGATGTTGAAGGGCCTGATGCAAAAATCAAAGGACCCAAATTCAAACTGCCATCAATATCAGGGCCGACAATACCTGATTTGGATTTTAGCGTCAAAGGGCCCAAGGTAAAGGGAGATGTGGATATGTCCGTTCCAAAGATTGAGGGAGACATAAACCTTTCTAAAGCCAATATTGATGTAAAAGCACCTGATGTTGACCTCAAGCAGCCAGACATTAATATTCACGGACCTGACTTTAACATCAAAGGTCCAGAAATTGATATTAAGGGACCCAAGGGTGGACTTGACATGCCCAAAATCAAAATGCCATCCTTTGGTTTCAAAGGTCCTAGCATGGATGCCGATGCGGCCATAAATCTTCCTAAATCTAACATCGACTTTGAAACACCTGATATTAACCTGAAAGGTCCCAAAGTGAAAGGAGAGCTTGATGCATCAGTGCCCAAATTGAAAGGAGATATCAATGCTCCAAATGTAAATGTAACAGTGCCTGCTATCAGTATGGAAGGTGTGCAGATAGATCTCGAAAAAACCGGTGTTACATTTCCCAAATTCAAAGGTCCTAAATTTGGGAGAAAATCCCCAGAAGTGGAGGGGCCTGAATCCATGGTTAATGCACCCTCATTCAGTGTGGGAGCAAAAGGATCCAAAACAGGAGTTAGTCTTCCTGGTACCGAGGCAAGCCTTGATGCCCCTGATATTGATATCAATGTAAAGGGGAAAAAGGGGAAATTTAAACTTCCTAAAGTAAAAGGAAAGGTCAAGAAATCTGATGTTGACATAGAAACGCCAACAGTAGAAGTTGATGTAGACACACCTAATATTCATGTCAAAGGAACTAAGGTAAAGAAGCCTCTCTTTGGTAAGCTCCATTTTCCTGATGTCGAATTTGATCTCAAATCTCCAAAAGTGAAAGGCGAGGGATCCTCATCATCTGTTAACCTGAACACCGAAATTGAGGGTTCTGGTATTGACAGTCCAAATGTTAGTTTGGAAGGACCAGATGTGAAATTAAAGACACCTAATATTAAAATGTCAAACGTGAATGTGTCTATTCCTGATGTTGATACAAACCTAAACAGTCAAGGGGGAGTGACCATGTCCACAGGCCAAAAAATTCATGTAAAAGGTGGTGCTGAGATTGATGGAAGTGTATCAGGGGGCAGTGCAGCTACTGGCCTTCAATTCCCAGAGGGTACAGTCACATTTCCCAAAATGAAGGTACCAAAGTTTGGAATTGCTCTGCCAGGGATGGAAGGACAGAAGGGTGAAGGAAATGTTGATTCAGAACTTGCGGCTAGTGGTGGTATAAACATACAGGCCCCATCTGTTACTGGTCAAATTAGTTCCCAAAATATTGAGGTCCCCAGTCCAGAACTAAGGCACAAGGAAGGCAAAGTAAAGGTCAAGATGCCAAAATTCTTTGGCAAATCAAAAGCAAAGGGCAGTAGTGCAGGTGACCTTCGGGGACCAGAGGTAGAATTGAGTGCTGGTGGAAAAGGCAGTCAGGTTTCCAAAGACTTAAGTGTACATTCTGGGGAACTGGTTGGTGGAAAATATGAAATAGAGGGTGAATCTGGACTGAATGTTTCAGCAAAAGGCAAGTCAGCCTCACTGGATCTATTTAAGAAATCAAGACATAGGTCTTCCTCTCTCAGTGATGAGGGGGGGCTTGCAGTTAGTTCCCCTTCAGCTCATTTAGAAGCAGAAGGTGGCGACATTTCATTAGACCTAGGAGGAGCCAAGGCAAAAGGAAAGAAAGGCAAGTTGAAGTTTGGAACCTTTGGAGGTTTTGGTTCAAAGTCAAAAGGCTCATATGAAGTGACACTTGGTGAGGACAGTGAAGCAGGAGTTGAGGGAAGTACAGGTGTTTCTCTACCCTCTAAGAAATCAAGACTGTCTTCATCTTCCAGCAGTGACAGTGGTTCAAGAGGTGGTTTCAGGTTCCCAAGAGTTGAACTAACTGTTTCACCAAAAAAATGATTAATTATAAGGCAAATTAAACTTTCTCATGTACACCCAAACACATGTACACTTCTCCTAATATGGCAAATCCTTCAAACTTCAGCTGTTTAAAACCGGAGGGGAAGAACAAAGTCATCTCATTGTTGTAAACTAAGAGTATTTTTCAGTAATTAGACAGGAGTGCATGAGATTGTTTAAAATCCCTTCCAACTGTAAATAAGATTAATTTGTATTGTAATAAATATTGTTTTTTTGTACATAGTCCAGATTTATTAAACATATACCATCTCACCAAATTTTCACTAATAGTTTATTACAGGGTTTTTCATTTTGGCAAATTACATTCTATAAAATGAAAATTGTTAAAGAATGGGTGTGGTATATTTGTATCCAGGGGTCTATTGCACAGAACAGATAGTCACAATAGCTTTTCTGAAGGAAAATGTTGTTTATACATCCATAAACAAATATAAACAGTTACCAGTTTTTATGTATGAAATTATTTTATTTTCAAGCTTTGGTATTATATAATCAGTGCAGAAGCATATTTACGAAACATAGAGCTGGCCCTGTATAACATATTCTAAAGAGTGATGGTGTTGTATAGACCATAATTGCAAAGACAATCACTGTTTGAAAACTATCAACTCTCTAAAGTGCTGTCAGTATATTTCTGTTC
The DNA here is from genome assembly GCA_030544235.1 of Lepturacanthus savala. NCBI lineage: Eukaryota > Metazoa > Chordata > Actinopteri > Scombriformes > Trichiuridae > Lepturacanthus > Lepturacanthus savala. The sequence continues at coordinate 7,717,311 of CM060464.1, forward strand.
TTTTTAGTGAATTCATTCACCTTTAAATTCTGTGCCATTTACCAAAATATGCATTTGCTTCCTTTGTTTTAATCATGTTGTAGTTCCTTATACTGTATCATTTTCTCTTACCTGTTTTATGATTCTGTATTTTTTCTTTTGTCATTCTCTTTGTACACTCACTTCATGATTACATGAAACATGTCACAAATAAACAGTCACTTTTTGATGTAATTTGTTCGCTAATGAATTCTGTTTATAGAGAGTTGCATAGTTTTGATCAGACATGACAGAAATATTGAGAATGATTCTTTGGGTCTTTTCTTTTGTGTGCATTCTGCCAAATAAACTAAATAAAAAAAGTTATTCTGTTTATGAGGTTTCTTAATCAGCATTGGTTAATGCCTTAATCACACCTAACACACTATTTATTTGTATTATTTTTATATTATTTTTATAATATGATACCGTTATATTTTATAGTTATTGTCTTTTGTGGCACACAGTATTTTTATCCAAGTTCTCTCAAATTCCAATATTTATTTATCATTTCAGTAAATCCATCATAGTGAAGCAGGAATTTGGATTCTTATGTATTTTCAATTAAGAATAATTAATTATTTTATCCGACTTTAGTTATCTTGGGTATTTCACTCATACAGAATATATACTGTAGATATTCTATCACAATGTATATAAATTCATTCTATTTAACGGAATTAAATGCATTCTATTTAATGGAATGGAATTTCAATAACAAGATCACTGCAGTTTACCAAACCACAATAAATATTTGTCTTATTATTCTATATTGTATGACGTACATCCAATGCACCTTTTGCCTTTGTGTGTTGTGTTTAAGGAGTGCCTTTGCATTTAACTGACTGAACATTGTAAAATATTCACTTGAAGGCTCTCATAAGGTTGACTTTCAAATAGTAGACTTTCAACCAGACACAGCAGAGTCATGAGAATAAAAACTGCTGAGCTGACTTCTGACAACATTTAAATTCTTGTTGAACCACGGTAAGTTTAGAATAGTCTTTCAGATGATTGACTCCCTTTCTAGAGAAAGGTTTTCTTTGCCTGCACTGTACAGCACACTAGGCTACATAATTTTGACCATGTTATCATGTTTGCATGGGCGTGTTTCTATATGCCACCTTCTCCAAAAAGGATGAAGGATATAAAAACTTTTTCAGGACCACCGAGCATCGAGTCAGTAATGGGTAGTAAACTAATTCTGGGACCAACACAAATAAAACTCTACAGACATACTTCAAAGTTTGGTTTCAACGTGGTCTCCTGTGTTTTACGATCCATTTTAGAAGCTGTGTAATCCAGCTTTGAAGTGTAGTGTCTTTTCTGAGACTTTGTATGAAAAATCCATAAAGATATTGTATTGTAATATATCCAAACACCCCTATCATCCCATTTGTATATCTGCACTATGACAAACACAAAAAAGACAACAAAAAAAAATGTGCAAGGCATGCATGGTGGAACTGTAAAAGAATACAAAAGACAATTAAAATGCTAAAGAAAAAAAAAGTATAAAAAATTCAAAGAAAAGGCGATGTAGCCTTCTGTCTCATTATAGTTCAAGTTAATGTCCAAAAACAGATAAAAACATAAGAAAAATAAGGAAAACTACATATTAGAAAAGGACATGATGTAATGCTTATAATTAGACATATACTGTATGGATATAAAAATGTGCAAAAATGCAGCAGCAGAAATATTGTTTTACTTTCTTTCAGTCTTTGATCTTTATTTATTTTAAATGTAACTACAGATGTTATATGTTATAAACACATTTTTACAGTAATCACACCCCTTCCCTATTCATTTGTTTCACCTATTAGAGGAATGACAACATAATGGCAGGTTCCTGCAGCCCTAGCATAGTAGATATAACAAAAAAAAGCTAGGCTCAGCCTCTGTAGCTAATGTAGAGTATATTTTGAGAAGGGTTATTATCTTTTCAGAGCTAAACTGGTCACATGCTCAGATAGTATATATTCCAAATATAAACTCTACTACTATATGCTTCATTCATGAATAATAAATGGAGGTTGGCTGACTGAGATATGGTTAAAGGGTAGGTTGTTGAATAGAAATGAACCACAGTCCTTTATGTTTAAGTTTTTTCACGCTTTGCATGTTACACCACCCCCCCATGTCCTTCCTCACAGGTTTTATGGTGGTATAGCAATGACATGTTTTTTTTTCCACCACTGCTTCTTGGAGAGGACAATTAATATTTATATGACTACAAGTGGTGCTTTATCAGGCCAACAGGAAATAATAGACACAATAGTGTGATGCATCACTGATTAGACAGTAACAGTTCATTATATTATGTTACACACGAATATATATATATATATATATATATATATATATATATATATATATATATATATATATATATATATATATATATATATATACTGATTAGACAGTAACAGTTCATTATATTATGTTACACACAATATATATATATATATATATATATATATATATATATATATATATATATATATATATATATATATATATATATATATATATATATATATATATATATATATATATATATATATATATATATATATATATATATATATATATATATATATATATATATGAATTTTAATTAATTTGCCAGGAAAAATATTTATTATTTATTAGTGTAAATGTATAACTTACTACTGTCATGATCGGTCACTATCTTTTGTCTTTTTTGGTTGTTTCTCCAGTTCCTTCTGTTTCTAATTCCTCTTTTATTTTGAAATAATTTCTCCTTGTGTTTCTTGTACCCTTTTACTTCCTTCCTGCTGTTTCACCTGTGTCTCATTCCACACCTGTCCATTGTCAGTAATTAGTGCTTTGTGTATTTAAGCCTTGTTTGGAGTTGAGCTGTTACCTGCTGTCTATAGCCAGCCATGTTAGCCGCCTTTTTGGTTTGTACCAGTTTTTCTTTGTTTAATAATTGAAACCTCCTCACTTCATTGCGCCTGTGCTCATACCTGCACTTGGCTCCACCTCTGTTTTATCAAAACTATGGGATTAATTCACAGGACTAGTGACAAGAGCAAATGTCATCGCACTGTTAACATTTTATACCTCTCGTTTGGCTCAAGTGTTTGATGGAGAACTACATTGTTTCTGTAAATAATAATAATTCATGGCCTGTCATTAATCCCAAAGTCATTCTCATTAATCATAACATTAGGATAAATGTGCTGAAGTGGAGAAGTTAAATACGCCACCCAGTGGGTGAACTCTAATACATCGACACAGAACTAAATGAACACGGTTTGAAATTTTGGTTTATTTTTTTTTATTTTTTTTTTTTCTAATTGAAGACTTGCACACTATTTAAACAGACAGCTACTTAATAGTTGGAGTAATATAGTTTTGAAGTGAGTACAATTACAGAAACATCGAAACAAAGCAGTGTTTTTGCCTCAAAAACAGGATGTGATCCCTGCGTTCCTGGTTGCTTGAACGCAATTGTTGATGCAGTGCAAAGGAAGGAACTTATCTGAAGTTTCCTTTGAAAGAGGAAAGTGCCCCCTTCCTTTCTGGAGAGGCAAGCATTTCTGTGCTGAAAGAGGGACACGAGAGAAGGAAAAAGTTGGAACAGTCCTGCACAGTTGTGATGTGTACATTTGGGATTACATGTAGCTTGTCTCTGTTGGCTGTTCATTTCAGAAGATAACTTCACCGTGTGAATGCGAAGACTCCCACGTAGAAACTGTTTATCAGGTAAGAGCAAAGATTATTCACTGTCGTAATTTTTCCCCCCCACACGTTTTCAGAGATATTTGTTGAAAATGAAAGATTTCTTCTACATTACCAGAGATTGTATTATTGCCAGAATTGTTAGTGTGACCAGTCAGTTCCTCAGTAATACAGGGCATTTCATTCTGGATGCACCGTGCCCTTGGTCACATTTAAATGTGTATAAAAAAAGCTATGGCATTGATTTCAGTAGCCTCGACTGAAGGGTCAGCCATAAATGGAACATTAAATGTTATTTTCTCATAAACTTCCAACCTGTCCCTTTTCACCTCCGTAGTGAGTGAAAGGCTGCATCAAATTCTGCCTTTATAGTCGGGGGCAAATCAGGTTACGGACATTACAATGAAGATTTAGAAACGTGTCATATTTTATATTGCTCGGACACTTCCAAGTTATGCCTTTCGTTAAGATAAGAGCGCTGGTGAGGATGTGTGGGTGTGTGCGCGGTTGTGTTGATCATTGCATTTTATTTCCTGAGCTATATCCTCTCGTTAGTCTCATGAACAATGGTCAGTCATATTTGAAATATATAACTGCCCAACGCAGCTGAAAATTTGACATGCAAATAATTTCTTTCATCTTTCCAAACTGCAGTCAGTTGGTATTCATAGGAATCTTCTAATTGTAATAGGGGTGTAGGGGCTTCCCATTTATGCATGTCTCTCACATTATATGGAATACACCAGTGAGTGAGATATATATATATTTGTGTGTGTGTAGTCTTTTTTTTCCACAAAGTGTGCACAGGTATGTTCATTGAGGAGGCAGATGTTGGAAGATAATGTGGTTTACCACACCAATCTGACATTTGACATCTTCTGTGTCATGTGGAGTGCAACCAGATGGTGTCCTTGACTCCTCCAAGAATAAAATAGGTTACCCAGTGTGATGGCTTGTAACTGTACATTGTGTAACTCTGGTGGGGCTGTTTTAATATGATATACCTAGATGTTCTCAACAAAATCCCTCATTAGTTTTAAGATATATAATAGATAGATAATGAATAAACATTAGGAATTTAGGAAAAAAATGCTTTTTATATGAAGTTGTAGCTGGTAATGAGAGATTTGGTGGGAATTTGTGGTGTCTTTGAGTTTTAAATCTGAATGTGTTTGGGCGTACACAGCAGCCTACAGCTTGATCGCAAAATAAAATTAGAAAAGCTGCTTCTACAAGACGTTTGATTTGAAAGTGTAACAAATGCAAAGCGGTGTCACATTCCCCTTGGAAATGGAGCAAGAGAAGCAGGAAAAGAGGGGATATACTGCATCCTGTTTTTAATTCAGTGTATGCATTCAACTAATACTACTGTGATAAATATGACATTTTAGTGATTACTTTATTAAAGGTTCTGCTGTTGGAAATCAACTCTCATTGAAAGAAACGCATAAAGAAAATAAAATCAACAACAATAAAATCCCTACAGAATTATCTTAGGGACAAAATGGGCGACGAGATGAGCAAATAAAATCTTTATCATTTTACTCAGTTAAACAAAAATGTTATTTACTTTTTATTGTCTGTAGTTAAATGTGTCCTATTCCAACAGCAAAATGAAGTTCATATCGCCACAATTTTATGAGCATTTTAAACATAATGTTTTACTTGTTATTACAGCACTTGGCGTGTTTATGGCATCATGTAGTGCACAACCATAAACATGCGTGCAACACGCAGTATACTCAACAAATCCATCTATTTGATGCTTTTAATGAATGTTCTTTTGATTTAGTTATTACGTTATGGATGAAAGTCTAAGGCGTGGAGATCTACTACTAAACCAAGATGGCTTCCTTTTCAAACAAAGGAAAACCCTAAAGGAACTGAACCACTGCTGTGGTGGATACACAAACCCAAAGCATGTGTATAAACCCTTTCAATTATCAGTCCCCAGTGGGGACCAGTTCTTGCATGCTGGCCCTTTTGGCCTCTGAAATAACATAATACAATGTAAAATATTTTCATATGCAGAGAAAGCTCCTATTAATAATTCAGTGTTTTGCCTCTTGACTGTGAAAATAATGTTTGAAGCTCACCCATTCTTATTGTATCATTAGCATAAACACTTGGATATAAACAAAGGATGAGCCACACTCTTCATGCAGTCTCTCACCCTTTGTTGTAGTTGTAGAGCTTATTTAAATAATGCATTGACCTGAACATTTTCATAACGTGTATTTCTTGATCTTACTTGTCTTTAGTAATAGTAATCATAATCTTTTGTCTCTTTGTAAAAAGCCATATGCTCAGTTAATTTTAGTGATTAACTCCCTTACAATTGCTTCGGTGCACAAGTCGCATGCTATGTGAGTGGAAAGGACATTTGAGTGTTTCATTCTCCGCTTTAAACATTTTATTTATTATCAGCAAACGGATGCAATACACAGGCAGTGGGAGTTTTTTTTTTTTTAAATGTCTTTTATAGGTAGGATCGATGTCTGTGTAATTACTCCATAAATAACTTGGGCAAGTATGGCTTAGGTAGATAGTGGACGCACAAGCCGGTCACGAATAATCTCTTGTTAGCAGTGACTGTCCTCTCATCCAAACCTGCAGTGGGAGGTGGTGGAGGCGGATGAGAGCTTTCACGCTATGGAAATCGAGCACTTTTGAGTGTAAAGCTACCCTTTCACTTTGGTCATGGAAGTGGAAATTTGGAACGAGCGCAGGAAGGCTGTTACCGTTTCATATCAACCATTTTTTCCCCAGAATTAAAATTAAGCTCAATGCACTTCCATTAAGTCAGTGTTGCCAAACTGTGATAAAAAAAAAAAATGCAGTGCTAACAGGGAGCTCAGGTGCAACACATTCAACATTGATTAAGTTGTTCCATAAACCATAAACCCTTACCAGATGCTATCCAGTGTGAAGCAGGTAGGATGAGGCTGGTTGTGTTTCACAATCTTTCCTAGATCGCAATTCATTTCTAAATCCAATTTACGCACTCGCCCCGTGGGCATATACCATTTTCATTGACAACTGATTCATAATAAAGTACTCAGATTCAATAGTGTTGACACAATATAGCATACACCTGTATTCATATACATTATATATCATGCATCACCGCCAGCATGTAAAGAGCTTAATCGCTCAGTAAGAAAAAGGTGTTATTCTTTGAAAAGTCATTACATACATGTGTTTCCTGGGTCGGATTTCGGAAAACACACTGATAAAACAGTTGGATGCATTCCTGTGTGATGATAAGATCCATAGAAAATTTAAATCTGCCTTTAAAAGAGACACAGTATAGAGACAAAAACTTGAATGTGCATAGATAATAAAAATATTTCAATCCTTGCTCTATCTGAACGTATTCGATATGATCGACCATGAAATACTTTTAAACAGAGCTTATATTGTTCGCCTTGGTGAACATATTTCAGACAAGATTATATCTTTGGTGTTCCTCAGGGTTCCGTTTTTGGCCTGCTACTGATCTGCTTCTGATTAAAGTTATTGTTTGTACCATGGTGTAAGTTTTCATTGTTTTGTAGTTATCCTTATCCATGGATTGAGATACGCCTAAATCCTTTGATAAACTACCTCTCTAGCATTGTTCAGTGGATGAGAGGAAACTTCTTTAAAGCTGTAGCGCAGAACTTTTGTCTGAACCTTGGTTGGGGGGAGAGCAATTACATAAACACTGTGTATGTTGTCGGCTCAGCTATAATCTACTCCTTTACTCAAAATTCCTGTAAATTTGTAGATAAATTGTCATACAACCCAAGTAAAATCACTCGCACAAACTATTTCACATTCAACTTGACAGAGGGCTACCAGGAAGTAGCTGGTGGAAGGCTCTGGCCGTAGAGTATTCATTATGTCACCACAGACACAAGAATAAAAACTCTACTCTGAAACATAGAGATTTCTCTGGGCTTCACAGGCTTAACCAGTATTGTGGGAACTCGTTTGGACTGGAAGTTCATTTATATGTGAAAGTTTCACACTGCAGCTTTAAAACACATTCTCCGTGAAAGATGAGCTATTTAGTCTTTTGGCATTTTCAGTAACTTGTACTTGAGGGGATGTTGTTGTTTTTGATGAAAATTGACAGACCTTCAAGTGTTTGTAAAAAAGAATGAACACATCTGGAATAAAAGGTTTTTTTGTGCCTAAAACTATAAACTCTCCTGTTTATATATTCCCTGTTGATTTATTCATAGAACTGAATATTCTGGGGGGTGTTGAAAGATCAGTGAAGTTTGACATCTTTTCTAAATTACTCAGGGAAAGTGAAGTTATATATATATATATATATATATATATATATATATATATATATATATATATATATATATATATATATATATATATATATATATATATATATATAATGACTGGTACAGATGCACATAGAGAAGACCTTACTCTTTAGACACCCTGAGACACCATCTCACCATCCCTTTAGACACCATCAGAAATATTATGAAGCTAACCTTTTTTATCTTTTAAGAAACATTACAAGAGCTGGGCTGCGAAGAAACTGACTCATACTGTTGTTTTTAGTCTGGCCTCCCTCAAAAATAACATCAACTGCACCATATTCAGAATTCAGCACCAGGAATTCAGACCAAAACCAGTGAAAGAAAACAAATCACACCAGAATTGGCGCCTTTGTACTGGCTACCACTAATGATGACAGATTTTAAAGCGACTTTAAAGCCCAAAATGGTCCAGCACCTTCATTTTCTGATTGCTTTATTATTATTATTTTGTTTTCTGAATCCCTGACAGGGGAATAGGTAGCTTACTGACCTTGAAGGTTCATCAGTATGTAGTTTTTCACTTGTAATCGCAGGGGGCTTTCAAGACAGAGACTGAAGGAGAATATTTTTTCTGCATGGCTACCGACACTGAGACATTCCCCCATGGGATCCTGTTTGATGTCAGAATAGCAGACTGCACAGATGCATGTAGCTGTGCAATACATTTTTGCTTTTACTGCTTTTCAGCAGCGCGAGTTAACGTGTGTGGGTTATTTACGACAGAATTAAAACTCTGCATTATCCGCTAATGGATGTGCCTGCATGTTTGCCCATATGCATTCATGTATAACAAGCTCTTTCTAATGCTCCTGATAGTACAGTGTAGTTAGTCTTCTTCCCCTTTCCCTCCTTCAGCAAGCGATGATTTACTTTGTTAAGGTGTGACCTCATCATCCTGGCTCCATGATACCCCACCTCCCCCACGCAGCAAGATCAGGCAGCCCTGTTATCACACATACACACACATACACACACACACACACACACACACACATAGCAGCAGCAGCAGCAGCAAAGGGGTCTAGGCAGAGCTTGAGAGAGATTTTTCTCATTTTATTTCCAGAGTGTATGTATCTATCTCTGTGTGCACAGGAGAGACAAGCTGAGAGAGAGAGAGAGAGCGAAACATGGTCGACAGAGGGGAGGGAGTGTGGATCATGCATGTGCATTAACTCAGCTCCAGCTCCAGCGGCACAGCAGCAGCAGCAGCAAACAGACACAGCAGCAGCACAGGAGGGAGAGAGAGAGAGAGAGAGAGAGAAAGAGAGCGAGAGAAAGACAGAGGGAGAGTTGGAGGGAGGGTAGTAGTCTCAGGCATAGGAACAAAAGCTGCAGAGGACTGCTTTCCATCTCCACTAAAAGAACAACGGAGGAGTAATAGGAGGAGGAGGGGGTGGTCATGATAGGTATGAGACAATAACGGAAGAGCAGAGGCACAGTGTAGTCAGTGAGGACTGGAACTAAGGCTCTTCTCTGCTCTCCATGTTTTTGGGGACTCAACGTGCCATTGCCTTCGTCTCCAAACTCAGAGGAGGATGTCCGTGTCGGGGAAGAAGGAATTTGACGTAAAGCAGATCCTCAGGCTCCGCTGGCGCTGGTTCAGCCATTCATCCCAGGGTTCGGCTGGAGGCGGGGGCGGCGGCGGGGGCGGCGGATACATCCAGCAGGATGGCCTGGACCACAGGGGGACCCCCGTCCAGGGCCGGCTGAAGAGCCACTCGCGGGAGAGAGGCGTGGGGGGACTACGGAAGAGCAACAGCCCGGCCCACAGCATCTTGGCACCGACGCCAGGGCCCACGCCTGTCTATGTCAGAGGGGGTCAGCAATCATGGCAGCATCAGCAGAACACCATCCAGGGTCTCCAGGTCAGCGAAGAGTCCTCGAAGAGCGGCTCCTCGCCCAGCGCCACGAGGAAAGAGGAAGCCAACACTGGCCAAGAAGATGTGAAGAGCAGCACGGAGGAACCTGCAGAGGTGGACGCCAGAGAAAGGTACGACCGTTACGAGGTGCTAGAGACACACATCGGTTATGTGATGCCATGTCAGTGCATATCATTTGTTCAGTAACAGGAGAGCGGATTGTGGGATGCTATTTTAGGAGCACACAGATTTTCCTCAGATTTCATAGTGAAAGTATGGAGTGCAAAATAACACCCTCACCTATTGAAGAAAGTGTGGCGGCTGAGGCAGCAACCAAGCGTTTCAAAAGTAAGAACGTTATGTTGTTGAGGAGAAGGTTGAGCACAGCACTGCTTTAAACGCTCATATTCAAAACATGTCTCACAACATTTCTGAGACTAAACCCACATGTATCTGAGCAGTACAGCTGCTGCCACACCGAGTCACTGGCAACTTCATTCAGTATTTGCGGTGCAATTCTGCATGCCAGTCCTTTAATTAAGCAACGGCTAAATTATCTGCACGGCTATCATTTTCCAATTTACTCTGGCTAGGCAGCTGCTACCACGGCTCACCTGGGGACAGCTCGCTCTCATTGTCCACAGCATGTCAGGCAGGATAAACCAATAAAGCGTCCTTTTAATTATTCATTGGACCAAAAGCCAAGTCCTTTCTCGGCTCCACGGTCTGTGGCGTGGTCCAGATTACATGCACAGCATGCCTTTGCCCGAGTCCCTCAGAATATTTAGCTTTCATACAGAACACTAATGCAATCTTCCGCGGAGTTAAAAGTAGATAGCGGGAAAGAGCCATTACATCACATAACGCGCACAGGCACTATAAAAAAGGAAGCAGTGCAATCACATGAATTATCTAGACTGCCACTACAAGCACTTTATAAGCCAAAAGCTATCATAGCTAGTGGCTGGCACAGGGTATTTGATTCATTTTTTTTTTTACCTAAATGGTTATACAAGCCCTGATGCAAAACCGACAGGGTCATTGATGTCCCCCCCCCCCCCAGCTATAAATCCCCCCCCTGCCTTTTCAGGTGGTGTTTTTCTCCTGTCTTCCTCGTCATCCTACCTTTTCCTCTCGGAAGTAAACAGGTTTCAGTTGTGTGTGTGTGTGTGTGTGTGTGTTGGAGACAAGTGTTTGCGCGTGTCTGCTGTCTGGCTGAACACTAAAAGCACATCACATCAAGGATGAAAAGACCACGTCTGCTTTTATCTCGCCTGTGACATTCTAAGGTGATCAGTCCAATATACTGTAAGCTTTGTTCCGCGCACCTGCCGATGAAGTGAACAATGAAAGTGGACCCGTCCCTTTGTTTTACACAGCGCTCGCTTTGATTAAACAGATAATAATGCATACGCGCGCTTGACCTGCAGCCAGAAATGTGTCAGCGTGGATAAAATGACTGCCAGGGGCAGTGGATGGTCTCGGGGCCCCCTGAACAGATCATGAATTATTCTGAGTTAAGATACAGTTTTGGAATCTGCCCGGCGTTCGGGCTCTTCGTGTTGGCATAATAATTGGCAGATGTTCATGTTTGGAGAGTCCCTGTGTGTGTGAAGTGCATGCATAAAAGATGTGCCTCACAGAAAAAATGTGTAACTCTCGGGCTCTCAGGAGGACCTTGAGTTCATGCTGGCCATGTTAAATACAGTGCAGCCATCATATTGTGACAACTATACGGAAATATTGAAATTAATCTGCTCTGTTGGGTCATAAAATAAATCCTTGGTTTAGTTCTACTTGATTGTCGGAATATCTATCAATGGGTTGTATAATTGACTAAATAATCTGACATACAAAGTCATTTTGACGGCTTTGATTCCTTGTGTTTGATTGAAAATATTAACAATGTACACGGGCAATGAATCTTGCATTCTAAAAGCCAGTGGATCATTAAGAACACTGACAGCCAGTTCCATCACCCCCTTCTTTCACACAAATAAATTGATCCCCCTGTCATCATCTGTTTTACATAATTCTAAAATCAAGGATTTATTCAGCGGTTTGAATGGCATGCAAGGTAATGGTGTTTCATGGAAATGAAGTCACTCGATGACTGTGAAGGACTAGTTGCTGGGAAGGAATGTTTGGATAAGTGCAGCATCTGTAGCTGTATAAAGTTGCACAGCGACCATGTGACACATCATGGCTTGCATGTTCATCGCCGGCTAAGCAGATGTGTGGATGTCACTGAGATATGCACATTCATTTACTCCACCAGCTGGGTGGCCCTATTACGTCTCACATCATAAATCCCTGACACATAATTTGTCACAATCCCTCAGGCCGATGCTAGAAATGAGTCCTGCCGGATGGGGGGGGGGACGAAAGTCTTAGCCGTTCCTCTGTAGTCGGAAAATATGCGTCAGTCACTTTGTAGTACATCCCCCCTCAGTGATTAGTTTCATTTACACAATGTCGACAAGAAATCCATCCCATTACTTTCTTCCATCCTCTCATTGATTCGGTTTCTCACTATTGTTACGGTAGTTGTTAAAAGGATGCAACTGATAATGTCCATGAAAACGGCATGTGCATGCACCTTCTTCGACTTGAATATGTATGTATCATGATGATATTGTGATATTAATATACCTAAAAAGGATTAATCATAAATTTAAATCATCATTTTATATGTTCTCTGTATTAGGGAGGGTCTTGGTTATTTTTTTAACAAGATTTTCTTCTATCCCATGCAGATAATTCCATTTTGTAGCACACTCTAAAAACCTGCGTGGGCGCCATGAGTATTGGAGATAACTCACAAAGTCGGTGATTCATTTATGACGTGGTCTGTGCTGTGGGTATAATTATTTCGCTCTATTAGACTCCTCCTGCATTTGGTGAATTTAGTTAACCTTCCTCATCCAGCTGACAAATATGGTTCTCGAGAGTTGTTTAATCACACGGCTATAATACCTTTTGTTCCTCACCCTTGCACCGATAATGAAATAACATATCTATGTACTGTATTTGTTCTGTCCTCATGACTCTCATCGATATAACCTCTCTATTGTTGGCAGAGAATATATGACAGAAGTTAACCTGAATGGAATGGAAACCCTGACCTCTCCCACATGAACACTAACGGAGGCTTGAGTCAGCGGGTTGTTTGTTTGAATGATATCTCAATTCCCCACCACCGCCTTGGAAAAGAAATACCACCACCTCTTCCCCATGTCAACAGCAGTAATTCAGATATTTGTTGGATGCCTCATAACACCATAAGGCTTATGTGGTCTCAGTCTGTATGTGACATGTCCAGCGGAGGCGTCCTTAAGACGCTGTAAATTACCAAGTGAAGTATATCTCTTGCAATCTCAAAACGACATCTCATGGATAGAGAGATTTTGTGGTCATGCAACTCATGCAACCCTCGTTTTTTGCAGGGGTTATGTTCCAAAAAGAACCCGTGATAGGCGAAATCTGTGATGTAGAAACCTTTATTTTATTTTTTTTACAATTATTACACAATTAAATACTCTATTATACAATTTGCACGTAAGTAACGTAAATTTGACAGCTGTGTACATATTAAACCGCAACTTTATTAATGCATAGGTAGAGAAGAAGCAGAGAGACTGTTTAGCCAATCAGAATGCAGAACACAATGCACGATGCAAATCCATGAAATAGCAAGACCGTGAAAAGTGAACCGCGTTATAGCGAGGGTTCACTGTATATAGATATTAGCCAAATCTGCATTCTGTATACAGCCAGGCCATCTGAGATGAAAGCTTAAGATCAAGCCTTAACCCCTTTTACTTCTTTTGAAGAAAGGCTTTGAACATAGGAGGGAGAAGCATTTCCACTCAATCAGTCATTTTTCAAATGTCCCAAACTCAAAGAAAAAAATCTCCTGACTACAGCTATTCATGAAATTCACATGGCTACTATTAGTAGAGGCCGTGTATTAGTTCAACAGTCCTGAGGCGCTCACATTCAGTAATTTGCATAGAAAAAGAATCACAGGGGGCACGGATAAGTGTGATCAAGCTGAAAATGTGGTTCAACTAATAAAATCACATCAGACCGGGAGGAAGGTGTTTTAGAAATTATTCAGTGAGTTTTTCCATAGTATGCACATTTATAATATATAACAAAATAAAAGATCTGTGAAATAGTTTCCACTGCACTCGCTAACATAAGTCTATTATGTTCAGACAAGATGATTAAAAAAAAATGTCTTTGATTTTATATATCATTAGGTTATAATATGAAGCGTTTTCCCTTTTTGTATTCACAAGTGTATATGAAGCTCTATATGAATATTTATAAACCTCTTTATAAAAGAAGACTACAGAGAGCACACTGGTGTAATAATGTGGATTAAATTGTTTATACACTCATATCCGGTATATAAATAAATTATGGTCAATCCGACAGTGATGACATATATATATGCTATAAGCTGCCATCAGCAAAGGAGTGAGCTTTCTGCTGATATGTACGTTTTTCCACATAGGACTCACCCCCCAACCCTTCAACACACACATATACACACAATTTGTGCTAAATTCCACTCTATTTTGAAATATATTATTTTTTTGGTTCATGATATGTGATACTGTACATGTGCAGGTCAGTTATACAGAATTTCGTCATTAAACTAACATTTTATTTAACTCCTGTTCATTTTCTTAATATTCAAATCTGGAGTGAGTCTCCCACCTGTGACGTTCATTATCAGTTTGCAGGCATTATGCTGACATAATGTCTTCACCACGCTGCTTCTTTACAACGTGGGCAGTTCTGGTAAAAGCTGATGGGGAAAAGCCAGAAGGCATTATTTAATTTCCGTTTAACACTGTGGCAATTTTCCACTGCACTCTCCGACATAAAGGACCCACTGGCCACTGTTAGAGCAGATTTCAAAAGACACGGCTCCTATAATGCAGCTATATTTCCTCCCGAATTATTAATAATAAGAATATATATCCAGCATAACAATGGAATCTGTCGAATAATGTCAGTTGTGTGCTTCGGCGAGATAAGAAAAGTGAAAAGATAAATGTATTTCTCTGCAGAGTTGTCATCCCAGCCTCTCTTTTGGGCTCAAGTTATTGCACTCAGTGTATATAGTCCTTTCTACACAAAGACAAATGCCATTGAAGTGACTGTCAAAGCACAGAGGCATAAAGAGCTCATAGAATATATAGACCTGGCACATGCTGCATGAAGCTTTGTACGAGTCGCTTCATTCTCAACCCAACCCGAGTTACTCAGCAGCCTTCAGGGGCAAATGGCTGTTATAATCCATTTTGAAAGAGACGTTTCCCATTTGGCCCAGGCAAGCATGACTTTCTCTCTTGTAGAGGGATGAAGTTGACACTAGTTGGAATAAGACTGAGATCCTCAGTAGTAGCGTGTCTGACTCATAACCTTTACTGCCGGGGGCTAATCTGGGATGACAATAGCACATCTTGAATTGTCCGATCATTCATCTCTAGGAGGGAAGTTTGGGCACGGCACAAAGTCAAACTTTGATCACAACAGAGGCCACTGAATGTGACAATTTACATAAATACCCTGTGTTTCTATTAAATTTATTATTGTATCGTGCACCTCCTCCTCTTTGCCATCATAAGGAAACACGTCACTGCCTCTGCTTCATCTAGCAGAGTTTTCTTTTTTTTATTCTATTGTCTTTTGTCGGATTCAGTTGGTCACATTGTGGCGTGATATATTTGGATAGGGGTGAAGAGCAAGAAGCATGATGAAATGTCAAGTCCTCTAGAAATGAGAAATGTCCTTCTAGATCACATCCCTGGGAATTTTTCACATATACTCATATTTAACAAAAACATATATATATATATATATATATATATATATATATATATATATATATATATATATATATATATATATCAAAGTTCAATCACATTTTCTAAAAGAAATAAGTAAAAAATAAACATGTGACACTCATCATCCTGCTCAGAGTTGTTTCAACCAATAGTATCATTACATCCGCCTCTCAATCAAGCCGATTGGTCCTCCCAAACTCCTCCCAACGCTTTGTCCCACCTGTATGTTCTATTCACACCACAAAGACATCACGATCCGGACATTAGATACGTTAGATACTCGTGACATGTGTGGACTTTCAGGTGATATGTGGTCACTGAAAGAAACCTGATGTGTACAGTTGGATTAAGTTTGGATGGCAAATAAAACCCCCTTTTGTTCCAAAGTATTTTATTCTATAAGACAAGTTCTAAGAATGCAAGTTGACGCGCTTAAAATAGTACTTGTAGAGCACAAAAGAAATCTATAGGCCCCGTTAAACTCTGTGACTCTCTGTGAATTGCTTAGTAATATGTGATGTACAACATTGTCCCTACAGCAGTTTCTCCGGAGTAAGGTGTTCTGGGACTTTAGTGCCTCAATAAAATTGGGCTATACCTCTGATGATCTAACCCACTACTGAAAGCGAAATATACACCTCCGAGAAATTTACTGCTCCCCAGAATGTGATACCAAAGCAATTAGTGTCTGAGAGATTGGTAGGCATGAAAAAATCCCTACAGCATGCCTTGGAGCCGATACAAAGGCAATGCATCTCAGTTTTACGGCCCTATTGCTTATTCAGTCTTGTTTGGTGTTCCTCTCCAAGACTCCGGAGTCAGTGGGGAATTATCGTGAGCGGGCTATAAATTACGCTCGCATTTAACATAAAGTCTCCCAATAAAGATTAGACTATAGGATACCGCAGTGACCGCGCACTATAATACCAGGCAGAAAGCGTTGCTTCGAGTAATCAAAGAGGAGAAAGTCACACACTCGGCTAAAAACTTTATAATAGCGTTAATCAGGACGTCAATAAGAGCGACCAACACCCCCCCCCCCCTTACGTCCTTCCCCTGTTATCAATCTTAGCGTTTGCCAATACGATTTTGCTGCCAAGCACTACAGGCTTTTCAGTTCATTTGTATTGACAAGTCTGTTAATGCATATGTTTA
Source organism: Lepturacanthus savala (assembly GCA_030544235.1). Taxonomy (NCBI): domain Eukaryota; kingdom Metazoa; phylum Chordata; class Actinopteri; order Scombriformes; family Trichiuridae; genus Lepturacanthus; species Lepturacanthus savala. The sequence goes on from CM060464.1 coordinate 7,734,249, forward strand.
CGCAGCTCTCATATCACAGCATATGACTGTAATGAGTGACGAAGTGTTTGCTTTAAATAGCGGTGGCATGTTGGGGTTTTTTTTCCCCTTTCGTTTTTGCTCGAGCACTATCAGTCTTCACGCAGCAGAAGCACCATGAGATGACAGCGAATTCCCCCCAGAGAGACGGTTTCAGTCTGTTTATGTAGTGTGACAAACAACCCTAAATGTCAATGAGTGGACTTGCTCTGTGAAGGACACCGAAGAGAGCGGGCCGCGTTATTTGCCACGCATCAGAGGGATTATTTGGAAGCCTGTAAAACAGCATGTAATCTAGCGGCCCTGCGGGGACGGGGACTAGGCCGCGCCACAATGCAGCGACGGAACGGGGCTCGTCCGCTCCCCGTCTTTGGGAAAAACACACGTGCGCTGGCAGATACGCGGGCGCACACAAAGGCATGCAGACACAGGCAGACTCTGTGCGGAAGGCTGTTGCGCCAATTGCAAATCTGCGTGTCCCTGTTGGACCGCGGCGCTTAGTTATCCACTTATGTACGGAGTTTAGTCCAGAACAGTTTTCATTTCAGCTTAGAGCGGTAAGAAAGATGCAGACGCACCGCGGGGAGCGGAGGATTCAGGAGCGCCATGAGTCCAAATAAGCCTTATTGTGTCCTCAATAATTTCATCTCGCTGCATACGGCTTTCTAATTTAAATATTTAAAATGTCACAACTTGTGATAATGGACATAGAGGGGGAACAGTAGGTGACGTGATTAGTTTACTGAATTCTGTCTCCCTAAATTAAATCTCCTTGTTTATTTCACCTTCACTTTTTGGTGTCATGTACTGTTAAGTAGCCATCAAGTTGAAGTTAACTGCACATGGCTTATTATTTCATACACGTCGATGGTGAAAATAAATAGTATGGGACAGACCTACCAACATGTCGCCTTAGCAGTTCCTGGTGCAATGCCCAAATGTTCAGAATGCAGAAAAGTGACATTCCAATAAAAGGAAAGCACATATGTCTCAGCCTGTATCTTTTTTTATTTCTAAGGCTCTTGCAATATGTGTCCTGTTGTTATTTCAATGTTACAACTTGCAGGCCTGCATGGGATTGTATATTATTCTCTTTAAATTTCATGCTCATGTGTCGCCTTGTAGCTGAAAGACATGAGCATGTTGAAGGTTGCGGTTATTTAGTTTTAGCTGTGTTTATTCCATCTGTGCGGCATGTGACATGCAAGGTGTATAGTTGCCTGCAGCTGTTTTTTGGTTTTGTTTTTTTTATATGCTCCCATTGGCTATTTTTTTTTCCATCTGATGGACTTGTATGTCTCTTGTTGTTTATCTCTGCTGCAGGCGGAGCGGCACACGCATGAAATGTCGGTGTGATGTTGCTGCTGTGAAAATTCGATAGGTTTGAAAACTGCACGGTAAAATGGTAGACTTATTCAGATGGGGTTCACTGCTTCAGTCCATGTTTTTGGTCACATCCCATCTCTCTGTCTCTGTCTCCCTCAGGTTGGCTCTGAGCACCTTCTCCAGGATGAACACCAACTCCTCCGACGAGTTTTTCCAGGCCACAAATCATGCGGAACAGACTTTCCGTAAGATGGAGACCTACCTCCAGCACAAGCAGCTGTGTGATGTGCTCTTGATAGCGGGGGATCACAAGATACCGGCTCACAGGTTGGTGTTTTTTGCGCTTCTGTTTTGCTTTCGTTGAATTAATTACACACGCATCTGCTCTGGCTAAGAGATAAGGCAGCTCATCTGGATTCACGTCAATAAGGTGTTAATGCAGGCGTCTTCCATGCAACCGGACAGTCCAGCACATCAGTCAGATCTATCGGAGGGATAATCAAATCGACTCTCAGATTCAAAGCGAGATTCTTCAGATATCCAGGTGATAGCTGAAGGGAAATGAATAGCAAAACGCCGTTCACTGGCCTGCATCTGAATTACATACACTGCTGTGATCTAATTACACTTTTGTCCTTCCTCATCCCAGCGTTACATTTGAGGCATGGAGGAACACTGTGATCCGTCACACAGAGGTGTCAATATTTGGGCTTCCGTCTCTCGGTCGATTGGCTGGACCGAACGGATCACATGACAGCGGCTGAATGCTGAGCAACACTGTGCTCCTATGTCTCCCCACCGGCTTATTTCGTTAGTTCATCTAGAAGGAGTCGAAACAGAAACCAGAACGCTCCAGAGAGAGAGAGAGAGCGAGGGGGAAAAAAGTAGCAGTGACTGACCTAGTTGGACGACATGAACAGCTCTCTGATATAATAAACGACACATGATGTAATGAATATAAATATTAGACGCATCCAGATCGTGGAAATATGGCTGTGGAGGGTTTTATCATGCAGTTTCCCCGCGATGCCATATGATCCCTCGTTTCCTCCGTGAATCAGCTGGTGTGCGTGTACATGAGCTAGACAAATGAGTTAACATAATTAGAAGTCTGGCCCCTGTAGCTATTAGCATCGTGAAGTGTGTGGGATCATTTCATTCATCATACGCCGATAATAAGAAATGTGGGAGGGATGTAGATAAGACGATCTCTCAGAGTGACCTCGCCTGGTTTGGAAAGCACAGAAACATTGTTTAATCACTGAACAGAAAACAGAATAGTCTCATAGATGCAGCCTTTTTTGTGAAGCAAAGCTGTGTTTAAGGACATGAAACACAGTCCTTAAAATAATCTGCATACACTACCATTTACAAGCTTGGGGTTACCCAGACCAATTTGTGTTTTCTATGAAAAGTCACACTTTTAGTTACCACCTAACATGATTGGTCAAGGGTTTTCTAATAATCCATTAGCCTTCTGACACAATGAGCAAACATTGTACCATTAGAACAATGGAGTGATAGTTGCTGGAAATGGGCCTCTATACACATATGTAGATATTGCACCAAAAATCTGACATTTGCAGCTAGAATAGTCATTTACCACATTAGCAACATATAGAGTGTATTTCTTATTAGTTTAAAGTTACCTTCACTGAAAAAAACAGGGCTTTTCTTTCAAAAATAGACATTTTGAAGTGACCCCAAACTTTTGAACGGTAGTGTATAAAGATCTCATGTACAAAAGCATAAATTCATTGCATTTTTTCGCCCTTCTCATTTCACACGGCAGACTAGTCCTGTGCGCTGTATCGGACTACTTTGCTGCTATGTTCACCAGCGATGTGAGAGAGGCCAAACAAGAGGAGATCAAGATGGAGGGAGTGGATCCGGAAGCCCTCAGGTCCCTGGTTCATTTCGCCTACACTGGTGAGTGCTCGTAAAAGACCTTTCACTAGCTCTTATGAGAATTCAGAAATCCAACCATGATTGAAACGGATCAATATGTCACTCGGCTGACTGACCAACAGGATGTTTTTGCCTGCTACTGTGTGTTGGAATCAGAAAATCTGTTTCCACAGTATTAAATAGGGAAACATGATGATTACCAACGAGTAACTGTATATTCACTTATAATATACATGGTTGGATTGGTTACACAGCTCAGAATCATTATAATTTAACATTCTGAAAGCTAGGAACTATGCATACCCAGCATTCACCACGTCGGCCCATTTTACTGCTAACGCTGTTTTACTTCACTTTGCTGAAATGTTGACTAAAGCCCATCGGCTACAACAATGAAATGGATCATGCGTTGTACTGACATTGCAGGCGTCATTGAGCTGAAAGAGGAGACCATCGAGAGTTTACTGGCGGCCGCTTGCCTCCTCCAGCTCTCGCAAGTCATCCAGGTCTGCTGCAACTTCCTGATGAAGCAGCTCCATCCCTCCAACTGCCTGGGAATACGCTCCTTCGCGGACGCCCAGGGCTGCGTGGACCTGCTCAACGTGGCTCATAATTACACAATGGTAGGAAGTGCAAATAGAGCACGGAACACATTTATACGGCTGGGTGGGCTGAATTATTTATTTTTGCAATAAGGGATCGTACGGTCGGAGTGAGTCTTCATTATTTGAATGCACGAGGGCAACTGTAATAATGAAAGCTATAACTTTAACAGGAGTGTTTAACATTTTATCTTAATTACCACTTTAAGTGTAATTTCACATCAAAGGCAGCCCACAGTGTAGTGGATAAAAATTAACTCTGCCCCACATAATCTAAAGTGCAATGCTCGGTTTAATCAGATTTCTGAAGAATAAACCTTGGGCTCATACAGATTCTTATTTTCCCTTCCATGACCTCCGGTTGTGTCCTGTAAAATAATCATGTACAAAAAAATCAAACCCGTTCAGTTCAACTTGACATTAAAACTGTAGTCCTTTACTGAATTCAGTAAATGCAATATGTAGCCTAGAGATAGTGTCATGGCTGCATATGCTGCATATAAAACACTTGGTGGTGAGCGACCACCCCCTGTTTTTTTGGAGGGGGTTTAGTTAATTCAAATAACCTGTACAAGAATGAACTGTTGGCGTCTTGGTTATTTATACCATCTAATTTCTGCAGAGAAATGGATGACATGCGCATTTGAATAGAAATTGAATAGTTTCATGCTTTCACTTTATCTAATTTGGTTATGTGGCTGTCAGTAAGAGATACCACATAGCTGCACATTGATTAGTGCGCCGCCTGACTTGTGAAATTGCGATTTCTATATATTTCTGAGGGGAAATATTTGCATTGGATTACAATTCATGCACATATCTGTCAGATAACGTCTTCCTGGCCGTGCAGAAGTGACAGCGCAAGGCAGCCGCTATCTGCTAAAGGACATCTGCTCAGCCTGTTTACATAGGCCCCGTCCAGGACCAGGAGGTTAATCTAATCTTCAAACTGCACAAGAGAGCCAACTTCCTGTTCAATCACTTCAGTAATGAGCAGCAAGAGCCGTGGGCTTCCTGGAAGTCTATCCTCTGGGTTTCTGAGTGGAGCGAGTTGTGTTTTGATAAGCTTGTGTTTCCTGGTAGAGCATGGCAGCCGTGATACGCCTCTGACATCCTTTTCCTTTATGAAACATTTTCTTTTTCATGTCGCAGTAGATGAAAGTGGAATGCTTTTTTTTTATTATTGTGTGGGATAGCAGTATTTCTTCCCAGCTGCAAAAAAACCACATCTCATATACCTCAATAAATGATAACATATATGATAGGATGCAAATATAAGCATCAAAACACAATCTAGTTCCTGTAAATCACATGGTGAGGGGAAAAAAGCTAATTTTCCCAGCTGCTCTCTGATTAAAGATCAGTGTTCTGCTCAGAAAACACTGTTATTACACAATTACTCTTTTGCGGCACTCAGCTCAATTAGTAACCTTTTCCCGCTGATCTTGTTTTCCAAGCAGTTTAGCCACAAATGAGGTTGCAGGCATCTAAAAACACGTCCCTTTTTAAATGGTTATGAAACAAACCGTGTTTAGCTTTCAATTTTGCTGCCAGCCTGGTAATTACAAATAATTGGTCTAAAGCAACGTCAGACAGTCGGGTGGAATTTCTCCCTCACTCCCAACCCATCGGATCAATGGACGTCCTTCATTTCATTAGGGCTTTCTGTGTTAAGCTCTTAAAACCTGCTCTTGTAATAGATAGAGCTCTATATATATAATGGAGCTGATGATCAATGGCGCGCTTGTTTTTTGTTTTTTTTCCTTTTCGTAATTGCGGAGAATCCACTTTACAGTGGATGCACTTTACAACGGGTGTTGGATTTGTCAAAGTTATTCAGGCGGCTTAATAATTAATGCAAAGCTGTTTTCCTGTTTGTTGTATTTTTTTTTTTTTAAAAAGGAAACATGGCACTATTACAGCTGAGGTCTGCTATGTACTGTATGTCTTTCATGTGTTTCAATGTTGGACATAAACCACTGTAGAGGCGAGCAGGGAGGCTGTTTTATAATGCATCGTCTCTAATGGAAGTGTCCACAGACATTGTCCTTGAAGAGGTAGCCATGCAGCTCTGTAATATTGCCTGGGCTTTTGGCCAGTAAATGGAAGATCAATCTTTAGGAAGGCAATAGAGAACAGCTCTCACAAAAATTTAGAGCTGGACACCGCATTGGTGTGTTGTTAATGCCGGTGCGCCGTGCCCCTCTGTTTCTCATTAAGCTTACGACGGCTTAATGGTGTCATGTATGAGCAGCTTCAAAAATGCTTTATAAGCTGATGAAGATTTTTTTTTTATTTTTTGGGGAGTGGGGGGCGTTTTTTTTATGCCAGATTGATTTGTAGGCTGATGTTGTGTGGAACATTTGATTTAACGAGCTCAACAGATGGCGGGTTCATCTTTCATTCAAACATTTTAAGAAAGTACTTTACTGTTGTTATTAGTGATGCAGGCGATAAACTTGCATTCATTTTCTTCACCTCGTGTGTGTGTGTGTGCTCCTGCCATTTGGCCCCTTGGGTAGAGAAATACACACTTGCCCGTGCACACACACACACACACACACACAGACACACACACCGCTGGCGCTAATGACTGATGATTATCTGCCTCCTCCACGTCTCCTATGTTCCAGGAACACTTCCTGGAGGTCATTCAGAACCAGGAGTTCCTGCTGCTCCCCACGGCTGAGATTGTTAAGCTGCTGTCCAGCGATGACATCAACGTTCCAGACGAGGAAACTATCTTCCAGGCTTTGATGATGTGGGTGAGGTACGATGTCCAGCATCGACAGCAGGACCTCGGGGTGCTTCTCGCCTATATCCGTCTGCCTCTTCTCCCTCCGCAGGTGAGTGCCTCCTCCTTTGTCCTCAGCAATAGCTGTCATGCTCCACCCTTTGCTAGTGTCAAGGTTGCCAACTGCTGGATTTATGATGCACTTTTTGCCACAATTGTATCTCCTCATATTTGCGCAGGATTTCAGCCATTTTGTCTATAAACTGCCAGGACAGATGAAACATGATTTCACAAATTTCCCAGAGGGCATAGCATGATGCATTGACATGTCTAAAAGTCAAATATTATGGAAGGCAGCGCAGTTTCAGGGAGATGGGAATGTATTTGTTGCTTGAAAAAAGATTAAAACTGTTCATTAATTATCAAACTATTTGTCACGCATTCACTATTCAATAAATCAGCTAATTGCTTCTGTGCTAAGCCACATACATTGACTGCAGGAGAATTGCCCAGTACAACCTCAGTCTTTTAGTTGACCACTGAAAGGGGAATGAACTACTGCATTGTCAATAATCACTTTAATTATGTTCTAGGCTGAAGTAAAATAATTCTCCTCTTGTACTGATGAATCAAACTGACATTATGACAGCTACACATGAGTTTTTATATGCATGAGACTATTAATAACTTGCTTAAACACTGCAGCTCATGTATTATGAATGTAATATTTCTGAGAGGGAGCATTGTTTTATAATGTCATATAAATTTACATAACCTCAAACAAAAAAAAAATCATTTTTTTGTCATATCTGACTTCTATCTTTTTTACATTAATGCCCCTTATCAGATTACTTTCCAAACCGTATTTTGCCAGTCAGTTTTTTATAGTATACACTTTATATTGGGTGGATTTATTTTCCAGGACCAAATAACCCACAGCGTTGTTGTGCACAAACAACAATTAAGTAGATGTATTTATGAATGAAAAACTAAAAGTGGAAAGTATAATCTAATTCATTAGTCATCTCATCCATCGGCTTGGGAGTTACTGCTCGCTGTGGGGCACATAAACAACAAAAATGAATCATTGTGAAGATGAGCAGAGAAGAGCTGCTGATATTACTTTTATGCATAACAGCGTCAATAGACAACACAAAACATTAATTTATGAAAATGAAATGCGTGGATAAAGCATTCAATAAAAACAGAAAAATACATGCTCCTGGGAAAGCAGCTGCATTAGTTGGCAGTGTAGTCACAAGACATTTAAGTCAGGCAAAATATATAACTATAAATTATTATAAATATTACTTATGTCTAATTTTAATATTTTATGAATTTATCTCTTACTGAAGCTGCTATAAATTACTCATGGTAATTTTACATGAAATTAATCTGGTTTTAGATCATTCACTGTTTCCCTCCATCTTATTAATATAAGTTCTGTGCATATTTCCAACCACATACGTTACTTGCATTATTTCTATAATGATAGATAACTATAACTGTGATAACTATAGATGAGATTTGTCCTTTTTTTAATCCAGCTTCTCGCAGATCTGGAAAACAACAAGATGTTTTCTGATGATCTGGAATGCCAGAAGCTCCTGATGGAGGCTATGAAGTACCATCTGCTGCCTGAGCGACGTCCCATGTTTCAGAGCCCTAGAACCAAACCCAGAAAGTCAACTGTGGGTGCACTTTATGCAGTGGGAGGGATGGATGCCACCAAAGGTATGTCCCTTTATACAGTGATTTATGGATATTATTACCTTTAGCTAATTATTTTTTTTGTTCATGAACAGGATAATGGAATAACTACTGGGCTCGTTTTTACAAAATTCAGTGGTCGGGTGTAAAATTGACTGAGGGAAGGGCAAAAACTTTACATTTTGGTGCAGATCCCGCATTATTTAAGTAATGTTTTAGTGGCTGCTACTTAAATACACCAGAGTTGCCATAGTAACAACACCAACTACATTATAAATGTTATCAATGTTTTATCAAGATCTTCATTAGAACACATTATCATCTTACTCTCACAGCTTCCACTCTACCTGAATCATTTATACATAGAAATGTAGACAATGCTGTCCTCCAGCCACTGTTACTTCCATTGTAATAAAACTCAGTTTCTTCATAAATCACCCAACGGTGCATAAAGTGCTGACAAACTGTCCCATTGAGCGCCATGTTAACTCAGCTCTGAAGCTACATGTCAAAAGCTGAGATTAGGGTGATTTATAAATTATCACAGCTCCTTTATTTTAAATCAAACGGCATATTAACATGTTTCTCACCAGTGAAGTGCTGGGACGCTCATGGTGAAAAACACTTTTGAATTTAACTTATTTATTTTTCAGGATATTGAAACTTGTTTGGACTTGATTTCGCATCCCAGTTATTTTTTAGCTGCTGTTTGTTGTTTGTCTGTGTGTTTCTCTGCCTGTTTGTTAGCAAAATACCTCAAATAGTCTTGCCCTGATTTTTGTCAAATTTCCAACAAATGATAGGAATGGTACCATGAACAGATGGTCCAATTTTGGTAATGATCCGAAAGACTGTCACCATTGGATCACTTTGAATTTTTTGTTGTTTAGTAACATTGCGGTAAATGGACCTTCAAACAGGTTTGAACTTTGTTTGAGGCCACCCGATGGTGATACCTTGCACCTGCATCGCTGGTTTTCTTTGCACACTTCACCAGAGACTCTATGAGAGGACTTTGAGTACATTTAAAAGACTTTCCATGATTTGATGCATTTCATTCCATAATAGTATGTGTATAGAACAAAAATGTCTGTGTTCCTAATTTAAGTCGTCTGTGGTTCCAGGCTCCACCACCATAGAGAAGTACGACCTGCGGACTAATACCTGGGTCCAGGTGGGAGTCATGAACGGACGCCGGCTGCAGTTCGGTGTGGCTGTGATAGACAACAAGCTGTATGTGGTCGGAGGAAGAGATGGGCTCAAGACGTCCAACATGGTGGAGTGCTACAATCCAGTCAACAAAGTGTGGTCCACCATGCCCCCAATGTCCACACACAGGCATGGACTTGGTGAGTGTTCACAATGACTTTTTTAATTAAAAGAAACAAATGATGCAGGCATAAGATAAGAATTAGTGAATCAGTCAATTTAAGAAACTGAGAGTAAAACGCAGACACCCTCTGGAGCAGCAGATCTGCCCCGAAAAAAAAAAAAAAGGAAAACATTTGTTACTATTCTCAAAGATCCAAACATAAGATGGAGTGTACTGTCAATATAACACATTTCTTTTTACACTGCTTCAAGGTTGCTGCTTTAGATGGGTCAGCCCACCTGCCGTTATAAAACACCAAAAATTGCAGGCGGCGTGTTCGGCAGGGGTCACAGCTGGCACGCTGTTAACAAAATCACACATTTCTTTGGAGATAGACCTTTGATATTTTCCCATTCCCCCATCAAAGCTCTGCAGGCCGCGCTGGCCCTGCTCAATAAATCTCATATCAGAAGCATTTTGATTCACAGTTGAAAACTGTGTCTGGGTAACAGAGGAGATCTTGTCAAAGCATTCAGCTCTCTCACCCGGTGTGGTCGGAGGTATCGGCGTGCCCGGGAGATTACACTGTACAGATTACCTGTGTTGTCTTTGATGTTTCCTCTAGTAAATAACCCTCGCCGCGTTGCTTGTGGCGTGCATATTTTGACTCTGAATATTTTCGAGCTCGGTGTTTGCAGACATCCCTGCCCAGCCATCGCCTGCTGTGTGCATTATGAATAACAACAAAAACATTTCTTGAAGCGTGATTTCCTTTTTTTTTTTTTTATTGCAAAACCGCCATTCAGTAATAAAAGAGAGCTTCAGTTCAAGAAACGTTTCTGTCTGACAGTGTTTACATCAACTGGCTTCTCCGTATGCGGCTGTGTCCTCATGTTCCCTCAAAAATAATTGAACTCTCACCAAAGGAAATAAGTGCGGTGATATAAAAACCCATTGTGTTAAAACATCCTCGGCATTGTTGCCGGCGAAAATCGCTTTCCTCTGTGACTTTGGAATGAACAATAACAATGGCGTTTTATAGCTTTCCTGTTTGAATAGATTTGGTCAGCTGCATGACTCACTCTGTTCCATGCTCCCTTCTCAAAATGAGAAATGTACCTCGGCCGCAGCTCTTTCCAAGAACTGTCGAAAGAAGGACTTTAGTTTTTAAAATGTCATGAAATCACTTTTCACTTGCATGTGGTTTTCATCACATTGTGCTGACGCTAGGCTTTCTGATGAGAAGTTTAAAAAAAAAAATTCAAGGAAGTATTGAATATATTTTAGCTTTAGGCCTCCGTTTGAATGTTTAGCCTTATAAAAAACAACTGGAAGTATTTGCGTGTTCTACAAATCCCGCACTCATTTGTTACGCATTCATATAAGCAGCATACAAACTATCGTGTGACAATCAAGGCTGCTGTGCTCAGTTCCCCTGAACAATAACAAGGAAATATAACCACTATATCCAAGTGTTGCGGCATGTGGATTTAGTGTGGTGACGTTTTTTTATTGGTTTCTTTATTTGTTTGTTCTCTAATACGAGGATGGTTAAGGACTTTTTTATTTGTTTTCCTTGGAGATGAGTAAAAGACTTTTATTTCGTCTATGTATGCAGATATATGCGATGCAAATCGCATTCAAATGCTGCAATATATTTTGATGGTGTTATTTAAGATAGACAAATTAATTTTACTGTGTAGAAAAATAGAATAAAATTAAGCCTTTTTTCTTTTGTTTTGCAACCTCCATAAAATTTAATTTTGAGCGTTTCAGACAATGGTTCCACATCCCCAAAGACTGTTTTTCACACACTGCTAATAGTTATTACAAATGCACTGTGTATTTGCATTTACATAGATAAATAAACATAATAAAACACAGGTAAGGTGTTAGATTAAATTCAACTTCATTGTCACTGCACATGTCACAAGTACAAAGCAACAAAATGCAAATACCATATATGATAATATGGTACAGTGTATGGTATAGTATATACAGGTTATGACGATGATAATTACAATTTCCTCCCTCTTTTACTAAATCATCCAACAAAGCAGCATTTTATTTCAGGTAACATGAACCTCTGACATCAATTTGTGCAGGTATTGCTGTGCTGGAGGGGCCCATGTACGCTGTAGGAGGCCATGACGGCTGGAGCTATCTCAACACGGTGGAACGCTGGGACCCACAGGCCAGACAGTGGAACTACGTGGCCAGCATGTCCACACCACGGAGCACCATGGGAGTCACAGCGCTCAATGGAAAGTAAGTTACCTCATTTATATTCAATACACAGACCATCCCAACACGGCCGAATGCTTAAATTTACACTGTGAGAGGAAAAAATATATTGTTGTCCGCCTGCTGCTTTTGTTTCCATCCTGAGGCCGAGGTTAATGGCAACTGTGAAACCACAACAGACGCTGAGAGGGCCTTTTAAATGTTGGCGTTGCATGGCTGGTGTGAGAATGACCGGTTTAATTGCATATTCTTGCATGCCTTAGCTTTGAATTTAGGCTTGTGTCATCAAGAAAATGTATGCTCTCTTATGTCACTTTGACAAAAACAAAAATAAATAAAAGCAGATATACAGGAAAAAATAAGAGACCACTGCAAAATGATCAGTTTTTCTGATTTTACTACTTATAGGTATGTGTTTGGGCAAAAGGAACATTTTAGTTTGAGTCTATAAACTACTGACCATATTTTCCCCTAATTCCAAATAAAAATATTATTGTTCAGAGCAATTATTTGCAGAAAAAATGACAAATGGTCAAAGTAACAAAAAGGATATATGTAATATGTAGTCATTTTTTTCAGACCTCAAACAATGCAAAGTACATATTACTAATGTTTGCATTTAAGAAGAGTTCAGAAATCCATATTTGGTATTTGGCCTTATATTAATCCCAGCTTTCATGTGTCTTGGCATGCTCTCCACACGTCTTTACCATTGTTCTTGGGTGACTTTATTCCAGGCCTGGTACCTCTTTAACAGACACTGGAACGGAATGGCTGGAATACATATACAGATGCTGATTTATAGAAAAAAAAAATGCAGTGGTCTCTTATTTTTTTCCAGAGCTGTATATACAGCTGCATATACCATATTCAATAAGTTAAATTGCATAATGTACAGACAAAGCAAAAAAAAAAAACTTGAACAAATCTAAAACATTACCGTATGCTTTGCTTTGGAAACTGATCAGCACTCAGCCGTAGTGTAACACATAACTTGGATTAGTTTGACAATAACACAGGCGCGGTTGCGTAACTTACGGGGCTCCGGTCCAGGAAAAGCTGAAGCGCTTTATGAGTGGATTAGTATGACAACATTATGCTTCTTAAATGCAGACTCGACCTTTGTTGTCTGTGTGAGATAAACTACAATGCTCAGCTCAGAGGCTGAGGCAGGCTCTCTGATTAGTGTGATAATGTATACCGTTATCCCGACTCCATAAAAAGCAAAACATTTTATATATTTGTATGTATTAAATGCCTAACTCCCCAATTTGCAAGTGAATTAAGCAAGCCACAGACCAGCTTGCAGTCTATAATTTAAATATGCTTCTGTGCCGGGAAGAAGCTGCTGCTCGGCTACAGATGTTTTCTACAGTTATTTCTACATCTAGGTCAAAACTAGACGGCAAGGAAACCCTGTTTCCATAGCGTCTGCTTTCTTGTCTGTGCAGTTGAAACATGGACATGATATTTCTGGAGTGGACACTGTCAAGCAGAAAGATGCTCTCCACTACAGCTGCTTATTTTCTTGTCTTTCTATTGCTTGATCTCAGTGCAGCGTTGGATACACAGGCCTCTCCGGCCTCTCGCTGGCAGACTCAAACAGTGGGCGGCTTTCACTGGAACTGCTCTGCGCTGGTTCTCCTCATATTTAGCCAACAGGAATGTTTTTGTTTCTGTTGGTGAGTTTACCTCGTGAATTGCTCAGACTAAACATAGAAAGACCGCAAGGATCAATCCTGGGACCTGTTCTATTTACGCCGTACGCGTTCCCCTTGGGACACATAACCTGTCGTCACAGCGTTCCCTTTCATAGCTGCGTGGATGATACACGGCTGTCAATTAAACCTTCTGACACCGGATAAATCGGCTTCAGCGCCGCTGCGTATGACCCGAAAAGCTGGACGTCCCAGAACTACAACCCCTTTCTTTGCTCAACATGCAAAGAAAGGGGCCCGGTTGTGTTTTCTATCAACTGTTTTTTCCAAAATTACATCAGCTCCGTCCACCAGTAGCACATGCTGTTCAACATGCTCTTATATCCCCCAGCCCTGATTAGTGTAGTGCCTTGTTTACTCGTCTGGACTATCGAGCGATGGAGCAGCTCCAAACTGTCCAAAATTCACCAGCTTGTCTAGCATTGATGAAAGTGAAAGAGATTCTCACACCGATCTTGGCTTCGCCGCGCTCTGTTTTGGAATCCGTTTTAATACGATGCCTCTGAAAGATCTGGGGCCGGAGTATAGAAGTGAGCTCCTCGCACCTTTCTGTCCAAACAGGCCCCTCAGCTCTGCCAGCCTGAATCTACTAACAGTTCTTTGCAGTTGGCTCCGAAACAGCCTCTGGCCATGAGCTGTTGGTTTTCATTTCTTTCATTGAGAGTTTTTATCTTTTATCTTTTATATCTGTATATTTGTGTACTGTATATCCATATGTTGTGCAATTTCTTCTATTTTCATTTCAGTCATCCCCGGAAAGCATTTTCACTGCTCTATGCATAAAATTCTTCTCATTATCATCATTTTATAGGAAATCTGTCATATTATCGCTGTTCTGCGACTGTTTTAACAAACATCTGGCGACAGGCTTCCTCCTACCAACGGCGCGGCGGCACTTGTCTGCACAATGCCCTTCAAATATTTGAGATTTCGAGCCCGCTTTGTTTATTTTCTCAGATTGTTTGCGGTGGGCGGCAGAGACGGCAGTTCATGTCTGAGGTCCATGGAGTGCTTCGATCCACACACCAACAAGTGGAGCATGTGTGCTCCCATGGCCAAGAGGCGAGGGGGAGTGGGCGTGGCCACGTACAACAACTTCCTGTACGCCGTAGGCGGACACGACGCGCCCGCCTCCAACCACTGTTCTCGACTCTCCGACTGTGTAGAGAGGTCAGTAAATGCTTCTCCCCCTGGATAAAGTATACAAATAACCAAAAAAAAGAAATGTTGTGCAAACGGTTTTGGATTCCAGTCGGTGGAATTCAGTCAAAGGTGGGGTCGCGGCTGTTGACTCTCTCATGAGAACAATAAAGTTCAAATCCTCTTGATCCCCACCCTGTTCCTGCATTTTGAAACGTGTCTGCGTTTCAGTACATGATTCTCAATTGAAGAGCTCATAGTTTCCACTGAGGCTTTTATTTGACAGTGTGTGGCACCATCTGGTGGCCGAACCTCATGTGATTCAGGTTGGAAGGTTCTTGTGTTCATAATTCATGGCTCAGAAAACCACCTCTGGTTTAAAATAAATCACAAATAAGATGAATCTGTGTTTCATATTATTTGTAAATTCACTGAGGGATTCTATAATTGCTGCAAGAATGTTGAAATTACAATAAAATGCAGATTGAGGCAATTATTACAGAACAACTACAAATAATCTATCTATATGTTGTATGCTCTTTTTGTTATTTACGCTAATTCATATTTTTTGTCTTTTCAAAATATTAAAAAATATTTTATATATATATTTTTTTATTTCAATTATTTGTGGTTCATTAGACTCTTTAGGTGTCTCCAAAAATGCGAAAACTAAACATTTCCTTTTTCTAAATACAAATGCAAACATCTGATGTTTGTATTTGCAGTTTGTAAAATCAAATAATATAAATGATTAGTACGTTAAGGTCTACCAAGTCATATATTTATGCTGCTGCTGCAACGCTTTTGTACTTGTTTATATACATAAAATAACATAGATTTCACTCCACCACTTCTTTATTTGACTTAAAATTGATTAAAAGCTGCAACTTCCAACTTTTGTAGCCTCAAGTGTCAGACCTCCATTCTTCACTTCACTACACATAAATTCATTTTACTCATCTTAGTCATCAATATGGTAAAGAAACAAATAGTTTATGCAGCAACTTCTTCCCTCCCTGATTAGTCCATCTGTCTGTGGATCCAGCTGGTTCTCTCTCTCCGCTGAAAGAAGTTCCCATTAGTGACCATTCAGACATCTGTGATTAAAGAGGGCGAACATAAGGAAGGACATAAGGATGTCTCAATTAGTGGGGATGGGGCCGTTTTCCACAGGAGATTCGGGCCGATCGGATGCATGAGTTTTTACAAAACACTTTTCACCCTTTATGGCGGTGGCGTACCATGGCATAACGCAAAAAAAACCCCCCAACAAAACCAAATGTTGTCTTTTCAGATACGACCCAAAGACAGACACGTGGACCACCGTGTCCTCCCTCAGCGTTCCCAGGGACGCCGTGGGTATTTGCCTGCTGGGTGACAGGCTGTATGCTGTGGGTGGATACGACGGCCAGTCATATCTGAACACTGTCGAGTCCTACGATGCACAAAACAATGAGTGGACTGAGGTAATTACCACACAGTACACACAACATGTACTAGTAAAAAAAAAAATACTTGAATGGGGGGAGGGGGTTCATAAAACTGTCATAACACTGTCATAATCATGAAATTACACCTGTCATGAACATTATAAATGTTTATGACAGCTGTTAAGCGTCATTCTGTAAATTATGTCTCTTTTGATGGAAAGGTGACATTGTTTGACACAAACCAAGATAAAGTGACCTGTCATAAACATGACATAGCAGACCTTACTGTTAAACCTTAACTAAACTATTGAGCTTATGACATTATAATGAAAACATTCAGGACACAATCATAATGGTCCTGTGGCAGTTAATGTCAAAACGAGCCATATATGACAGTTTAATGTCAATGTAAGTTATAAGCTCAATAGATTTTGTTTTAAGTTGTACAGTAATGTAAAGTAATGTCATGTTCATAAGATGACATCATTTACTGAATGACCCTTATTGACAACAGCCTTTTTGATTCCTTTTCACACCCTTCATACAATATATCTACTGAATACTCTAAAACACGCGATAGCTCGCTTTTCTTTATTTGCAGCATGTTTTTGCAGTTTCATTACTGCAACCTTATCTGTACAGAAGGGGATTAGAGTCATTTATGGAGCCTGGGGGGTGGGTGTTGATGGGTGTGGACTGGTGTGGACGGGTGGGTGGGGGGGCAAAGTGCTGAGAGAAAAAAAGCCAAAAAAAAAACAAAACAAATTTACAAGTTTAATCTGAAAAATTTGCAAAGAAAAACACTTGGCGATTCCCTGAGTTAATAAAGTCATAAATTTCCTTGGGGGGGAAAAAGAAAGAGGGGGAAAAAAACATTGTCAAGGAACGATTGCTTCACTTTGATCAAACTCATCACACCGCAGACGCTGCTGCTGCTGCTGCTGCTGCTTGCCATGTATTAAGGCGAGAAAAAAAAGTTTTTTCCAACATTAACTTGATATCTTTTTCTCTGAAAATATACCCCCCCTCCTCCCCTGGGCACCATTTTTCCCCCCCGACGATGGCCCTAATCCCCTTCTGTATATCTGCATGAAGTTAAATTGGATTTTTCTTTTTTTTTTTTTTACCCAGCCTCAGATCAGAAGCTGCATGTTAACCTCTCTGTCTTCTTGCAGGAAGTCCCTCTCAACATTGGCAGGGCAGGTGCCTGCGTGGTGGTGGTGAAATTGCCTTGAGCGGTTTGTCTCACGACGGCGCGGGGAAACGGAGGAGGAGCAGCGGCGAGGAGAGGAGCGGACAAACAAAACAACAGATCAAGGATCCTTCGAGAGTCATGAGTCTCTTTTTTTTTCCCCTTTTCTTTTTTTTTGTTTTCTTTCCTTTGTCCGGATTTTTCTGAGAAAAACACAGACAGAGGCTCGCCCATAAAACCATTGTTTCTATCATTAGTGCACACGTCTGCCCACTGGGGAGGACTTGCTTAGAAACTGGAATGCAAGGCACATTCTCCACATTCTCAACCGATCAAGAACTTGGCTAAAGCTGCAGCGCATCAGTGCCAAGCCTTTGTTGTACTGGTTTGTTACACTAGATTTCTGAAAGGTCCTGTGTACATATAGATTTACAAGTTTTGATCGAGTGAGCCGAAACGCCAGGCCTAGTTTACATTTCTACAATAGCATTTCCTATCGGTGCCATCGCAATCACTATATTTTTTTGGGGGGGGGTTTATATTTCCCTTTACAACCACTTCAATAAAAAGGTTCTAATGCATAGAAGGAACTCTGTATCGGTGAGTGGTCTGAACACTTAGCATAAAAAGGACCACTGTGAACACTGCTGAGTTTGTCCAGGCCGGGTTGCGGAACAGAAATGAAATCTAACCTTTTCGCTGAATAACGTGTGAACATTTTTTTTTTTTAATTTTTAGTTCTTTTTTTATTGATCCTGTAGCTACAGAACACCAAAGTCATCTGCTTGTCTTAGACGTCTTGTTATGCATTAAATAAAGGTTTACAGAGTTGTGAATTACAGAAAATATATCATATTGATATTTCGCGTTGCTGTACAGATTTTTTTTTTTTTTTTGTGAATTTCCTGGAACTACATTTGTGTTGATAGAACCATGCCTAAATCAGAGTACTCTGATGACTACAGTTCCTATTCTTTGGTGTTTTTTTGTTGTTGTTTTTTTCCGGGCATGCTAGCAGAGCGAATGTTTCTATTTGATTTATACGTCTGTATATATCAAGTTCACTGTATGTTCAGTATTTTTGAGTACATTTACGCCTTCTGGGTCACGTAGATGATCCGCGGCACAAGGAGGAACCCAGATGGAACAGCGAGCTCCAGTCCAGCTTCGCCCAAACCTGTAATCCGAGTCTATGAGAGAGTTTCAAGCGCTGTTTTCCATTTGTGAAGCAGTCGCAAGACCTGATATCCACTGACGTGACTTTGATTAGGATTTTAAGATTTGTAGTCACATGTTATGCTCTTTAAAAGTAAAACGTACCCAACGAGAAGAATTTGTAACTGTAATAACGACACGTGTTTCGGGGGCCAAACGTCGCTTTTTATGTTTCTAATCCTGATTTTGTACAGCATGCCAAACGGATGAATAAAACGACTTCAGTCTTCTCTGCATGTGCGACTCTGTTTCACAGCTGAATGGCGGGCCCGTCGGCGGCCATATTTCCACGGCTCTCGTTCTGCTTTATGTAAACCGAACTGAATCTTTGACTAAACAGGCTTGGAAGCCACTCTGATGTCAGCATTAACCTCAGTTTTGTCCCCGTCGCAGCACCCACTTTTTAAATCAAGCGAGCATGTTTGTCGATATCGCCGTTGTTTTTTTTCTCTCCTCCACTCTCATCAACAGACTGACGACCAACTGCTATTGCTTGCCTTTGTTTTTTTTTTTGTTGTTGTTTTTTTCCCCCCCTTGTTTACCCTGCAAATAGTTTTCAAATCCCCTCCTCCCCACCCCACCCCCCCTCCAGCTTGTTTGGTTAGATCGAGATGGTTTTTGCATACAAAACACCAGCTTATGTGTCCACTTGTACAAATTGAATACAGAAACTCGCGGGTCTTTTCAGGATACACTATATATACATATATATATAAGATGCACGTGAACACAGCCTTCTTTGCACAATCCATATCTCGGTTGATGTGAAATTTAATCTCTAATTCTCCAACTTCCCATTTGTGTTTATCTGTATCTCCTCCTGTCAGATCTTATAAAGGAAATCATTTAAGGATAATAGCTTTCCCCTGAATTCACCTCATCAGAGTATAAGATTACTGCCAACATGTCGAGTATTTATCTTAATGTATCTCTCTGCGACTAACTGGAGAAGCATAGCCTAATGGCTGTATGAACATGAGACAATAATGAGGAAATTATCAATTTTCCCCCTGCGTTGGGTTATTGCGAACGGCGCAAGTTGGTACCTGACTCCGCTCTGTTCTGTTCTTCTCCTTGTTTTGGCTCGGTCTTGCCCAATCTTAAATTCCACATCTGTGAGACAAAAGTGCTATGGCAACTCAGTCCGGTTGCCACCCCCTGCAGTACGTTAGCAACCGCAGCTAAAAACACACACATTACAGTAAACACAGAGTCGGTGCCATGTTATGTGAGAATGATGCAATACACGGCTTCAGAGTCCTCAGGTTTTAAAAATCTCTTCGTACATACCTTAGTATATCTATTTTAAGTATGGCCTTATTAAACAGAGCTATAGAAATCCTTTTATATATAAATAATAAATGTATTATTATTATCATTATCCTGTTGATACATTTTAGGTAATTAAACATACAGGGATATAGTTACACATAGCCGCATCTGGCAGAACAGATATAAATGGAATATATTTTGCAAAAGTACATTTTAATCAGTATAGAATTCAATTGAAATAAGACTCCTTGTGTTTGAATTACCTTAGAATGGGTCATTTTTATTATAGTGTATCCATGAAGCCTGCCTTTTTATCATGTTTGTACAGTAGCCCAGACAGGACAAACCAGCTCCAGAGGCCCTTCGTGTTTTCATGGCCACTATAATTCTTCCAACACACTTGAGGTACTCAGTTAGTTACAACCCACAGCCTCGCCACGAGATGCCGTCAGGAACCGCGCACTGTTCCTTTATCATGAACCCAGTTACTTGAAATAAGACACCATCTTATTTTTAAAGAAATTTCTGATTTCCTCTTGAATTTAGAATTAATTTTATCTAATATTCCCTGACACTGTAGATTCTATCAACAAATCCACACCAAACTATTCAAATCTGCACCATAAAGCAGACCTATTCCTGAAATAACGAGAAAGTGAATAATTGGGAACTTGTATGGAAATGAAGTGAATATAAAACAGTTCAAGGAACAATTGCTTTTTTTTTTTTTTTTTCAAGATTTCAGCACTGAATGAATTAGTTTCTTGTTTCCAGTTTGAATAAATTAGAATAACACCCAACGTCCCTTACTGATTTTCTTTTTTTCAAAAGCAGAAACAATATAAAGGAGGAGATGGAGGAAAGAAAGGAACAAAGAAATTACAGCATTTGTTTCGGGCTTTGAGACAAATGATTGTGGAGTAGAGGAAGAATAATGAAAGAAAGTAGAAATGGATGGATTTTTTGAGTGCAGTCGAAGTATGAACATTATCTTATCCTCATTCAGGTATTTTAAACGAAAAATAAAAGTCAAATAATTCTAAATATGCATCCATCTATTTTGATTTTGTTAGAGAGTGGTAGTATTTTTTTATTTAAAAGCTAGGGACAGAGCATATTAATGAACATTACATATGTAAATATGCATGATAATAGCTGTAGGCTATTTTCCATCTGTAGTCCCCTTGGTAAAAAAAAAACAACTAAAACAACAGATACAATACACATACACAGGAGTGATAAATTAGACAATACAGGACACCCAAAATATTGAATTGTCATAGTAAAACAATTGAGTGAAAGCCAGGGGATCAAACAACAGAGTTGATGAAGTGGTTTAATGCAGTAAATTAAGTGCATAGTGTTTATGATTTTGCACATAGTCCCAAAACAAAACTCAGTTCATTTTATTAGTATAGGTTCTAGTATATTTCCACCATCACACGCATTCAGTCTGCTCCTCCATGGTGATGTAATCATATCATAAATTATCAAGAGAGGGTGCTGTTGTACTGCAGAGGACGCATCAAACCACACTTACCACCGCAAATGGCAAATCAAAGATCTCCAATACCATTAACGTTCATAATAAATGTCAACTAGCATTAAGGATGCGGAGGACAAATACTTGAGCTAATAACCCTGCATAATTATTCAGACAAGATGATGAAATTTGGGGAAATTGGATGTTTAAGGCATCTCCTTCTCTCGCGGTACAAATGAGCATCTTGCTGAGCTTTGAAAAGAAGCCTGTGAGCTCGATGAGTTCGGACTTGAGAGACGATTTGTCTGGTTTTAAAGAGATTTCTGTATCACAATATTACGAGTGGTCTCTCATAATGCCGTGACAAATGCGGACAGATTGTTCTATGAGCTTTTCTTGAGTGAGCAGCTCCCTCTCTTTATTCTTTTTTCATGACAGTGAACAGAGATGGAAAATGATGAGAGAAAGATGCAACAGCATAGCATCAGTTGCAATCGTTGTACTCTATTGATTGGAGGGGGAGACATACAGTATGAGTGCTATGCTGTTTTCTTATATAATATGCATTTTTGGGGGGTTTGGGAGGCATGAAAACAAAAATGAATACAGTTTAATTGCACTGCAAAGACAACACGTCAGAGTCCGAGAATTTTGTTTGCCCCGAACATTTCTAAATAATGACGATGCATAATTGTTTGCTGTCAAAATAAGGTCTTACAACTCCAGTGCAGATCAGTTCAGGGGGCTGTTAATGCCCAAGAATGTCAGAATGTCTATTTGTCAAAACACAGTGTTTCTAAAAAAGACTGAGAATTTAGGGGAAAAAAATGTACAAAAAAAAAAAACAGCATGAGAGATCCTTTTTACCACAGGGACAAAAGACAAGATATATCCCTCTGCATGTGCCACAACAAACTGTCAACTTACAACAAGATTGTCTCGCCGAGCCTACTTAAATAAGCCTGTTAACATGGCACTTGTGACATCCAGCGATGGCGTGCCATGTCAGGCAAAATGTTGTGCCTTCTCTTCCCAGGTAATGGCAAATTGATTTTACACTGACACAGTGTTTTGTCAAGCGGCTGAATTCAGAACGAGATTTTAATATAACGATCAGGCGGCGGGACGGTACCAAACCGCAGAGGCGCCTGTTCCTGTCCGGCTAACAAACCGGGGGGGGCGGCTAAAGATGACCCGCTAACCCGGGGGACCACCATCCAAACCGGAGCCTTGAAGTGACAACGGCGCTGATGAAGTAGTTAGCTGAGCTTTCATGAGTCCACCGCAGATACAAAGAATGACAGTTGCTTTTCTCGTCTGATCAAAGGCAGCAGACAAGTGCTGTCGAATGTTTCTCCCTCCGTCCTCCCCACCCCACCCAAATCCTGTCTCTATCTAATGCTAGCTGAATACATTGTCATCTCATTATCTTTGAAGAGGGGAAAGATCCCTCCCGAGTGGGCACTGTGTCTCTTGCCATCAGATGGGCCCTGAGATTGGCGAAGCGCGTTCTCGTCTCATTATGTTGAGTGAGAGATATCAGACACATCCCATCTGCCTAATGCCTTCCATACACACGCCGCCATGCTTCAGACATATACAGGCTGATACAGAATCCCTGTTTCTGTAACTCAGCTGGAGGACTTGTATAGGAAGCAGGTCGGGAGACTGCATGCTTAGATATCAGTCAGTCAGGGAATATCACCCGGAGCCCTTGACATACATCTATTCTGCATTTTGTATCATCATTAATGTTGCAGCCTGCGATGCAGTTTGTTTATTAATGGTTTTAAACTAGAACGCACAACTTACTTTACCCCCGGGGCAACTGGCTGCAAGGCTTTTTCTGGTTCCTTCTGACGAATGAAAAGAGAACAAAATCTCACTTCTGCAGTCCCTCCCTATTTTCCAATTTACAAACAATCTCCGGGGTAAAGAAACAGCAACAGAGGGGGAGAAAAAAGTCTATAAACATATTACAGAATCACACAATCTGATGCAATGACACCACACGCTTCAGCCTCTGAAAGTTCTTAATTATCTTTTTCAGTTTCCAGTTTAGATTACACTTAGCCACATAGCGAAAAGCTAATCTTTGGATATAGCTTGTGTATGGCCATTGGTGTGTAGCTTTTTTTTGTGTTTTTGGATGGATATTCAAAACATAATTATTATGATTAAAAGTTAAAATCCCTGACATGCTGTGGTGGTGTACCTGCTATATAGAACCTTTTGTTCTTAAGCAGCAGATCCCAGTTCGAGTCCTTTGCTGCATGTCTCTTCCCCCATCACTTCCTGTCCGGCTACTGTATAATAAAACGTGTTATGCCACAAACAAAAACCCCATAGACATGCATATCCTGCAGCAGCACTTCCTTTCTTTACAGTGTAAAGCTCCATATCGCAGCACTCCTCCTCATGTTGCTTCCCAGCGCTGTACTTACAATTCAAAACTCTGTTGTCCTGTTTCTTCATGCAATGATGATGCAGCCAATGTAAAAAAAAGTATTGTAACGTCTCTCACAACCCATAAGCAAAGATGTTAGCCGGGTTAGCTGCTACTTTATTCCTCAATCTAACACAGATAGTAGATTGAGGATAGAATAGAATAGAATCTAAGCTTAAACTTAGTTATAACAGTAACATGCCCTTGTTTTACACTAAACAAAGACATTCATCATAAGTCTGCTTTTACTTGTCCTATCAACACAATTTCAAGACTGTTATGTAGATTGAAATCTGAACTTTCAACATAAATTGTAGCCTTTTTCTTACAATAACTATATTTGCATGTCTCTCCCTTATCTCAATGTATCTCTGTGTCTTACCCAATGTATAATTTGTCTAATAAGACTATGGAACAGACCAACACACCCTCATTTGGTCGTTAGCTTCCATTTTTCTACAGAAATAAATACTTTTTTACGGGCACTGCACTAGTACATATTTATTCATTGTCTCGGTGCTTGTGTGGCTTCTCTGGAGCCAAAAGCGAACAATAACTCAATAACAAAAAATTGCCAAATTGATCCCAGTTTCTCTTGACTGGCTCTAACAGATGTCATGGGCCGATTGCCAAAAGATCTCATTGTGGACACAGTACAGTGAAACCACTACACTGATATACATGATGGATGTCAGATCAAAAAACGAACCCAGCCATGTTTTTACCAGCTTTGAATTCATGCATGGGAAAGCCTGTCAGGGGCAAGAGATGATGTGGACACTGGCTCTCACTGTTTGTCAAGATTTTACATCCCTCCCCCTCGCTACTCGTTTGAAGCTAGTCATCTGCTGTCTAGCAGCTTGCTGCCAATACGCCTGAGAATCTAGATTCAACATTTGTGGACTCCTCACAGGAATGAATGCAATTAGACTGTTTTGTGGGTGTAAAGCATCCCTTTGCATACACCAATCTACCATTTTAATGGGCCACAACTCTCCCAAGAAACAGGCTTTAATTTGAGAACTACTTATCTATTAAGTAAACCGGTGACCCATCCATGGCACTTTTTTTTTTTTTTGCCACGTTTTTCACAGCAGTTTTGCTTCTTTGGATGGCCAGGCAGAATACAGATACACAGAGTTAAAAGTACACTTCTAAAAGTTGAACATCAAATAATGTTTGACATGAAATGGAATAATGAGGTAACATCAAAACCTACAAAAGATCACAGCCCAATTCTTTAAATGAGATGTGTTGCTTGTTTTCTGACTGATACAGCCATGACAACAAAGTTGCTGTTGTCCAACTCGCACTCTAAGCCTTTTCAGCATCCATAATTCAGAGAACATCATGTCCAATTCAATAATAGGTACTCGCCCTTTGAAGGACATACACACACACACACACACACATACACTGCCACTTTTTTCAGATAAGTCTTTGCAATGAGAGAAAAAAAAACTGTACAGTTGCTTGTATGCCACTATTGTGTCGGCTACGCCTCTTAGCCCATATGATCTTTCTCTAGGCACATTACTGCTGCCCCTGCAACGCCCGCTTTCGAATTGCCTCCAGAACTAAATCACTTCCTTTGTCAGACATGACTGCTTTTCTTTCCCAGACCCATTGCTTACCGCTATTGTTAGTGAAGATGTACAGCCCACGACAATTAAAGGTGTGGACCATTACTTCTGGTGTAAAGAAGGTTAGGCCTCGTGCTTTACAGCCTCAGGGACACAGACTGAGAGACACAGCCGTATCTACATCTGTCATCCAGAGCCATAATGGAAAAGCCTTGGAACGGATGAAAACCCAACAAATGTCCGTGGCGCTGAATGCATTGGGTCAAGTTTATACAGCCATGTCAAAAAGTCTGAGGGATGCGGGGCAAGAATATTACTGGGGCTGAGTGAAAGTAGGTTAAAGAAATGTACTGCGTCGGAAAAAGCTGGAAAACTGTTGTCAACCACTGGTCAATGGTGATTACAACTTAGTGAACAACACTGTGTTCAGATGATTCTGTTGTAAGAGAATTAATATGTAATAATTCTATCTATCTATCTATCTATCTATCTATCTATCTATCTATCTATCTATCTATCTATCTATCTATCTATCTATCCATATACAGTACAGGCCATGACTATATACTATATTTATTTTCATGACTACATTGTAGATTCGCACTGAAGGCATCAAA
The DNA here is from genome assembly GCA_030544235.1 of Lepturacanthus savala. Taxonomy (NCBI): domain Eukaryota; kingdom Metazoa; phylum Chordata; class Actinopteri; order Scombriformes; family Trichiuridae; genus Lepturacanthus; species Lepturacanthus savala. The sequence goes on from CM060464.1 coordinate 7,760,199, forward strand.
ACTATGAATGAACACATGTTTATGGTGCTATATACTTAACAATAACTGAAAACATGTTTTATATTCTAGTTTCTTCAAAATATGGTAAACTATTTCAGGTAGTCACCTGAAATGGTTTTCGCTTCATAGTTGTGCCTTATCAAGGTTAATTAGTGGAATTTCTTGCTTTATAAATCAGAGCAAAGGGTGGCTATTCTGAAGAAACTAGAATATAAAACATGTTTTCAGTTATTTCACCTTTTTTTTGTTAAATACATAACACCATAAATATGTGTTCATTTATAGTTTTGATGCCTTCAGTGAGAATGTACAATATAATTCATCATGAAAATAAAGAAAACACATTGAATGAGAAGGTGTGTCCAAACTTTTGGCCTGTACTGTACTGTATATATATATATATATATATATACTTGTTACAGACATGCTGCAACAAGTTAGTTGATGCAGCATAAGGTAGCGCCCCCTGCTGTTTCATTTTTCATTTCATTCCATTTGAATCATCAAATGCATGTATCTTTACACCCCTCGCTCCATTTCTTTGACATTTTGGGCTTTACTTATTGTGATCAGACTGGTTCTGGTATACCAAGTCACGTCAATTTTATTTGTATAGCCCCAAAAATCAATACAATACATGAGAACAGGAAATGATTGAGTTTGGTAATAAATAGAATAACAGAAATATATTGATTGATGTTTTAGGTGGAGGACAGGATGCATTGCAGCTTCCAGGTGAACCAGGACTGAGTTCGACCCTCCGACAACTGAAGGCTCCTTGCAGTGGCTGCACTGCAGCATAGTCTGTGAATGAGAAAACACGGGGCAGGACTCTCGGAACAAAAGTGATTTAAAAGGTACATCAGTGGGTCATGATGATGGAAGAAAGAGAAGCTCAGTGTATCTCATGAGGTCCCAGCAGTCCAAACCTATAGCAGCATAACAATGTTCTAGGCCAGCTTCTTCAAAAGGGAAAGTTTATTAAATGTAGGGAGGGTGTCTGCCCCCTGAACTGAAACAGGATATATAATATATAGCTTAGTGCAGTGGATGGAGCTAACCTCCACTAAAAGAGGGCAAATATGCGACGTCCAGTATCTCCAAAGCCATCTTTATTAATTCTACATCATCAGTAGATACCTCTAAAGTGTGGCGCTAAAGGGCGGTTGCTTGTTAAACCAGAGAAGGCTTTTGGAGTTATTTAAAGGCACATTTGACAGAGATGGGCAAAAAAGTAATTTAACAAATTACTTTTGCTGTTGAGTAATTAGCAAAAGCACTTTAATTGTTTTTTTAATGAGTAATATATTGATTCCAGTTCCAGGTCACTCGCCCAGGTCCGCTTGTAAATACTTTAGCTGTTATATACAACTTGCAGCAGTGCTGTACTTTCCTGTGTTCTTTATTCTGCCACATCTCTTAATGTTCTATGATAAAATCAGTGAATGTGATTTATTTCTTGTCATACTTTTTCTTCATGTGCAGAGCATTGCGCTCTCTGCTGCAAATGAAGTAAGAAAATAAGGAGAATTGTGCAGATACATTTGTCTCATTTATAGTATAACACATTTTATCTAGACTGCATGACAAAGCATTGATCATATTTGTAGATAGCATACAATATTATATTATATTAATATTATAATAATATTCTTACATTCATATTGCTATGATTTATTTTTCTAGACCGAGAAGCTCATTAATAATAATAATAATAATAATAATAATAATAATAATAATAATAATAATAATAATAATAATAATAATAATAATAATAATAATAATTTCCGACAGGGGGCGCTAAATATGTCGTCTGGGGTCAAAGGTTAATTTGTGACCTCACTCTGTGACTGACGAAAAACTGCAGATCAAACTTCTAAATAGCTAAGTGGAGCAGCTAAACCAAAGATAAGTGGTGAAAACAGGCTGGAAGCGATTCTACAAAATTATTTAGAAAAACCGAGCTAACGAGCTCACGTGAGAGGGAGGAGCGATCGCGTGCATGGCTAATGCTAATGCTAACGCTAACTGTCACACACCGGGCTCCTACGGGACTACAACTAATCCTCAAGTCCGTGGAACACACGTGTCCGGATACTGAACGTTTTGGCGGATTTCGCAAGACCCAAAGCCTGAAAAAACACGTCAATATCAGCATAAAGTAAGGTTATTTTTCTTCTTTTAATTGTTAAGTAAGTTTATTAATATGCGTTTCCTGTTACTTATGCTTCTGTTACGTCTGTATTTTGCTGTCAGTTTTTGTGAATAATTCGGGGCTTATTTTCTTTTTTGAGTTCTGTGTATGTACTTTATTTATAATTATCTAAAAATCCTGTGTCGCTGTCAACACAGGGAAACGTGTTATGCTGTTGGCTTTAACTGAGTGACCCGTGAGTCTTGTTAACAGGTGAATGGGTTTCTTGTTAATGCCTCTCTGTTGTTGTTAGCTGCGCTGTTGTGTTACTAGTTTTGAGGATCCAGAACGAGAACTGTGCTGTAAATCCTGTTGAGATGCAGGTGAACGTGGAAGTAAGACCATCAATTAGGCCGTGATTGTGCATATGCTGTGTGGTAAATCCGCCTATGACTGTAATGTGATGACATGGCTGTTCGCCCCACTAACAACACTGAGCTGTTGACTGCTTTGCTGCTAATGAACACATCTTTTGCCAAAAGTAATCTTTGAGACAGTAAAAGTTAATAGTAAACACCGCCTGAGTCATAAACATTACTACACATTAGTGTATTTTTTTTCGTGGCATAGGTTTTTGGTGTCAGCTTGTTATGTTTATATAGAGTGATTTAATGTCTGCTGGTGCTATTTCACTTTAATTTTTCTTTAGAATTTTTTTTTTGTCTCCAAGGAATGTCCTGTCAAACTTTAGGTGTGAGGGTAACATAAAGGGAATTTCTTTGCGTAAAAACACCATATGGATTACTTTCATCTTGTAATCACTTCAAATTCTTTCAAACGTATATTACAGTAAGGTTTGCTTCATTGAGAAGTGTATAGCGATAGACATTAAAGGTAACGGCTTGATCAAATCAGCTTCACATCTTTGAGCAACTTCTCCCCAGACAATACAGATGTGACACATTTCTACATATACTGTACATGTACAAGGGCGAAATGACATCTGAAGTAAAGCACAAGTGCAACATTTCCACTCCATTAGGTGATGGTCTAGCTGCAGATGGGATCCGATCACAGACGCGCCAGAGTTGATTTAATCAATTTTTAAAACATCTTGTTTCTTGCTTAACGCCAGGAAATCAGCATCACGCAGGCAAAACCCACACGGCAGCCATATTGCCAGGAGGATTGCCCACGGTGGACAAAAGCTGAACCTTTCTTTTCTTCCTTATAGCCTCGCATCTGACTCTGCATGCAGATACAACTTCAAAAGATTAATTCTCATCTTCTTACACATTTTTTTTTTTTTTTGCAGGAAAATCTCTTGTACTCAAAGTAGTTTGGGTCTTTTGTTACATAGCCCTTAGCTTGGTAAAGAGCTTTCCCTTCACATTCATCCTGAGGCTCATGCCTGATACCCCTGTTTGACGTGCGGTGGTGTTGAATTATTTAGAGAGAATCTGTATTTTGTTATAGAAGGGGAGTTGGAAGTGAGAATACTAAAATGCAGCAAGTTACTGGGTAGGAAGGCTGCTTTGAGAGAATTAAGCACAAGATATTGACCTTGTAAATACCGTGCTTGTACACCTGATCCTTACATGACTTAATGTTTCCCTCACTGCCCCTAATCAGATTTTAACAAGTGAAAGTGTTCTTGAGGAGAAAAAAAAATCCCAGGGGAATAATGCATGTGAGCTGGCGTTTTAATGACTATAATATTTGTAACAGTAAAACGGTACAGTAGGCCTAAACTCATAGGTCAAGCTTTCTTTTTGTTATCATTATAATGGTTGTATTGGGAATTTTGAGTCATTACAATTGAAATCCAGAGCCTTCACATCACTGCTCTCTCTCTCTCTCTTTCTTCCAAACATATTATTCTGTAAATTACAGAAAAAAGAAGAAAACCAAGCTCACACACACACACACATATGCACCCACACCTGAGAAAAGGAAAAAAAAACAATACACAATGCGATCCAGATCTATTTGACAACAAAAGCAATAGCTGTTCTATGAAATACAACACAAAATCATAGTCGCCAACATTTGAGGTTCCCTTCCAAATCATAATAGAGAAATTATTTAATCCATCATTCGCCCATCAGGGATCATTAAATGAAATAGCCTGGCTCGCTGGTAGTAAAATAATTTGCCCGTTTACTCTAGTACGGCTGGACTGAACTTATTTCTAATTTTAAAGATATAGGTCAAGGTTTCAGACTTAAAAAAAAAGGGAGTGAATACAGTGCCAAGACAAACAGTTCTCTTTTCTTCTCCTCTTTTCTCTTGCTCTGTATGCCTTATGTCCTTCACAGCACAGGAAACCATGCATAAAGACCTGGCTTTCCAGTGTGCCTCGGGCTTTCCAACATACTTGCCAGCCGGATGCAACACTGCGAAAGGTGCTGCCTCTTTAAGTCTCCTGTGTGGCATGTTAAGCAATGGTAATCTGCCGCAGTGCAGACAATAAATTCCACTGCATAACTAAGCGTCGCCATGACATCGTACCTGGATGGAATATCATATGGGCAGATGGAGGGATAGATGGATGGAGGCCATGCCCCTCGCAGAATAAATATGTGCCGCTAATGTTGACACAAAAGGGACAAATTCTGACAACCGCTCGCCGTGCCATCTCTTGTCCATGTGCTGTATTAGAGGAAGGGGAAAAAAATAGAACTGCGCATTAATTATTTCCCCCTAGCTTAGCGGCGGTTTGGTCAGCATGCGATTCATCTGCTCGGCTCAACAATGGAGCTCAATGCGAAGGCTGGGCTGAAGGCCTGGGCTGTCTTCCCAGTTCCCAAAAGCTTAATAGTGTGCCATGTGGAATGATGTAATGCTAAAACACTGCAAAACTTGAGTGCTCACCAGCTTTAGCGAGGGGCAGGGGAAAGAGGGAGAGACAGACCGGAGATAGGGGGGGGTAGGAGACAGAAAGAGAGAGACAGAGGGAGACTCAAAGGGCCTGATTACTGCATATCATCTACAATACAACTCGTACCACGCAAATCTCCAGTGAGATCCCTATACTGTTTCGAGTATGATAACAGAAATAAAAGGCTAGTTTGTGTTGAAGCTTCGCTCTTTTCGCAGCCGCCTCGCAGCGTTGAAGAAAGTGATCTTTCGAACGTTCGACTGCGCGACACAGACAGCAACTCCGCAGTTATTTGACAAACTAAAAGCCATTTCAGGCTGTCACAGGCAAAATTATTTGAAACACCATGTAGCAAGGACCTGTAATCCCCAACAAAGAAATGTTATAATTCACAACAGTGTGAAAAGAAACACACAAAAGCTGCCCTGCACTAATTGTGGGTTTTGCTACGGGTTTTGATCATTTCTTTTTCCTTTCACTTTTTTTTTTTAATGGAAGATATTAAGCTGGCCTTTTATTCTTTTCCCTTCTTTCAAGTCCTGAAGATTAAAGGGTGGTGCTCTATAGCAAGCACAGTAACACTTGATAAAGCAGCTCTTTGCATAGACACGACTTCTTGCGTAAAGGAAACATATCGACGCAGGTTTTACAAGTGACAGGATGCTTTTCAATGTCGTTAAAGATGCTAAAGCAGTTGCAATGACATTATTAATTGTTCTAATCCATACCGCGTATTCAGATTATCGAAAAATAAATTAAAACTGCCAAAAATCATCTAATTTTCAGATGTTATACTGTACCGCAGCATGTGCCATCGCTTACAACTATTTACACTTACAATAACATTGTGTTCCAAGAAGTGCATGCAAACCTTATCGCCGTGGCATTTAAATGACTTGAAATAAAAATCTGATATGAACATTTATTTATTTATTTATCTTTAACTGCATTCTGTGGGCATATTTCATTATCTCACACTGTGCAAAACATGCAGATGGAATAAACATCAGATTTTAATCAGAGACTTCCAGAAAATAATTGTTTTAAGCCTCTGTTTTTATTACATTACCAACCAAATTACATTATGCCATTAAGCAACAAAATTGCAATTTGTGTTTTAAAAAAGGATTTAGAGGGAAATATAATATCCAAAGTGTAATGATGTCTGAATCTTAAAAGGTCTCATAAGAGTAGTTCCTTCATGGTAAGTCTTTTTTTTTGCATGGCACAGAAATCAATTACAGTTTTATAGAGAATCTTGATCCCTTATGGGGAATTCAGCTAGGAACACTTTGCATTTTTACAGGTTTGCTGGATTTGAACAGCAATGAAAAGCGTTCGTTGGTGTTTTAAAGCCAAATGGATTTCGAGACAAGCCCACTCCTCCCTCTAATAGTGATGATAATTAATTTGGTGTAAAACAACTCCACAATAATTCCTGTATCCATGTACATCTCTATTCAACAGTATTTAACTGAAACACTGTACTTTAGCTATTGGTGGCTGTATAGCAAACTCTGTATTGAACAGTCATTGTTAATTTTCTTTTTCGATTCAGATCCCACACCAATTTGTGGCAGCCTGTGGAAACAGGCTCTTTACTATGCATGGTGATCTAATACTCTTGGCCCTTTTAGACAAAAGGCAGAGGGTATTTCATTTCCAGCACTTTCTCGTGCACTCCAGAAAAACCCATAGGAGCATTTTCTAATATGCCAAAAAATTACGGAGCCAGGGGAGGAGGCTAATATTCTGAGAAAATCAGATATTCACTCAGTGTAAAATAGTAAATTTACGAGAAAAAAAACTACATTTTTTGGCATTAAAGTCCCAAAGTTATGAGAAAATGTTGTTGTTGTCAAGGCACCACATCACTTCATTTTCCACCCTCATCGCATATAGTTGTATATTATGCCTTCATTGGGTGCCCTAATGGAATTATACACTGCAAGCAGATTTAGCAATGAGGGAACTACTTCACACTTTATAATCTTTAAAATCTAAGAGAATTTTTCAGTTGTTTTTCTCAGAATGTTCCCCCTCCCTGAGCTGCTTTTTTCTTCTACCTATGATGGCAATAATAATTATGTTTTATAGCAGACAATTCTACTTTAAAATCTGATTAGGTCTAGGCACAAAAGACATTTGCTTAAGGTTACAGAAAGTTCCTGGGTTGAATGAAGGTTATCGCTTGAAATGCGGTGTCCGTTAAGGTTGTTTTGTCCTTAAAGTTACATCGTCATAGCAACGTTAAACAGCACAACAATTGCAGTTTTTCTAAATAACTGTCCCGACTTGTTTTTGGAAACGGGAAGCAAATGGTGAGCTCCTGCAGCCAAGCCTACCACCTTACCCAATATTGAAGTTTGAAGACGTAATCTGAACTGCGTCACTACTCCGGGCTGTAATCACTAGACCACTAGATGGCGTCGGCCGCTCAGTATAGGTTGTTTTTGGTGACTGAGTTAATCGACCGTTGTTGGTCATTTTTCTTGAGAGACGGGATGTTCATTTCATGCTCTGCCTCCTCAACCCCAGATGTTCACCTCGAAAACATCTCCGCAGATACAGGTAGGAACTTAATGGCCTGCAAATTGCCCCAAGCTCAGGTAATGGAATGCAACCTCTGTATAATTTTAATTGAGAACTCTGGATGGAAATCAAATGATAATGTGCGCCACGCATGGAAAGTTTTCAAGTAACAGTGAAATTTGTGTCTCATGTGTAAGTGCAGCTTGGGCTAAGGTAAATGGCTTTTTTCCTTGTGAGCCTCTCTTCATTTTAATTGTGGATTGCATGGTGTAATAAACGGGTTGGTCACGACTTAGCATCTGGTAAATGAAGCAGAGGATGTACACACCTCTGAATGCACAATGGTGCTCCATATTTACAATTCAATCCGACAGGGTGCCTATTAGAAGCCATAAAGCTAGTCAACTGTTAGATAAGATACCCTCAATAACCCCACAACTTCCCCTTCTCACCCTCTTCCCTTCTACACAGACACACATACTCAGTTCCTGTGCCTAACATTGTTCAGGTGATGTCGTCGTTTATTCCCCGTTTTCTTTGCAGGTATTTATTGTGCTTCATTAAGACCAACACAGAGCGGTGTCCTCATATGTCAACTGTCATACATGTTCTGGGTGAGGAACAAAAAAAAATAGAGTTGTAGTTCCTAGTGGCCGGAACTGTGGGATTAGACCAAACCCCACCCCCCCTTATCCTGTCTGGGAATGAAAACAGAAGGCTTGAGTGTCCAGACACGTTTGTTGTTGTTGCAGTTTCTCCAAAAGCAGGAGTAGAAAATTCATGTTAAAGGCATAGTTCAGCATTTTTTAAAATTCACCCATTGTCACCGATTCCCATAGTCGTAGCAAAAGGTAGGTGCTTTACCTTTTCTTGATGATACAGACTCTTTTCAGACCAACGGAGCAGAGCTGTGAGCTGCTCAGCTACTACTATGTGGCTAATGGTATTTTTTGGATTCCCTCATCCAAATCAGCAAATACACAATCCAGCAACTCCAAAATGCTGTGGTGGATGAGCTGTGACCTGCACATTCACCACGCTATGAGATAATTACTGCAGCACTACAACACTTGAAGCAAATTGTCAGGACTACTTTTTTCAGTAAGCCACTGGGTGGAGGGACACAGCTAACACACCTCATGCAGTGCCAGAAATGCTGTACTTGCTGTAAACGTGCGCAAGCAGCTGTGTGTACACTACTCTAGTGTGAAGTCCAGCTTTACATTTACCTTGAAATCAGTTCCTTCTCGTAACGTTCCATTATTATCTTACACTGTGGTGAAAGTGCAGGTCACAACTTGTCCACCACAGTGTTTGGGAGTTGCTGGATTGTGTGTTTGCTAAGTTTGATGAGGGAAAATTCCATAAGCTGCGTAGTAGCAGCTGAGCAGATCATGGCTCTGTTCCGCTGGTCTGGAAACGGGTAAAGACAGGAAACAGGTAAACAGGTGACAAGGTAAAGCACCTATTTCTGTGACTATGGGTGAATTTTCAAAAATATTGAACTATCCTTTTCAAAATTTAACATTAGCTTCTGTTATATCCTCAATCCTCTCCTCTTAAAGAGTAATTAAAACTCCAAACCACTTGTTTTCCATCCTAAAACCAGCGTATATGGGAACTTATTAGTGTTATCGATTGGTTCCCAATTCTTGACATTTTGTTGAAATGTATTTGACTTCTACATATGTTATAAATATCCTTAGCTACTGGCCTCTACAGGTTGAAACTCATCCATTGCAATTGAATTTTGCTATTGGCTACGGTCGATAATTCTGACGCATACTGGTCTGCACCACCCACCCTCCTCTTCTAAAAAAAAACCAAGTTGAGTTACTCTTCAAACATCTTAAACTGCAAGTTCTAAGCTTACTCCCCTGACTTCATAATTTTTAAAAGAGCCAAAAAAGAAGTTTGGAGCTGAGAGTGTGTCGGGGAGGGGCTGAGGAGAGGAGCGGGATGAGTGTGGGCATTGCTGTGTGAGGCACGGGTGAACGCTAGAGGACCGCTCAGTGGCAGGAAAAAAAAAAAAAGGTGGAGGACTTTTCCCCTCCAGTACACTTCAAACCCATGTTTAACTCGGCCTGTCCAGCAGCAGTGCAGTAACTGTAAGGTCTGTGTGTTTGCTGCTGGGCTCCATGCTCTCCTCCAAAATAAAACTCCGTGCAGCCTTTTGCAGACGCCGCAGGACAGCGGACACACCGCAGTAACCGTGAATCCTGCGCTAACCTCCACATGGTGCCGGATCCCCAGCGGATCAGGTCGTCGCACTGCGTGTGCCTCATAGTTTGGTCTCCAGCGGCATTAGAAAGACGCTTCCACGGAGTCACACACACTGCTGAGGGCCTTTTATTTTTTAGATTTATCCCATAACTTAAAGTATGTCACTGTCTCCTTTTTTAGATGAGCAGTTGAGAGCCATTTTAACTCATGAGCTGCAGATTTTGCAGCATTGATGAGTTTGATCGGCTAAAAAAACATGTTTGAAGTGTTTACTACCTCTTTAAATTCTTGCCGAATTAGATTAGACATCTTGAATTATGGAAAACTATAATGAAAGTAAACATCTATGTCAGCAATTAATACAACCACAGTGGTCATTCTACATTAGTGGTGAATCACTAACATGTCGGAGGATGATTTGAAAAATGGAACTGATGATTAAGATTAGAGATGCACTGAAATGAAAATTTGTAATAGAATTAAAGGCTTGGCTGAATACTGAATATCAAATATAAAGTCTTTTAGGCATGTTTTTCAGAGAGACCTCTTTCCTAACTGCTCCACAAGCCTCTGAAAACCAATGTCCTTCAGTAGCATAAACAGTCGATCATCCAAAACCATGAACTCCCATCACTCCATCATTCTTTGTGATTCTGTTTGCTTCGGCGCCGACCTTTGCAAACTTTTTCAACTCTTGAAAGACGTCGGCCACAGACGGAGTAGTTGTGCTGTGACCGGATTTCCTTTTAGCTGCTGTAGCCGTCTCTCTCTCTCTTGTGCTCAGCAGTAGTGCTCAAGTTCTTTGCAGAGTAACCCTCTCTAGATAGTTTGGTCGAACACTTGTTGCAAACTGCAATTCTGTTCTTGCTCTCCAACACTTTGAAATACCTCCACGCTGCTGATATTTTAACAAAGGTGCCAGGTCACCCTGTGTTGTTTGATTGTGTCACACGCCACTATTCAGCCTTGCTTTTAACTCACTCCACCGATGGTCGAATGTGGTGTTTTTTTTTTTTTGCAATATTCAGCCAGTGTTTCCTCTACATTCAGGAAGAGGCAAGGAGGGAGCGTTGTTGCAAACACATTGTCTAGCACCTGGTAACAAGTCAGATAGTCGGAGTAGCGTAAAGCAGCAAATTACCTGAGAAAAGGTACACTTAAATTATCAGCTTGACATAACTCGACATAGATTTTACAAGTTAAACAGATGTTCACAATAGATTAATGTCAGCTAAAGTTACGCAACACATCGGTATCTTAAATTAATCTGGCCCGGTGCCAACTTAGTGTCGCTAATGTGAGTAAACTAATTGATAGCATTAAGCTAACATTAATGTCCCCACGCTGTTATGTAACTGCTGACTGCATTTTAAAATAAATTCATTCTAAAAGTATAATCTGCAGTCAAGTGTCATTTGTTTACAGCACCACGGCTCCCCGGAGAGCCTGCTGCCGCTGCTGGAGGAAAAAAATCCTAGAGGAAACACTGATTCAGCTGAATACATTCGGTTACCGAATATTCGGCGCGTCCTTAATTAATATTAATGATTACTCTTTGTATTATGAATTGTTAATCCATGAAGGGTGCATGTTTGTAAAACTTGAGAGGTCACTTTTGTGCAAGTCATCCCAGTGTAAAGCTTATGGGACGAGTGGGAACAGGCAGGTGGACCTGTGGGATTTAGATGCTGTGGGCTGCATGACATGGAAGCAGAAAAGGAAGCGAGAAAACCTCTTGGGCTTGTTGAGCACTTTTAATTCAGTTGCCATTTTAGAGTCTTGTATCCAGTTCTTTTAATGTATCCATGCCCTAAACTCAACAACCAACAACATATTTTCGCCTTGTACAATCAATATGACGAGTGTCTTAACATGCAGTTGCTTATTAACATATTTGGCAGAAACACAACAACATTAACATTCATTTGGAGTTCCTGGCTTCCTTAAGTCTACTCCTTTTGGATTGGTTTTGGTCCCCTGCATGAAATCCACGGCTGTTGGCTGCTAATATAAGGAAGTTGCTTTGACTGCTTGCTGTTCTGTGACGGGCAGGTAGCTGCAGTGGGTTTATTTAAGATTTCTTCCAATTAGTTATCTGGTGTTAACCGGAAACTTTATGAAGGGGGTGTGATTGAATAAAAATCAGCACAGTTTGACTGTGAAACCAAAACAATGACAAACAAAAAAAAGAAATGATTCATAGAGATGAGTGGTTCATGTTGTGGATGTGTCACCAGCAGCATTATCTTTCACATTAACATAAAGTCAGTGGTCCATTTTAGGGCTGCCCCATAATGGTCCAAATGTTAATTGATGAGAAGAGAACAGAACTCAAGAAGTTTCCATTCATTTTTCAGTTTCTTTATTATTAGCTTCTATATTAGTAGCTTATTGGACATTTTGATCCACACTCACTAACAGTCGGTGGTGGTAATGCAGTTCGATGACAAGAAGGTGACGCTCAAACTTTGGAGGCAAATATTGTCAACACCTGAAACATACAAGTGATGTTGGCTAACGTTAGCAACTCAGGATAACTGGTGATAGCCTAATATGAGATGAATTTTGAGTTTCATCCACTCCACAGCATCCTGACCTTTGGTTCATTGTGGAGCAGGTGGAACAGTCGGTAGGATTTTGACTGAAATCGATGCACATGTGAGACAAAACAAGGTTTTGACAAATTCGCAATTTTGAAGAAAACATATCCACCTTTAACTCAGATAAAAAACTGTGGCTTTCTGGTAACCACTGCTTTTTATGATGAGTACATGGACTAAAATGTAAGGTGCCCTTATCTGATATTTTGGGGTTGCTGTGAGAATCCAGTGCCTGGAAAGTTTCATGTGAGGCTAGACTGACGATTAGTGTCTTTTTCTGACTGCTAAAGACTAATTTAGAGTATATTATAAAAATAACATATGGTTAAAAATGTATGTAAGTTATACTTGGCTTTTACACCATTAAACCAGTTGGACACGTCAAATGATCATTTAAAACAGCAGGTAAAGTAAAACGTATAAAGTAACAATATAATGTGAAGATGACAAGAATGTCACATGAATGTCAAGAAAATGTGCTGATCTTTGGTGTTGGGCAGCTAACGGAATCCATTTTAAACAGAATAAATGCTTATTGCTGATCATCGCAGCTTTATCATCATCAGCAGCATTTATTCAGGAGAAGGGTTATCCTACTTTAAGCTGATTTATACCCTGTTTGTTGACTGGAAGCAGCCAACAGGTGTCAGCGGTGCAGAGACACTGTGGGACAGGCACGGACGACTCGGGGAAAACCAGATGTTGTCAATCTGTCAAATGAACTTGCGTCATCGCAACAAATATAGAATTTGAACCGAAACTTGAGTGGCAATGACAAGATTAAAAACAACAAAAAAAACTAGTGAGATACAGCTCAAAGTGATACTACCGACAGCCAGTTGACCAAAAAGCAATTTATATACAGAAAATTATGTCTTCTTGGCTGTGTCACTTGACATGTGGTGCAGAAGTGCAAACTAAGTGAAGTGGCAGCATCATCTCCAGACACTGCTTATTTTTCACCCGTCTCACCCCTCCCAGATGTTCCACGAGGGTCCTAATGATGTGCTCTTTCTCCCCTCCTCTCTCTCCAGTCGTCTTCAGGAAGAGGACGGGATCCGCGCTCTCCCCGAAGTCGACTCTGGGGTACGCACACGCGCGCACGTACGCACACATAAATACATACGCTTAGGGTATGGATGGGCCGAATCCGAAAGCCTTCTGACAGGCAGCAGGTGACGGCGCCAAGGCCAGCTGCTCCTGCCCCACCTCTGCTCAGCTGTCCGAGCCCAGAGCAGCCTTTGAACAGCCTATTACCCCAACACAGCACCAGGGGAAAGCAATCAGCTCCAGAGGTACACCGCTCTCACACCAGATGGTGTGGGAGATGAATCGAGCCATTATATTAGTGCTGGATAATTCCTCAGATGAAACTAATTAAAAAGAAAAATAAGTGCTGTCCTCCCTCTTCTTACCTCCTTTCCAATCCGAATAGAAACTCCACTGACGCCCTCCTCACACTTTATGGAAAAATAGAGAAATAGTCTTTTTTTTTTTTTCCCCCCCTCAGATTAACTTTTCCCCCTGAACATCAATAAATAAAAAGTTTCTTTATGAAACAAGAAAGCCCTTTTTTGAAAATAGTGACACCTAATATTACCCCCAAATGATTGACAGCACAATCTTTTTTTTTTCTTTTCTCTTTCTCAAACACAGAATCTCAACAAAGAAAATAGGCTTCGCAGGCTGGTACCTGTGTGTTTTAATTAAACCAAATAAGATCCTAATCTGATGAGATCATTGACTCGATAGCATTTTTATCCCCAGTATGTTAATAATAGATTTGGACTAGATAGTTTATACACGCTTGACATACATGACACACTTTTATGATGATTTTAAGTACCATCACATTAAGAAACATGAAATTCTTTTGAAATAGGAAAACAAAAAAAAAGCTTTCAAGACGGTACCGATTTTAAAAATAACCTTTTTAGTTATTAGTAGTTATTAAAGCGGCATATATAGAGGCGCAGCATCTTAATCACTTTAGGAATTCTGGGTGGAAGTTTACATGGGCAGCCATGTGAAATTAACTTTGTCGCCGCCTTTGTTTGTAGTCACACCTTGGAAAAATACAGCTGAAAAAGTATGTCAAAGAGCTCTGTAAATACGGTACCTGCTTCGGCTTAAGCCCGAGCAGACAGAGACAGGCGACACTAGAATGTGAATCTCACTTAGCTTTAAAGGATTTAGGTAAACTCAGAAACAGTGCTTATTGCTCTCTTATCCACTTTTGTGTTAATGAAAAGCATGTCCTGAATCTGTCAAGGGAGATTAGGTGAATATCATTACTATTGTCCTTTTGCCAATGTAGATTCACTGTATCCACTGGGATTATAGTCCAACCCATCCCAGCGCGTATTACCTCTCTCTGCCAAGGAAACTTAAGGTTGAGCTGATAAGGAGCAGAAATCATGTGTCACAGGAAACTCAGGCGACATCAAGTTATATCAAAGGTGGATGCTATTTTCAACAGATCCAATAGTGCCCCTCAATCAAGGTAATGAATTAAGGATGGGAATAAGGCTTTCTAACCACCATGCCTGTAACTTTTCAGTCACAGTGTGTTTGTAGTGAACAGTTAAAGTTGAATATTAAAACGTACTTAAAGTCTCAAAAGTAAAAGTGTATTTAATTACAGTACTTATTTATTTTACCCCACTACACATTGTGTATTCTCTCTATACCGCTTATCATTTTATAAAGCACGCGATCAAATATTGGTATTCCTCCTCCAATGGTGGCAGACATTTGTTCTTTAAAGCTCGACGTGGGCTCAGACGGCTTTTGTTCATCTTAAAGTGCAAAAGTTGCGAAAGTTGTTCAATGGCAGCTCCAAAAATAATCTCCTCGGCTCTTCTGGAAGTTCTTCTCTAGCTCTCGGTGGCCCAACGCCACAAAAGAACCTTTCTGTGTTGATGTTTTCTTCATATGAATGAAAATCTATATCAAGGTAAAGTTATTCGCATTCCGAACCGCGCTGCCGGCGGTTCAGCCTCAAATTGGGCACAGCTTCAGAAATATTAAAATCACTCATTTCAACTCCTGCCGCAAACACGGCTTTTGAAATCAGGGGCAAAAAGCTCTTGGCCTTCATTCCGAGGAAAAAGGACCGGTTCACCCGCCAGTGCCCGGAGACACCTCCAGGGCTTTCTCATGAACAATTGCAACAACTGAATTTTATTTCTAAATGAGCTAATTAAGTGAACACATTATATTTACATGGAAATCCTTGAGATGAAGCCATATCTACTCCAGACATCTAATACGGTTGCGGTTTAACGATTTGCTGTTTTTGTCTAGTTCCACTGGAAAAAAAAAAGTTTTAAGTGAGTCACATCTGCAAAAATGAATATAAACTTTCAAAAAACCCAGATTATGGCACAGCAAAATATTTACAATAGCACTTTCGTTATGTACATTAAATTTCCGCAGTAAATTAGGACACATGTCAGTTCAGAGGAGTGAATCCCAGTTCTCAAACGTCACACTGCTCCACTGCAGCCAATGCAATGTTTAGAGTTGAGAGCAATGTTTCTTGTGCATGTACAGCATTTAAAAAAAAAAAAAAATGGAAAAAAAAAGGCGAGCTGAGGATGTCAGCTCAAAATAGAAAAAAAAAAATGTCAAACACAGACGGAAAATGCAAAGCAGCCAATTATGCAGTCCGTGTAAGTTGGTGTTAGTCGAAAATACATCACAGGCATGCCAGTTGCTGTCTGTGAACTGTTACACAGAAACTTTATTTTAAGGCACATGTGCAATGGTCAGCAATGGAAAGATGCATAGTTAGATACTTTATTCATCTCCGTAGGGAAATTCAGTGTCCAAGAACGCACACAGTTGGCATACGTTTATAAATGTATGTATGGATTTAAACAGAAACAAAACAACGGAAGAATTAACTTCCTCTCCTTTATTATTGAAACGCAAAGCCTGCAATTTATTACTGCTCATTTCTCATTTAACTAAAATAAAACAACGTGGAACTAGATCAAGCCCTCTGCGCCGCCATTTTTTTCCCCCTTACTGACAAATGAGCTATGCGTTCTTTTACAAATCCATCACCAGGACGAAAGTGTGAACGCACACAGCACGGAGCTGAGGGAATTTAAAGTGTGAATATACAATCATAACAATATATGCCTACGAGTTCCCATCCGCAGAATGCAATTAGTTTTAGCCAGTAAATGAAGTCAAGAGAAAGAAGATTCATTTTAAACACAAATGGTCTGCTTTCAGCGCGTTTAATAATTTCCACGTCGCATAGAATATCGCTGATATTGTTGAGCACCTGCCTGTGGTTGGGTAGTAAAGTTTGGTACTTGGCACGAACGCTGTCGTCAATGCCACAGGTTACAGGCTATACCCAAAGCTAAGGTGAGCTTAGAAATTCATAGAGTATTGATCCCTACTCTTGAGCAAAGTAAAATATCACATATAAAGACAATATTGATGTTTCCAGTAGCTTAAGTATAATGTTTAATATATAAGATGGTTCAGTAGAGCCCATATTGTTGGTCCAAGCGGAGGTTTGATCTGGTCTTATGCATAAATCCTCTAACCTTGGAAAATGTTTAGGGCAGGACCTCTTTATTTCACACAGGAAGGAAAACAACAGAGGTTAGAACAGATCAGTTGTTCTAAATAAGCACAGGATAGCTGTCTAGAGAAATACATGCCGACTGAATCCGATATTTTTTTTTTTTATTGTGTTAAAGTCAATCAAACAACTGTTATTTCAGGCCAGCGCTCAACCTCAACCCTGTTAAGCAATAACGAATAATCATGCAAATGGAATCAAGAGGGCCACTTTTGTCTCTTTCAAAGGTGACGCCCCGCCAGTTACACATAGCCAACACAGGGATAACACTCAAGGAAAAAAAAGGAAAAAGCAACGTACTGTAGACACATTTCCATACAGTTGTCGTTAACCACAGCGGGAGCTGTCTGACTATATGAGTGATATACAATCAGTGGCAAAAGGTAATCAATAAAATAGCCATGCAGTTGTGCAAGCTGTAATTTCCATTTCAAGATGTGATTACATGCAGTTGCTGAGTGAATTGAATTGCAATACTGTTTATATTTATTTATTTTTTTCTTTTTTGATTGATTTTCATATTACCAGCTGGACACTATGATTTGGACTGTTTTTCTTGCATCTTAGCACGCAAGATGCCCAGTTATGGACCTTTCCTTCTATACATGCTATCCAAGGCGATATTTGTTGTTATGTTTAACTATGAGCGACCATATAACTGTAAATAGTATATGCAAAATAGATATGAACATAGTGTAAATGGAACCTTGAAATGCTAATATTTTGCGAGTCTCAAGAGTTTCCCTGACAGATACTCATAAGAATAGTTTGATGTTTATGTAAATAATGTCTTGCTGACAGATGTAATGCTGTCTTTGGAAGTGCAAACAAAGAAAAAAAAAATGAGGAAGGGGAAAGTAAAGCACTGGAGAGCATGTCTATTGTTTCGACAGCCTGTGTCCCCAGCATCTGGCATCAAGCAGGAACAGCATGTCAAGATTAATGAAATGTTACTTTTATTGATCTGCAGCATGCAGTATATAAATATGTGCTTCTTTAGAAACCACAGGCACTCACATAGCACCCCGATCGCCAGTTTCGTGAAGTTTTCAAAGTTTTTCTGGGCTGCAATCTCAAACAGAGAAGGATCCGGCCATACTGTACCACAATTTAAAAACAAATGTTCAGCGGACGGTTTCGGGAATAGATAATCTTAATGTCTTCCTTGCTATATTCTGGGGCTTTAAATTCCAATCAATGAAGTGAAATTAAAGACCATGTGAATGACTTTCAGTGCGAGACGACTGAGCGGACTTGTTAGAGGGAGCAGGGGCACGGTGACAAGAGCGTGGCAGAGACTGCTCCCTCACTCTCCTCTCCCCATTTAATTTTCCAATCCACTTCCTCCACATAGTTAGGAGAAGTGAGTTTTGTTCTGGTTTGATACACCATCTAATGAGAGCTACTAAGAGCCTGTTGAAATCATTCCCTAATAACACATTCTGAAGGCTGTGAATAAGGAATATTCTTCCTCTATCTCTCCATTAAGATTTTAATATATTTTTTTCACTCACCCCCCCGTTCCATTTCTTCCACCACGATTCTCCATTTTCATTAGCCGTATCTCTCGAAACAAAAACAAACAATCATTGCACTTTGATTGGGATTTTAACAAGCGATGTATCCGGCTATTACACTATGTGGTCAATGGCTGCTGATACAATAGGAAAAAAAAAATGCAAAAAAAAAAAAAACCCTTTAGAAATAAGTCTTTGAAACTGCTCAAGACCAAGACATGAGCAGAAAGGGGATTGAAATGTTCTATGCAGAGATTCATGGATATGAGTGTTGATGTGAGCATAACTTCTTATCTCAATATGGCCAAAGGCTTTACCAGGTAACCTCGATTTGATCTGGAATTGGTCACACACCCATCCATGGAAATGTGTTAAGATCCTGTTTATGAGGCCACGAGCTGCTTTCTAAACATAATTAATAATTCAACACTATGAATAAACAGATGCCCTATTGAACTGAATTGTACATGACAGCCCAGCTCGTCCACCCTTAATCCATTCTACTTGCTTGACACACTCGAGCCGTAACAAGAACAAGTGGCCTGACCCGTGCTGCTGCTGTCTGTTTAAAACTCCTCTGAGGTTTAAATGTTATCAATTTCACAGGTAAAGCGCCCTCCCCTTCACTTCCTCGGGCAGTGGGTATTTGATACAGCTGAAACACCGGTTGGTATTCCTCTTTGAATCGCGGGAATTATGTCGGCACCTTGACGTTTGATTGGATCTGTGCAAATACATGTATATGCAAATCTGCCGGATATCAGTTCTTGCTCGGGGTAAAATGGGGAACAGTGGTTGCATTCCGACGAGCGTGCTGCATGCATTTCCCTCCCGTTTTCCTTGGAGAGCGGCATTTGGTGATCTATAAATTCCCAGTAAATCTCAGACCCCGGGTGCCTTCCCTGACATTTCCACGCTCCCACATAGCATATTTTTAAGCAGGTAAAATCCATAATCAGTGTCAATGGTATCACACGGAGTATTCACAGGGGGCCTTGTATTCACTAAACTGGCCAAGGATGCAGTGCAGAGGCTCAGAGGAGGTAAAAATGTTTGTTCTTACCTCTGTTGTCATACCCGTGCCTCAGGGCCTACACCAGTTACTCACACCTCAGCAGAAACAATCCGATATTGTGCTTACTCTTCTGCAAAACCGTTCGTCCCACAAAGCCAAATCTATCTGTATTTATAGAATTTACACACATATTAATGTATTGAGAAGAAACAGTGCCGTTATTAATCCTGCAAAGGAATAGCACAAAGGTCATTCCACATTCGATATACACTCACCGGCCACTTTATTAGGTACAACATGCTAGTAATGGGTTGGACCCCCTTTTGCCTTCAGAACTGCCTCAATTCTTCGTGGCATAGAGTTAGTTTGGTCCATATTGACATGATGGCATCACACAGTTGGCACAGATTTGTCGGCTGCACATCCATGATGCGAATCTCCCGTTCCACCACATCCCAAAGATGCTCTATTGGATTGAGATCTGGTGACTATGGAGGCCGAATGTCGCAGCAGAAATCGAGACTCATCAGACCAGGCAACGTTTTTCCAATCTTCTATTGTCCAATTTCGATGAGCTTGTGCAAATTGTAGCCTCAGTTTCCTGTTCTTAGCTGAAAGGAGTGGCACCCGGCGTGGTCTTCTGCTGCTGTAGCCCATCTGCCTCAAAGTTCGACGTACTGTGCGTTCAGAGATGCTCTTCTGCCTACCTTGGTTGTAACGGGTGGTTATTTGAGTCACTGTTGCCTTTCTATCAGCTCGAACCAGTCTGGCCATTCTCCTCTGACATCTGGCATCAACAAGGTATTTCCGCCCACAGAACTGCCGCTCACTGGATATTTGTTCTTTTTCGGACCATTCTCTGTAAACCCTAGAGATGGTTGTGCGTGAAAATCCCAGTAGATCAGCAGTTTCTGAAATACTCAGACCAGCCCTTCTGGCACCAACAACCATGCCACGTTCAAAGCCACTCAAATCACCTTTCTTCCCCATACTGATGCTCGGTTTGAACTGCAGGAGATTGTCTTGACCATGTCTACATGCCTACAATACACTGAGTTGCCACCATGTGATTGGCTGATTAGAAATTAAGTGTTAACGAGCAGTTGGACAGGTGTACCTAATAAAGTGGCCGGTGAGTGTAAAATAATATTTTCTAGGGCATCCTTGTTGAGTTGCAGGAACTTTGCTCAATCCACATTTTATCTTTACAATCCTTCTCTTTATCAGCATCTCAGGATTTGAAGTGGTTTAATCAATATTAAACACAATCGTGCAGCGAGTTTATGAAACGATGATGCATTAAATCAGCCACTTGCCACGAGTACGCTCCAGAAAGACGATATAGTAGTGGAAGTCATAAATATTTTTGAGCAACTCAAATGAATTTAGACAAGCCGGGTCCTGTTATCCTCTAAAGATGGCTCAAAATCGTTGAAATCATCGGCGGAATTTGGATTCAGATGCGTTGCAGCTTTGACATTCATTCTTGCCGAGGAGAACAGATAATTGTATATGATACCCACTAAAAAGCGGCTGTAGTGCTGTGTCTGCGCAACTCTGCGTTCTGACAGTGGTAATCATTAGTCTTTCAGGGCTCTTTACAATTAATCTAACTTGACACGATAATTTGCGTCTGTTCTATTTGAGGTGTTTTTGTGAACCTTTGCTCAGCAGGGTGGCACGGTGGTGCTCGTCTGTAGAAGAAACGAGGCAGATGCATTCAGTGTTCCAATCTGTCAACACCACACATGCTGTTAACATCAGAGATCAGAATGAAACAGGCCTTCCAGGTTTTGTTCATTTTGTCACCAAATTACACTTGACAAGTGGAGGGAAAATTGCTTGATTGATGAACAAAGTAATTCTCTACATGTAATTAATACACTACTAATGGCTATCCATTTGTCTTCCATACTGAGCAGTAAAAACCCAGAGGTAGGTGGGGCAGCATATTGCGATGAAGGCTCCAAACTGACCGCCCTGTGATGTGAAAGATTGTATTTCCTCCGTGAGATTTTGTTGCCTAATGGCTTGTCGGGAAGCCGTAGGGACTACGTAATGGACCATGTAATGGATAAAGGATTGTATTGATGGGCATATGTTGACTTAATATTGATCTGGCGAATTTAAATTGATAAATGTGAAAATGTGTTTTCAGTGAAAGACACATTTTTGTGATTTACACAGCAGCTCAAAGCCTTCGCGTCAACCGAGTAATAAATATGTGATATTCATAAAAAAACAAATGTGTTTTGTTACACTTTATCACTACTTTATAGTGATACTGTTAAAGCTTTTACATCTTTTACATTTTTATTCGAAGCACGATAAAAATGTTCCTCCAAAAACAAATAATGAAACAATCCTCTGGTGCAGAGAAGGTGACGCCTTGTTTTTACCTAAACAGTAAAAAATAAATACTGAAACATGGGAAATAAATTGCCATAATGAGGTGGGTTAAAAAATTTCTGGGTACAGGCGCTCCAAATTCCAAGTAAAAAGATGCCACTGAAATAAACAGTGTTTGATTGTGGATAAATCTTGAGGGAGCTCGATTCAGCAGCACCACAGCAATAAACACTTAGCACCAAAAGCCAGAGGCAGAAGTAAAACAAGGAAAACAATTCTCGGCAAAAAAAAAAAAAAAAAAAAATCTTCAAATCAAACTTTTAAAAAGTGGGATTACCGCGTCAATTAAAAGAAAACAGACGAGAAGGACAGTTTCGACAGATGAATAGATAACCGAGCACTTATAATCAAACACCGCGCCTGTGTGTATGCAGACAGGGAAAAGGAAAGAGGAGAGAGATTGTGATGGATGACACAACACCCGGCGTAGTATCATATCTTTGTGGATTAAATGCTCTGGGAAGCTGGCCCCGGAGTGTGCTTGTGCATATCATTAAGCCCCATGAAGAGGAGGGGGAGGATGGGTACATTGGAGCTGCTGCCCGGCGAAGTGCATGGATAGGCCACGTCTCACAGCTGGCGTTCGCTAGACTCCAAAGGCAACCGTTTCTAAGAGGGATTGGGTTTTATAACAAGTATTTGAGACGATAAACATTTCATCTGGACAGAGGCAGAAAAAATCAAAGTAGCCCTGCAGGACCCAGTGGTTATTTGTGTGTGTGTATATGTGTGTGTGTCTTTGTGTGCCCTGGTTGTTTCTGCACATGTATGCACATCCTTGTATACCGTTCAGCTTGGGCGCCGTCCAAAGTGTATTTACCTGTGCGCGCTGGCGTGCATTCGCTGTGAGTCATTCTTCCAGGAGGCGATTTTAACAAGCCGAGGTCCGAGCGAGCGCGGAAATGCTGGAGGGCTTTTAATTTGAAACTATAGATACAGGAAGGGGCGCCGAGCAGGCTGAGGCGACTGATGAATCAGTCAGTCGGTCAGGGACAGACTTTTCACGTTCACCGGGCTGACCCTGCTGTTGCGGTTCGGCCAAAAACACACTATGTCAGATATTGGATAGCTACTGTATAATTTGACGGGTCTGTGCACAGAGGCCAGCTGTGGTATGAGTCATTGATTACACATCAGCTTAGTATGCTGCAGTGCAGACCCCTACATTGGTGGAGAGGCAACCTGAAGCCCCCAATCAATAGCTGCAGGCCTGTGAAGCTTTCCATCAGGTCCGCAGCAAAGGACTCCCCACCTTTCCTCTGGGTCCAGGCCTAACCTTTTCCAAGGAGAGGTGATGAAGAAGCTCATCATTTCTAATGAGGAATTAGTAATCGGGCCAGAAGAAATGACTGTCAGCATCGCATCGAGGAGTCCAAAAGGTCTCGGAGAGTGGGGAAGTGCCAAACAGTATTCATTAGAGACCTGGATATTTTCTTAATATCCGTTGAGCAGCAGGCTGCAGGCTTTTAACTGCAGGGCTGGGAAGCCCAATGATTAAATACACTGTATGTGTGTTCCTATCATTA
This sequence comes from Lepturacanthus savala, assembly GCA_030544235.1. NCBI lineage: Eukaryota > Metazoa > Chordata > Actinopteri > Scombriformes > Trichiuridae > Lepturacanthus > Lepturacanthus savala. Next base: position 7,783,642 of record CM060464.1, read on the forward strand.
ATATTTTTATGTTGTGAATTGGGAGAGAATGAATATTGCTTTAAGACAATCCAGTTGTCTCCCCCTTGCGAGTTAAGTTACTTGCGAAGGGAGAACAAAGCAATATCAAGAGTTATTAAAGAGAATTTTTTTTCCAGAGACCTATATTTTAATGGCAGAACTTTTAGACACTTGTTCTGAAATCAGCCAACACTCCCCTTCTGAAATCATGTGAAGCATTTCATGCTCAAGAGATGAATCACTCAATTGACAGAAACATATTCACAGCTAATTAAAAACGTAATTGTGTGCACTTTAGCCATTTAGAGGAAGATGAATGTGAAATCATTAGGCCTCCTCTGAAAACCAGATGTTCATTAAATTATTTCTATACAAATGTCATTGTTCAATAGATTGCCAGAATATATGCTTACAGTAAAATGCTGGGTAATTCATCCCTTAAAGCTATTTAATTGATTTAAGCCTGCAAAAATAACCCATCACTGAGGCATAACATAAAAAAACAGAACCAGCATGACAGTTCACTGTTATTTTCTCCCTTTCTAGCTGTTGTTCTATAACTCATCTATTATTAAATTCCATTTTAGAATCTGAAATGAAAATTGAGCGAATAAGAAGTCTGATTAATCTTAAGAGGGTAATTGCCAAGCGATGTTCCTTTTAATAAATAATATCAGTAACCTAGTAATACTTATAAGCGTAACCTCATTTTGACGCATGGTAATCACAGCAGAGATAAAGCGGCATTCCCCTTGCCTCAGACAAAACCATCTTTAGAGAATGCAACAATCACGCCTCAGTCTCTTTTTCTCTCTCAATTAGCCCCCGCTGTGCAATTCATTGAGTTTGCTGTAACAGTCCCTTAACAATACTTACTAAGACTAGTCATTACTCATTTATACAAGATGGTGATAGCCATTTGCATATTTGGGATACATAATGTACGGTCCGATAGAAACAATCCAAATTTGATGGCTCCTGGTGATGAATAGGGAATACAGAATTGTCCAAATCCATCACAACCGTGAACAGTTAAAACCACCTACATCAGTATTATTATTATTATTATAGATTAATCATTCTCAAGTTAAACTGGGATGTTGGCCACAAAAGACAAAATCTCTATTTGGGCTGCCAAGTGGCAATGACAGTCTGGAGACAAAAAAATCCACACAATGTCTCTCTTGCCACTTCTTTGGCTTTTTGATTTTCTGGCTTTTATGGATGCATAAAAAAAAAGTTGGAGCAACTATCCCAGTTTGTAGAAATTGTATATTTTCATTTCTGTGCCAAGATCAAAAAGCTCTGCTTCATTGGAGGGGTAACGTTGTTTTACTAGGAGAGAAAAATGGTCTCTGACCTTTCTGCTAATAATCCTCCCATCTCGCCTCTGGATTTCCTTTCATATACCCAGCGGATCCCGCCTTTTTGTGTTTTGACAATTATTATCATTCTCTTTAAGCACCACAAAGGCAACTCACTGGTTTATATACCTAATAAAAGCCATGCTGAATAATTTCTACTTCTCTGACAGCTTAACAACAGTCACTGTGCCTGCTTTTTACATTAAACAACTCTTCCACAAATGTGAATAGGACAAATGTAGAGTGTACTTCTTGGAAGAATAAGGGAATAAGAGTAAAACAGAGGAGAGAGCGACAGGATGAACTACATTGTACCTGGTGTTGGTACTGTACAGCATCCTGCATCTTCTGCTATCATTTTGATAATCTTAAAAGGTTGCAAATAACATAAAATATGACAGGTATATATCTTTTTATAATATATCAAATGTCTAATAAAGCAACGGATTGAAACCTGTTCGGATCCTTTAGCACATTTTACAAACCAACAATTCATTTTCTGTGTTACTGCTGGCTGGATCCTAAATGTGCTGCCATCAAAACCGTCTCTGGAAGACAAGCTGAGACACCTTGCTCAAAGCAGCTGCATCTATCTATCTAGTAGTTTCTCATGTGGAAACCAGACGGGGGATCTTTCAAGAGCATTCACTAGGTGGCAGTCTGGTAACACCAAACCTGTCGGCTGGCACAAGCCTGCAAGCATCCATCAAGACACAGAGAGATGAGCCGATGATATGGATTAACAAGATTTGGCACATCTGAATCAGAATATAACATTTATGTTGTGTTTGGAAATAAAACAAAGAAAATACAATCCATACATTAAGGACGCTGCTGACTCTGGTACTCATTTTGTTTTTACTGTGTTTGTCAATGCAGTTGTAGAGGATGGAGATTGGGGGCGGTTGGGGTGTTTCCTTTTACTTTAAAGATCTGTAAATTGTCTAAGCCTTGTTTTTTTTTCCCCCTCTGAAAGATACACTGTAAGAAACTTACTGCGATATTTACAGTAACAGGCAGCCATTGACATGGACAAACATAAAATATAGCAAAGTATACCGTGTTTGGATAAAAACAGTAAAATGAAACAGTAATTTAATGACATCGTATCTATGGTTACAGTACGCAACTGTAAACTCTAATCATTCATTTTATATTACTGTAGATTGCATTACAGCACCAGGCATTTTTGCAGTAAATTAGATTTCACTCATTAATGTAATGCTATAAACTTTCAAACCACATTTTTGAATTTCAGTAAATGAGTGCAGAGCCAACTCTTTAAATGACAATTATTTATTGTTAACTGTTGGAACAGGAACAAACAAGTGTACTTATTTTCATTGTGCCCAGGGCTTGTGCATGCCATGTTTACAGAAATTGAATGGCCTTTATTTTCCCCCGAATACATACGTTAAATAGTGAACTGCTGCAATTACTTCTGTGATGCACTGTGTAAATTGTTTTCTCTTGGACAGGACAGCGGAACAAAATAAGACGTTTACCTTTAATGACATATTAGATTTGTGCTCTCTGGTTCACATAAACTGTGCTGTTTGCTCTTTGACCAGTCGTCCTTTTGCGATATTTAAAACTGATTTGCTGACCAAATATCACCAAACATTTTGCTTTGTAGATCAATATTTCCTGAATGAAAGTGCTAGTGCTGTCTGTTTTGCATTACCGGCCCATACTTTGAAAAAACGATGCACCGATGAGAAGCTTTTAATGTGAAATAGCAACAACAGGAAATGTTTGGACTGCAATGGCATCAATTTACTGTAATCAGAATCAAAATAGTTTTCATTCAGTTTTTACACTTCTAGGAATTTCTGACAAACTTCTATCACTCAAACATGTGTCCCCTTCAGCTACAAAGGTGATTGATTCTGGTTTTGAAACCTAAAAAACAAACCTTCTCAAAACATAACCTCTTGACATAATATCAATAAAAGCCTGAATTAACCTAGGAACCTTCAGCTAACCAGATGACAACTCTACCAACTAAACCACTACCACCAAAAAATAGAGGAACAAAATGTGTGCAGTTATCAGTGCAAAATCTACAGTTACAAGCCAGTGTCCAAGGCTCACTGCTGCATACTTAAGTCACTCAGCAGTTCTACTTCAGAACAATCAACATCTCTGCTTTCTCAGTAAGACACAAGGCCGCTGCTGCCAGACTGTCTTCCCAGCAGTAGAAAACACACATTCCGAGGGTGTGGATGCTGCTCACACACAGAGATACCTGGTCGCGAGTCTAAAAGCATTGGCAAAGTGTCCCTCATGTTCCTCCACCAGGTCACTGCACTCACTGAGGTTAGGGTAGAGGGTAGAGCTGAACCTTCTCTGTAGTGCTGACCATGTCCTCTGTTCTTACTTCAATTGCCATGTCCTCAGCAAATAGCTCATCAAGGGCAGAGAGCTTTGGCTGCTTCTGCGAACCAAAGTGAAAAGGAGAAAAATAAGACACTATCAGAGTAGACACAAACAACTTCAATTTCTTTTGAAAAAGGAAAAAAACAGAATGTTTGTGTGTGTGTGTGTGTATGTGTGTGTGTATATATATATATATATATATATATATATATATATATATATATATATATATATATATATATATATATATATTATAGATTATATATTTTTTTTACAAGTGTTGCAACTGCAGCTGCGCTGTCTTCAACAGGACCTTGAGGAGACAGCTGTCACCAGCTGTTCCATCTGCCGAGCCTGGGTCTTTTTCATCCTTATTCTGTATGCAATAGATTATGGGATTCATATCATAGTCCGTACAAAATAACGTCCATGGACACCATGACGTCACACTTGGCTTTGTAAACCCACTGCTTTAAAGCCTTAAATTATGGAGCTACAAATGACTGCAGTTGCATGAGAGGTGGTGCCAACCCTAACTGTAGTACTACCAAGCTGGTTTGGTTATCACCGTGCATTTACAGTCTATGGTGAACTGATAATACCAGCAGCTTGATTCCATAGGAAGTGTAAGTGACGCATAACATTACCGACACGGTCGGCGGAGCCAAGTGCTGCCTCCTGTTTCCACCAGACGTGTAGTGGCTGAACAAGATTTCGTTTAGGGAAAACAATACACAATTATACAATACAATTATCTTTTCTAACCCCGACTGAAAACACTGTGGGAAAAAAATGACAGCTATGGCTATACTTCTATTCTCATCGGGGATTATAACACAAAACCAGTACTTCACGCTATGGTAGTGACTAGTCGACAATGATGCACTAAGCCTTTATGGAGCCTTAGGCATTTGGGGCCCAACCCCTGCTGCCAAGACTATTGTCTATTTAACATTTGTACACTTATTGTAAATCTAAAACACTCATTAATTTTATTACTTGTTACAAATACACTTGTTAAACTAGGTGTGAGTATCCAGTGTTGTGGCACAGTGGGGTTTTGATTAAGGAGTGGAAATGTTTCTTTTGTAATTTCTCAATTACTATGTGGCACTGCACTAATTCAGTAAACATAACTGAGGCTTAAGTGCATAAAAGGTACATTTATCCCATTGTTCCATAATATCTTGCAGAATTTCACGCAACTCTTTCATATTTCTTGGGTAGATTTATACTTCAAGTAACATTTTAGTACATATTGCCTATATATACAGCAATTACCTATATACAGCACTGTATTTAAATCAATCAACATCTACTTTGCAATGATTCTGTATTCACACAGCTAATTTATACATAACTTACACTCATAGAGAAATACAAAACAATTTGCATAAACAAATGTAGCTCTGTAACTTGTAACTGTTTTTAATATAAGGCACTTAACAGTGTATACATTTATTCCTGGCAACCTCCCTGCCAGACTGTACTCAGGCAAAATAAACACATACATCAGCCTGTAAGGGTGCACTCAAGTAAGGAAAACCCAAAAGCCTGCGGTGCGGCAGCAGCTTACCCAGCAGCGTTTCTCTCAGCTCCAGAAGGATATGTCTTTTTGCGGCGTTCATGACAGGTCTCTTTTCTCTCCTTGAAGTGACCTGGTTCCCTACGTGCAATTGCACATGAAATGCGACCCCCTCGAAAAAGGGAAAAAAAAAAAAAGGACGCAGTCCCAAATGAGAGGCCCTACACACAGCAGATGTTTAGGTGTGATTAGGGAGTGGCGGCTTTGGGACTAGTCGATCACAATGTTGCCATGCTCTAATGCATACCTTGCCTTATTATCTATTTTACTCTAAATGGGGTCATCATTTACTAAATTAACATCATGTTGTTTTGAAAAAGACTTGAAACTAGTGTTTGAGATCATAAACACGTTGGGAAAGAGAAAATCCATGTTTGTCACTTCTGCATCGTCTTAAATTTTCAGACCAGGAGCAGTCTTGCATAGCTGGACTATATATTATACTAATAGGCTGCATCTGTTTGCATGTCAGTCTTTTACACAACTTTAACTGATAAGAAAAACAATCATAACTTTCCATTTTTCAGAGTGTAGGATGCTAGCTCCAAGGTCGTCGTCCTTGTTTTATGTCATGATGGGAACACAGAGCTTCTGTCTGAAATAGTTGGCCATATAGCAACATTCTACATTCATTGACCAAGACTCTACCTTCTTGCTTGGGTCAAATTCACTGATCTGCAATGGAAGAGAAGTAAACGATTACAAATATATATAAGAGCCTGATCATGCTCTATGTTTCATTGCCTGTAAAATACCCTGCAAGACAAAACCATAAGCATTCAGGTCTCTGTGTATACCTAATAAAAAAAGCTGAAAAATCAATAGGATTATGCTATGCACTTGGTATCATTTTGACAGGTCACTCCAGATCTTGGCCTTGAAAAGGAGTTCTCATCGTGTTTGAAGTTTCCCCAGAACGGGCAGTATCTTACACTGGGTTGGACTTCTTTCAATCCTTTTCAGAAAATCTCCATTCTGGAAAAAATAGAAAAAATACACACCTTCTTTTATTAACTAGACCTTAACCAGTGAAGGCGAGTGTATTGTGACAATCATCTAGCTTTTCCTTGGACATTTTTTCCTTCCCTGCCAATGTGAATGGATTGACACATATTGACATTGTCCTCACACCAGGACAGACAGGGGCAGAAGCTGATGTGAAGGGAAAAAAAAACTGCTAAACTCACAGTTACCATGCTGCCACCTCAATAATCTCTGAAGAGGAGGACTCTGGTGTTAGGGGTTTAGATGGAGGCTCTGTAATGTTAGGCAAATTTGAATGGTCAGAGGAAGATTGCTCCAGTCCATTCTTCTTCTTACAGTTGACCACAGAGCAACTTCCTGCTCTGTTTCATCATATTCATTGTGTTGCCGGTCTTGGCAACAATGTCCTTTTTAAATATATTGCACCTAACAGCTTTTTTGGAGAACATTATTTTTAATGAGTGTGGTTATTTTTAATTAACCTTTGTTTCATCACAGTGTGATCCCTCAGTATTGTGTAAATATGCCACAGCTTGAAATACCTATCACATCAATTGGAATGCAGAATTTAGGGCCTTTGTGAAAAAGGCCATCCCTCTGTGCATGCTTGCCCCGCACATATCTGCTGAGCCTGATCATGCTCTATGCATGTGACCCCAACATGCCCACAATGGGGGCGCCCAAAAGAATGCAGCGAGTGAGATGCAGATAATGGAAACCTCTCATACCCCGGAGCACGGTGACATTTTATTTAGCGTGTGCATCCATAAAAATGTGCGTTAAATATTCTTTCATGTTTATGTTGCACACTGTTAGTGTTTATATTTAGCTCGGAGTGTATTTTGAGGATTTTTTTTTGTCATACATGAGTCATGATTCAGAGGTAGACACCAGCTTCTATCAGCTTAGACCTTAACTCTACATCTAATTGTACCAAAAATAGTGTAGTAGTGGTTTCTGCCACACTTACAGATCCATACAGATTCTGTAATACATCAGAGTAGATATTATGTCAGTGGTAAATGACAAACCTTATCCTGAAAAAAAACAACTGCATCAACCTATAGCTGTGTAGAGGTGGATTTAAGTTCAATATTAAAAGAAAAAAAAAACTGATTGCCTGACACAGGCGAAACACACTGAGTGCGCTCATATTCCCTGTGAACGCAGAAGATACAAAGCTAACTTCTGTAACCTTAAGCCATATTGACAAGTTTTAACTCACGCCTCCAACCACCTCCTCCTCCACCCTTCAATCTGCTCACTGCAGACATGCTTGCCTCGTTCACTGATAAAGTGTCTTCCATCAGTAACCAGTTCCGTGAGCCTGACCATCTCACTCTGCCACTGCCAGCTAACAAGGCCACACACTCTTCATTCTCCACTCCGACTGAGGAGGAAGTCTCCGAACTTCTTCTGAAACCTCATCCCACTACCTGTCCATTGGAACCGATCCTATCCACCTTCCTACAGTTCATTTCCCTCCCACTTAACCCTGCAGTCACACATATCATCAACTCTTCACTTACAATAGGCATTTAAGCAGTTGCGCTGCTAAAAAGACCTACAATCACCCCAGCCCAGGTTGAAAACTACACACCAGTTTCACTCCGGCCCTTCCTGCCAAAAATACTTGAGCGCACAGTCCAGGGTCACATCCAGTCTAGTCACATTGCAGGACCTGCAATGTCAAGTAGGCAAATTAACTCAAACACATCATGTTACATTTTTTTTCCGCTGCTCGCTACTAAAGGAAAACATGTCAGGGGTAGCTTGAGTGAGTGACATGCAGACTCCGCATGCACAGCAGACCTGCACGTTGACAGCGAAGGTGGCCTGTTATTGCAGAAATGGACAACAATTATACAAGAAAAGGAGTATGCACTCTTGGAGGAAAAGGCGTTTTCACCATTCTCCCTGAATTTGTCAGAAGTTTGATTCAACAACATCTTCCACTGATTGGCTGCAGGAGTTTTTCTGTCAAGGCAAGTAGCCTGGCCCACTGAAAGCAATTGCAAGGAGAGAAGTTCAGACTCATTCGTAGAGCGAGCAGAGATCTGATTTAATGTGAAGAATGGTTTTAACCAGAATAGGGGTTATGTATGACACAAATTTCATAGAAACATCTGTTGTGGAAGCACATTTGGATCAGGTTTGGGGAGCATAGGGCCCAGCATAGAGCCAATTTTATCACATTAGAGTTCAACAAAGGATGGTTGCAAACAAGAGTGCACTTTTGCCATTAATGGAATCCCATGTTCAGTTGAAAGCTTTATAGCTGCTAAGGTTTTCCACTGCCTTTGACAGAGTTTACCACCAAATCTTACTCTCCACACTCAGACTGCTTTGTTTCTCAAGATCTGCCAGTAGTCAAAGTTCTACCTCTCAGGGAGATTTTGGAGAGAAATTTCCAAACGGCACTGCTTATCCAAAGGGATACCTCAAGGATCAGCGCCTGGTACCCTCTTCTTCTGCTTCTATGCATTCTCTATATTGCCTCTTAGCACTGTCTATTGGGACCTAGGTCCTGTCAGACTAACCCTAACCCTAACCTTTAACTTTAAGGCAGTTACGCATTTGTCTCCTAAATGAAATGATAAGTTGGATATATAGCATGAACCTATTTTTAGTTCAATCCAATGCAGGGAGAGGAGGGAGCAGTTGGGTAAACTATGGATTTCTCTTAACTGACAGAGCACTAGCAAACTGAATAAGGTTAGCATAACACAGCCAAAGATTGATAATTATAAATGCATTTTAATTCAATTAAATTTACTACAAAATCTGACTTGGTGGAATGTCTGGTTCTGACATTAGGTCTGATCAGCTGATGATGTCAAGGTGATTCATGCTGCTGTTCTGAATGGAAATCTAACATTACCCCTCACAATGCTTGCATTGTAATACATATCTGTTGAATGTAATGTGATCTTCCATATGCTCTAGTACAAAAAAGGGATAATATACTGCAAAATGCTGCCAAGCCCCAGATCGTCTGCAGTGAAGAACACTGGTGCTTAGTAATTAAGATATTCAAATTTGAGATTACATGACACACTTCTTTGGCTCACTTTTTTTAGACAACCTCTCATGACCTAATAAAATCTAAAAACTCAAACAGCCTGCAGAAGCATGAAGAAACGAGGCTATCTTAAAGTATTCAATTTCATATGAAAAAATGACTTATTTAAAATTCATTAATCTGCGCCATGAGTTTGGGAGGGAGTTTACAAAATATCATCAGTGATTTTCTTTACAAATGGGAAATCACAGCTGCTACCTTCACCAACCATAATGATTTCTGTGATTTTCTGAAGTGACATACTGGTTTCTGCACTAATGTGTGGAAAGGTTTCTGTGGTTTTCCTTTGTAGTAGGGTTATTTCTGTGATTTTCTACCATAGTATGTTATTTGTGATTTTCTATTGTAGTGGGATTATTTATATGATTTTATACAGTAGTATAAAAAGTAGTAAAATCACATTAGCCTGCACAGTAACCCATCTACTGTGATTTTTCTAAAGATGTAGATTTTTATTTATGATTTTCTACAGTTTTATAATGGTTTCTGTGATTATTCTGCTAGAGTATAGCCTAATGGTGTTAGCAGTAGCACTAATGTTACTGTGATTTTCTACAGTAGCAGACTATTTAATGTGATTTTTACAGTATCTATACTGTATCCTTTTTTAGGCCTAATATTGGGTACTACATAGCAAAAATTAAAAACTCCAGTAATTAAATTTGCAGAAACACAGTGAATTACTCTAAATTTTACAGTATTCTTTTTACAGTGTAGGCTTCCCACCCTAAACTTTTGTTCCTATACTTCATGGAAGCAATTATAGAGAAGGACTTTGGCAGATCAATGAAATCCCCTTCAGATCAGAGAGCCGTACAGGCGTTTTGATCAATTCCAGATCAATTTCTCTGTTTTGCCCAAACCGCGGCCAAATAAAAGTGGGACTTCTGTTAAGGAGTACTCACCAGTAATGATTACAGCGTCTTTGTCAATGACTCGCTGTATCTGTTTTCTGGCTTGCGTCTGGCTACAGTATATTGTCTAGACTGCTAGGCTTAGCATTCTCTCTGTATTTCTCCTCGTCTTCCCTCTTCCAAATGTGGAAAAGTGACAGGTACTTGAATGCAATCTGAGTTGGCAACCCACATCAAAGCTCTCAGTAAATTCTAAAGAGGAGCTGAAAGTCGTCATTAAAGAGACTCTTCATGGATAAATCTGACAAGACAAGCACTGAGTGTAATTGAGAGAGGGCAGGAGATTGAGTGATAGAATAGCTGTAATTTCTTCTAAAATTCACTGTCATTGTATCCTATGTTCATTGTCAGAAATAGTGTCAGTATAATTTTTATGGATAGCGATGGTGCATCCCAGCATCCCATTGGTTTTGATATGGTCACGCATTTCCATTTTAAGAGTAAAAACTACATCCACTAACTGTTTCTAAGTGGCTTCAAATTGTAGCTACACATAACTTTTGAAAAATATAACTAAATTTGCAGAAATCATTTTAAATGACACCAATAAACGGTATGCTACCATTCTAGCAATATTAAAAAAAGCAGTAAAACCAACAACAGGATTTACAGCTGGTAAGCTTTCTCTGTATTGGTTGCTGAGAAATATTCATAACGACACCAGAAATCCGATCAATATTTTTTTAATTGGTGAGGATGGGGCTGTTTTCTTTAATACAGCCTCGTTTTTGTGATGAGGTTGATATAACAGGTGTCTTCTTACATTGAAATACGCCTGATGCGGCTTAAAAGATATCGACATCTACTGCAGGATCATTTTTGCTATCTGAAGACTGCTTTGTTAGCTGACAAAAAGCATTTGAATCGTTATTTACTACCTTTAGTAGATGTATGTTTTTCTCCCATTCTCATATATATATGTATTTGAACCCTCTAGTGACACGGAGCTCTGCACACTTAAAAGAATTAACACACCGATTGCAAATGATGATTTTCCACACTTGAAATATAAACTCTGCTCTGATCACCACACAGACACACGAGCCGTGTCTCTCCTCCCGTATCTGTGCCGAGCACAGGCAATATTTGTAGAGTCAAGCATTCTCATCCTGTACTTTGCACCGCGGAAAGTCAGGAGCTGTTAATACATTTCGGTGCTGCTCCAGCTCTCAACAGCTTCATGATAATATATTTCCATCAGCGGGGAACAAGAAAAACACATCTGAGGCCTTTAATAATGTAGACAAGAGAGAGCCACTTTGCCCCACCCGCACAATGCATCCAAAAATTTGTGTCAAATGCATGCATCTTCTGAAATAGCTTGGCCACCAAAGCAGACTGAAAAATAAATATGTCAAATGTATTGGCATTCTGTATGAATAATGGATATTCTAATACATCAGTGTGTTGTATTGTATTGCAAAAGAGCCGTATGAAATATACATCATCTAATTAGACAATGTTCTCGGACGTGGTGCAGCCTGGTTTTGATCAATATGTAATAAGATCTAGTATCAATTAGTGATGGCTGGGAGAAGAGATTTAGCAGCAGAAAAATTGCTACTCTAAAGGTAAGTAAAATAGAAGAAAAATCACTGCGGTGGAATAAACAGATGACACAAAGATTTAAAAGTACTATTTTGAAAGAAGAATATTGAAATCTTTAGATTTACTGCGTCGTTATGCTGCGTCTCAGCTCTAACAACTCTATTGATCAAAGGAATTATGTCTGCCTGGTTTTTCTATGTGCAACACTTTTCTGTCTGTAAGAAGATAACTACTGAAAAGGTGACACAAAAGTGACAAATTGATTCCTGGCAAAGCAATTATTCTTGTAATTAAAATTGATTGCGTTTACTCACAATCACAAGACCTTTGCATGCACAATGTAAATCCAGCGATGTTCAAATAGCAAATTTATTATCAGTTTATTATCAGTGTAGTGGGATGAAAAAACATTTTTTTTCCCCGAGATTAACTTTTCATATAGAGTTGGACCTGCACTAAATTTACAATATTATTGTATAGGCTCTATACAATCAACATACAGAAGTCAATATCCTGCAAGGTTCGAGGAGTCTTTTATTGTCCCAGTGGGGCAAATCGCTTTACAACCAGCAGTAAACAACAACAATGCAAGAATCACACAACAAACAACAACATATAACACTGTAACCCACAATAAATAGGCAGACATTGTTGTTTTTTTCCTCTCAAACTAGAATAATCCTGAGTGTGTAACAAATGAATGTATAATAAGTTTCATCAGATCATCCCCATTCATAGGTTTTGCATCTCCTGCCCGTGTCGTGTTGTTTGTGTGTATGTGTTCAACGTGCACACGGGTCAAAAGTCTTCCCAACTGACAGTAAAACAGACTGCGTCAACTGAAACTCCTTGATGAACTTGTATTAGATAGGATGCTACAACCTTCCGGTTATAAACTCGCTTCTCGATAGGCCACCACTACCTAAATATCCGTTTTCTGTCAGGGGAGCCAAGCAGATGCATACACACCTCCAGCTGTTGATTTTGTTACATTTGTTATATACTAAGTATTTTACCGGTGCTGCAGCACACACACCCTGGAATACTCACTGTATTTATTAAACTAGTGCAGGGCCTGTAGAAAAGTGTAAGGCATGGACATACATTGAGATTAGGGGAGACATTCAAATACAGTTTGTTGAATGTGAGGATGTCAATCTACATATCAGTTTTTGAATTGTGTTGATGGGCGAAATAAAATCTGACTTATGATAAATCTTTTTCCTTTATAGTGTAACATCCTGGGTCTGTTATGGTTATATGCGTTGCTAAATAAATGAGTTTAAATTTCTCACCTCACAAATTCTGTTTTGTGAGGTGATATTTCTGGGATTTGCTGAGGGTCCGTGAACGTGTCTTGTAGTAAAACGGCCGTGGCCCACAGTATCCTATGTTAGTGCGAGGAACAAATTAGGAGTTAACCCGCCTAACGTCTCAGCTTGTGGTTCTCGAGAGATGTTGCGTTACAATAGTTTCGTTACATTGGCTGCACGAGCGGTGCAGGAAGAAATGGGACACGAGAGCTTTGAATTGTTACTAAAGCGCTGGGAAGCAAAAGGAGGAGAAACACAGTGATAGAGCTTTATGCTGTAACTAAAGTGCTGTGATACATAAGTCTATGGGATTTCAATTTCTTTCTTTCTGTAAAAGATTTTTTGCTGCCTGGACACTTTTATTATACATAAAGCAGCAAAGGACCGCTGGTCGGCTGCTTAAGAGCAAGGCTCTAAATGAGTAATGCTCTAACCCCTACATACCCCCCCTTTGGTTACTATTCTGTACTATGTTTTAAATATGGCCTAATTGATTGTGTATTTACTGCATCGTAGTATCAATATTGTAATATCATGTTGCTATTAATGATCCTGGTCAGTAGGTTTTGTGATTTACACTGTTATGACTATATAAGTCTATGAAATTTATTTGGTAACTAACTTGGCAAGTGGGTAAAAAACTATGTCCAACTGAGAGAGTGGGAAACACACATACACACATACACACACCGCCAGCTGTTGATTTTACATTATGGATATATTTCACCACAGCGATTATCACTAAAGACCTGAGACCCAGTGCTGCCTCCTGCCTCTTAATTGAAAACGCCAAGAAGGCAACTCAGAATCTGCCAATCCGCTCGACTCAGCCCGGCACAAAGATCTCAAACGGGGACGGATTGTAAAGGAAAATTGTGATCTGACCTGTTCTGCCGCTGGTGCCGGTGGTGGTGGCGGCAGGCAGTCTATCTGTAACACAGGGGCTGGGCGTGTGCACGTGCGTGTGCATGTGCCTGTGTGTGTTGAGGGAAGTCACTGAAGCAAAGACAGAGCATGCACTTGAATGATTGAGGTTACTCGGGTGACCTCATAAACCAAAAACCGTGGCAGTCTCCCAAGGTGAACGCTGAATTATGCCGTCATTAAAGGACAGGCCCACTTGCCAAGGTTAGTATGTAAAGTATAATCATCTTCCTCCCCCTTCTTCCAGTCACTCATTAGTCCCCCTCATGGGCCAACAGAGATTGTACCTTGAACTTGCTTGACTATCACTATCTTCCCACTGGGAATGGCTCCGCTATGGGCCATTTATATCCCCTCCCACTATCGCCAGCTTCTACAGTTCTGCTGGTGTATTGTCTGTACCTGTGTGTCTAATGTACTTGTGTGTGTGTGTCTGTGTGTGTGTGTGTGTGTCTTCTAGCCCACACTCAGCACACAGATCATCGAGTTTGTCCCATAAAAAATGAGGGATGCTTTAACTTACTGCCGCATTATGTCCCAATTTATAAAAGAACCACTGGGATAAAGCCCACTGGCGTTGCAACAATTTGTTAGAATTAGAACCATTTGTTTTGTTTTCTCTGTGCCGTTTCAAATCCTTTGCTTACAAATGGTCTCAACACCATTTTTAGTGTAGCAATACCAGCAAGCACACAATACAGTAACTCCACCCTTCAATTGTAAAGGACTATCTGCTGAAAATAATGGCAATCAAAATACATATTGCAATCAAGACTGGACACTTTGAGGTACTTCATTATATTAGTATGCACACAGGGAAGCTAAGTTTAATCAAACACTGGAGAGGAACCAAACGTTTTGCTTTTAGTGGAAATCATGTGCTGTTAAAATCAACTGGACTATGCATCACATTTTCCTTTTGTTAACCTGACATCAACCACTTTGAATTAAATGTCATTTAAAGTCACAGCATTAAATAAAATCCAAACTTTGATTAAATGATTATCTTATTATATTGAATTAAAATGTATTAGTATGAGATTAACTGTGTTTTATACTATCAGTGGTCTATAAGTAATCTGGACAAACTGTTTATGTTTGCATTAAAGTGATAGATGCTGTTTATTCACTTTTTTTCTAGCTAATTGCCTGCTAATGTTGGTATTGGGTGCTAAGAGAGGGTATTCATTTCAAAATTGGCAGCAACACTATACACACTTCAAACTGCCAGTGCTTCTTGTTGGACATACAGCTGGTAAAAAGTTGCACAAAAAAGTTTCTCCTTTGCGTTAGTCATGCATAGACATACCATTTAATGAGTATGATTGTTGCTGCTTTGTGTGAATCACGCACAACAACAGAACAGAACAGAGAACAGAAAGTGGTATTAGGAGAAAGTGGACAATAGTGGATTTATGGTAAATCTTAAGAGAATAAAGTGCTGCTTTGTTTGTGTAAAATAAGGAAACCAAGAGTTTGATCAAGTGTTTGCTGGGCAGTGATGGAGAACCAAAGGGATGAGAGGGAAAGGTGTTCAAGTACCTCATTCCTAAAGTATACAAAGCTTTACAATTATGAAGTAGACGTTGTATTGGCAACTAAAGCTTTGTGTCTTTTTGAAAAAAAAAAAACACTCTTATGATGTACAATTCTTTCAAATGGATTAAAGTGAACTGACATGTGCTGTGAGGCAAAGACTGTCTTTTTCATGGTTCCAACAGTCTTTGATGTTCCAGTGTGATGCATTGCGCAGCAGCAGATGTTATATATAGTAATACAGTGTGTGGTACTGATGAGTGACCCTCTAAATGCAAAACATAATTTATTCTTTATCAGCTTTGCCTCTTTTATATAATGATGAAAGCAGTCCAATGATCACTGGCTCTCCCCATAACAAGGCAGCACCGACATGACCCCTCATTCGCAGACTTGCTGGGACTGGAGGGCTCTGCTTGCAGTGTTACCGGCTGTTTCAGTACCACTGTATTAGTAAAAGTAACCATTAAGATGCAATGATGATTAGCTGTCGCAAGCTAGCAAACCTGCATACTGCAGTGTTTCCCACAGAAAATGTGTTAGACGTGTAGGGGGTTGGGTGTTTTTTTGGAGAAACGTAGGCGAGGCGGGGGGGGGGGGGGCATTTATTGTAGAGGCAGCTACCTCAGCTGTAGAGGGCTGCAGGAAACCCCACACTATTTGTACAGTTTGTGCCCTTCTGTAAAGACCATTACCCTATCTTTCATAAAGTGACAGCGCAATTTAGTGTCCTCACATTTATGCTCAATTGCACACCTTTCAAAGTTCAGCTACAGTTTATATCAGTCAATTTTGCAGGCTTTGACTTGTTTAGGGCGCTAAGACCTTTAATACATAACCTGCTACATTGCTACCTTATTGTAATGTCTACATTTCAGGCTTAAGAAAAAGGAGGATCATGTACATTGGAGCAATTGAGGTTCAAGGCCTTGCTCTAGGGCACCTCCTTGGTAGTAATGAGGAACATTCCCATGGTGGGAGCCAGGTGAGAACTCCTAGATTTGATAACTTTGGTTCAGCCAGAAGTGAATTAAACCAACACTGAATAGGCTCAGACTAGCAGGGGTGTGTGTTTAGGTCTTGATGCAGTCAGTGGCAGGCTGTGGATTTGGAGCTCTAACAAACACGACTTGTAAATGTCTTGAAAGACAGTGAAGTTAATGGGAAGAAGCAAATCTAATTAACCATGAAAAAACAAGGCATGAGCACCTAAACTGCAAAACACTTTGCAATAGTACAAAGAAATTCAACAGGCAAATGGCTAAATGATGATGATGATGGCTAAACTGGCGTGGTTTAGTCATCATAATAATCTTTCTTCTTCGCCTCTCAGAAGAAGTCAAAAAGACAAAGCCCAAACATAATGAATTGGCCACAACAGCTGGCAAGACCGCGAGGAAAACAGCAGTCCAGACAGCTGTAAAACATTTTATAGTTGTCTAGTTGACGTGTTTTGGAAAAAATATCATTGCCGCTCTTTTGGAGTACAGAACTAAAGTTGACATGACCTTAGCAATCAAAACATAGATAAATAATACCAATTTATTAATAGTGTGTTACTCAATCGTGGTCCTGTTAAAGTTGTTACCGAAACAGTCACTAGGTGGAAATGTGGTGCTGTGCAACTTAACAGGGTTTCAAACCAGATTCTGTATTTTCTTATCATTTCAGAATAACGAAGGGGTTCTAAAACATGACAAAGGGCAACGGAGGTTAGACGAGTCAAGATATATTTACACATTTTAGTAGGCATTTTTGACTCGTGGCGAAAATAAAGAGAAAGCAAGAGAGAGCCACTTAGAAAGAAATGTGAATTTGTCTGTCAATTGATGACCCTAGTGATAGTGTGAGCGAGTATGTTGGTGCTGTCTGCCGGTATCTGGAAAAAGACTAAACTGGTAATTCCAAAACTGTCCATTTCCTCTCATGGCTGCTCTGTTCATGTTCTTCTTGATGTCATTCATGTCCTGAAGTCAGAGGTCATTTTCTGCGCGTGCAAATAAACAAATAAAATGAATAAACAAACTGATAGACTAAAACAGCATTACTTTTCTGAATGAATTCCACTTCTTCTCATGCTTCTGGGTTAGTCCACTACACGCATATTCATTCATTCAATAGCATTACCCGTAAGTAATTATCTTTGTCACTACAACATAATTGGGAACACAATTTAGTAGTATATCAAATTAATTTCTATGAGACAGGCTTTTGTCTCACAAAACAAATGTCGTATGCACATCCTTTAATGCCAAGCACAGCCGTGAAGATGCTGATGAATGTAGAGGGGAATCAACCACAAATCTCCTCCTTTAGAGGGTGCACTGAACAAGTCTTGTTGCCTGAATACTTCTTGAGGAAATGTGCACGAACTGCTGTAGGAGGATCCCATTTTGATATGTGATCTCCCCTGGACGAATTATGCAACCTCTCTGTCACTGTCCCTGTCATCCTTACCGGTGGGAGGACTGAATGCATTGAGCTGATGCGCCAGAGCTAAACGTTCGTAGGCATGAGAGATGGATTCTGTTCGAGGCACCACTCAGATCTACTCTTTTAAGCATGCAGCTCAGGTTTACCAAAAGGTACCTTTGTTGAGCTCGTAGCGAGTAAAAACACCATCCCAATTGCAGACGACAGAAATTTGCCAAATGTGCTTGAAAGGCTGCTTCAAAAAGGACCCAAAGGCAATTCCCACTAAGGAACAGGGAAACTGATCACTGTAAGACTGTGCTTTAAACCCCTCATGCCAGTAGACAATCACTGATGCATCCACTTTTACAGTAGAAGGCACCAGTCATCTTTCCAGAAGATGCTGCAGAAGTTGTCATAAGACAGCACCGAACCAGTGCAAGAGTATAATGGGCCTCAAGGAACATTTTCACTCTCTTAACCTCAGTCTCTCTCACTATTAGGATTATACTAGGCTTCACCAAACTCTCTTCACCAAACTGTCATAAATTGCTTGTTTCAGCTGGATGAATGCCATCTTACCATGAGCAAGTGTGTGTTCTTGAGATTTCATCATTATTATAATCAACGCCTCTAAAATTGCCTTAAAAGGTGGTGTGTTCTGCAAGCTTTTTTTTTTTTTTTCACAAAAATAAATGTTACCAAGAATTTTCCTACTTGTGGGGCTTCAAGTCAGCATGCAGAAACCTAACACATTTACATGTGCCAATAATGGTATTAGTGGACCAAAAAAACTATTGCAAAAATGTTAATAGTACAGCTGTCAACAATCCATCAAAGCAGAGCTGTCCTGTAATAGAAATGGAGCGAATGGTTTGATTAAAACATACATAAATATGCTGCTGCCTTTGTGTTTGTGTTTGTGGGGAGTTCAGCCTTCATACAAATTACTGCCATAACCTGATAAACTGTATATATTTATGTGTAACTAGACAGGTGTTGTGTAACTAGACAGGAGCTGGCAGGCTGGGAAACGTCCAACTCAGCATATAGTTCTGTGAATAACTACTGGCAGCACAAAATCCGGCCTTGGTTTTAATTATTTTTGATGTAATTATATATTAAAATGTTTAATAAATATGTGGTCAGCCTACAAAGCATGGTTAGCTCGGGTGAAAAAAGGATCACATTCATTTACTAGAAGTCGTTTATGTTTAATCAGTAATAATCCACTAGATAAATCAGATTTAAAAACTAACCTGCTGGTAAGCAATAAGTGGTGAAAGGTTCAGTAGTATATTTGAAAATATATGTTATAAGGTTATGTATAATACATGCAATTAACAAAAACATTATCAACTATGAAGTTGCATTTGCATGTATTAACAATATTCAGAATCTGCTGACATAAATCCTGGTCCAAGTGCATATTAATAGATTTTTCCACATGATGTAATGGATGACAACATTTTCTATTTAGATATAATTATTATTTTTTTGTTGAATCAATACATGCATTCACCAACAGTGTCTTATTGTACTGTTATCTCTCAACTGTGAAAGTCTCAGAGGCCGTTTATGTCTATGATAGAGTGACTCATCTAAACTATATTGACAGTATTTATTGACATACAGTGCATATTTATAGACATTAATAAAAACTAATATGCACAGAAATCATTTAGACAAGTCTTATAAATAGTAATACTTGCTAGATTTATTTGTTTATGATTATTGGAATGCAGTACCTTTCAGTAGATATGAGAATTGTTTATTTAATATAATAAACTAAATGTTATTTGACACGGCTGTGTCTGAGGGTTCAAATATTGACCACAAAAGGAATTAGAATTCAACATTTTGCGTTGACTTTTGGCTGACTGACGGCATTATTTTATTAATGATTTAGCACTGAACTTTGCATTGTGCTGACACCAGAGATGGAGTAGCTAAGCTGTGAATTAAGCCCCAAATCCTTTCGATTCCCCCTGGCTGGCAGTCTGCTCATCACCATTACTTATTCACCAGAAATAAAAAATGGACTTCCAGTGTGGTAGCAACCCTCTACATACAGTATATCCTCCAAGTCCTACCTACCTGTTATAATCCTGCATAATGGAAAAGTGGAATGTCACCTTGTGTGAGAGGCAGCTGATATCTCTCAGCAAGCAAAAAGGGGGGAAAAAAAAGTCATTTAGCACAAGTGCAGATCACATTTAATTAGACGAGAGGATTTAAATTGCCATGCATCAAACACTGCGGATGACCAAAACGGAAAGAACTTGGGCCACGGGCCAGATTCCATGAGCTCTTCCATAACCCATCAAAATCCCTTGAGCTACGGGAGGTCAATAAGTCAGAATACAGCCGCCTTAATTAACAATGACCATTGCTGGGAGGTACACAGAATTTCAATGCCTGCCACCTGGATTCTGATGAAAAATGGGGGAAATTTGCAAATTAGCAATTGGCAACTTTATTTAATAATAATAATTTTTTTAAAAATGCCATTGTTGTTGGATTCATTTTGAATCTCTCTCGTAACGTGTGATATAAAAATTCCTGCTGCAAGGACAAGATCATCAGAGGATTATACAGCAGTAACTCATTACATGTAAAAGATAGATATCTCCATAAGACGTCTCAAGATAAAATGAGTTTGATGTTTCTGCTTCGCTAACGACTCCGTTCTATGTATAGAGGTTATTTTTCGCTACATGTTAACCTGTCAGTGTGGCCGAATATTTTCACCATTTAACTGCCACCTATTGTTGAGGAGTGATTTCACTTTCATTATGCTTTGCAGAGACATCAATAACGGCCGCACAGCTGTCAGAGTCCATTAAGACACATCTACATAAGGATGGGAACATGTATTCATAGGCATATCAGTTTTCTGGAAATTGCTTGGTGAGATGGATTGGAATGACACGAAGATGAACTCCCTTTTGAATCCATTGTGAGACGGGAACTGCCACATTGGCTCAAGGTAAAATACCACCCACACATGAACACACATATCGAGTGGCGCGCACACACACACACACACACATGCATGCATAGCGTATGTACACACACTACAGCACAACACTACAGTGATTATATATTCGTCAGTCTCGTGGCAGCTTTGCTTTTACAGGTGTTATTATTTGACAGCTTTTTTACCAATGTGCCGTTGCAGATTAACTATGGAGGCTGGACATGTAGTCACTGATTCTCTAGATATTTGTTTGCTGTTTTAACAGACCTATTCAGGGAATACTACTCAAAACCGCTGCTTACGTTATTTCTTCCTTAATTGATTTTCATTTTGTTTTCCTTTTCAATTCAAACATATATTTGTGGGGACACATCTATTTTCCTATTACTTGATTTTTCACTAGTACATACGTCATAATTCTTCAATCAATCCTATACCACTGGTCTCTTATGTTAGCTTCAGCAACGATAGAAAAGGCTATTCATACAGGACTAGTATTGCCTGGGAACATCTCTTAATTTGTAATAATCGCTAAGGTCTCCTGTGATTTTAATCCCATGTCCGTAATTTGTTAAGTCATTCAATTAAATTCCACCACAATTTACCGACCATATTTCACCAAACACAGAGATCACTTGATAACATCATCCAGTCGAGTTGTATTTTTTTTGTTTTTTACCAGGGTTTTTTGGTTCGCTGCTACACATTTTTCTGCCCCTATCCTGGTCGAGAGTTATGGGCTTCAGCTGACTTCACTGTATTTAACGCTGGAGCTGAGAGTCTGAGAGCAGCAAACAGTCGCTCTGCGTCGCGCTGTCCTCTGATTCCATCAGCTATGTATTTAGGTCATTTAGAAACGAGACGGTAGACTAAACGTTTGCAACTTGTCATGTTGTCCAGGGGAATACTGTCAGTAAATTTGAGTAAAATACAGATTTACGTTGTAAGACGGTAATTTCCAAATCACATGAGGTCCCCATATTAGTCCTGTGTGAATAGGGTTAAAGATCTTTTTGCCAAGGTAAGTCATTTATCAAGTCATGTTATATTTATAAAGTGTAAATGTTACCCGAGTACCATTTTTGGAATCACAACAAAGCTGAGGTTGCTGTGAATTATCCAGCTATTTGATGCAGCACAAATATCCAAGCCCAGAAGCCAAGGTAGCTGGTTAGCGAGCAAGACAAGTAGCATCTGTTTGCCTTAAAGTAGCTCAACCTTGTTTGTGACCTACTACTACATCTATTATTAGGGAAATACTAGTATGGATTTATATTCAAAAATTGTAGTTTTGATTAATTTTGGTGAAAAGATAAAATATTCAAAGAAGCTGACTAACTCTCATGCAATTATGCCTAAACTGAAGCAATGTTCCTTTCATTAGGGGCATATGCTTTATACAATTAACTAGAACTTGCCTCATTGTTCTTGATTCACATCTGTAACACGCAGAGCAAAATGGTCATCACATGGAAACTGAATTAGCATGCACTGACATTATTGCCTTGATAGCTCCATAGCCCACAGCAGTCTCTGCATAATGAGAACATTGTACTTGATGGTCGCATGATTACTGCATATTGTTTTGCATATACACAGCCTCAAATGCACCATGTAAGCCTCTATGTAGGATTCCATACATTGTACTTGTATTAATACTAAAAGGCATATTGTTTACATTGTCTGAGCTCAGCAAAAACAAGAAGAGGAAAAGTGAAAAAAATCTACAGTATTACACTTGATCAAATCCCAAATGAAGCAATATTGTTACAGTGACTGAATATCCCAGCCCACATCCTGGTGTCCCTAGAAACACCGGTATTGACCATTACAACAGTGCCGGAGTGAGAACACGCTTCCCTGTGGGGCCCAGATGAGTAAGGAGCTGTCAGGCATGGTGCCCTTAAGCATTAATAGACCCCCTGCAACTAGGCTATCTCCAGGTCTGTCACTAGCCTCCAGGCATGTTCTCCAACCTTATAGAACCCTTATACCATATTCACCTATAATACAACATTTACTAATGTTTCAGTTTTTAAAACAAATTATCTGTCAACATCCGGGCAAGGTCACAAAAATAAGTGTTCAATTTTATTTCAATACTGTGCTGGGAATAAAAGTATTGAACCATGAACCATTGTGAAAATTTTTAGCTGAAGCCGTTTGCCGTCTTTATTGAACAGAGAGAAAATTCAACACTGTAACTAGAACCATTGTGCAGCTATTGGAGTCTGCACCAAGACAGGAAGAAATATCTGACCAGAAAACTGTCTCTTAAGTATCAAACATTTACCCCTGTGCAGGCTTGAAAGATCTCTCTAAAAGCTAACTTCTTTGTGCGCCTGTATTGAACTTGGGCTTATCAGTGTTACAATGGAGTCTGATGACTTAAACTGTCCATAGCAACTGTCCAACCCACTTCTGTGGATGATGCAAGCAGCAAGGTTGCTCAGTATGTTGGGTAACCCACAATCTTCGTCTTTTTGGTATATCTTGTACTGTTTAACAGACGTGTCTTATATCAAACCTACAGATTCTAGTTTTTCTTTTCTCCGTCTTTAAGGCAGTGGATTTTTGATAAGTGTTGCTGCTGCACAGGCAACAGCAGCTAAGCAAAAGCTAAATTATTTTTTGTGAAGTATGTGAGGAGAAAAGTGTGAAACATTTTAACAATAAAAACTCAGCACATAGGCTGATGTTGAAGGCTGTGTGTTGTTGAAGAAAATACACAAAATCAGTCACGTTCATGTATTCAACTTAATTGCTTTCATGACAAGTTCCTCAAAGCCAGTAAAAGAATGAAGGCAGGGGTCAGTATATGGAGCTACTCTGACTGAGTTTCTTTGTTAAACAAAGGAACACAGTGTACACTGGGGTTAATGTCCAAGGTTTTTAATAATTAAATCAGTTCTGAGAATCTGGGTTTCTTGTCCAGAGACTCTGATTTATTATTCTCAGTCATCTTCCATTATTTAATTCCCGGCCTTAAATTTAGCCAAAATCCTTTTCTGTCATACCTACGTTAAACTTATTCTCTCACCTAAAACCATGACTCTAATTAAAATGATGGGTTGTAGTTTTAACTGGGAGAACATGGTAATTTTACAGTAACACTGCATATAAAATGTCCCAAAAAAGTTTGGACATTTTTGGTTGATTATATCTCTGTTGTCACTGTATTGTTAGCAGTGTATCTTACAGTATATTGGATTGGATTGTTCATTCTCCTTCACACTGATATCCCATCTGTAAGGATCATGCAGTTATAGGATGAGCAGCACAGCTGGGATATTTCCCAAGTGAAATGTGCCAAATTTCCCTGCCAATGTCAAACAGTTTAATATCCTGCTGGTCCTGACTATTGTTTTGAGTTGTTTGGGGGATTGAATGATTGAACTTTATCAGTATCAAGGAACAAACAAGGCATATTTGTCTTACACCATTGAGATTTCCTTCAATTGTGACCAGCCTTATTTTTCCAGGGAAGGAGATGACGTCCCATTGTCCCCACCAAGGGCTGTTACTCGATCGATGCAACAATCAGCATAGCGTCTCTATATTTTGACCCTGCCATACAATTTCCGCAGACAAGTTCTGGTATTGCCAACACCAGTGTGAACGGACCTGGCGGTGAATGGCAGTCATTGAAGGCATGGACGTTTTGAGTGTCAAACATTTAATTTCCTGCATTTTATTAGAAAACACAAAAGTCAGGCACCGGGAAACACTTAAAAGTAAACTTATAAAATAAGTGAGTGGCTCACAATGTACTTGCTTTAATAATTATCAGACCCTGACATCTAACCCTATGCATCCACCAATGTATACTAGCTTTAACTGTAACTATGTCATTTCTAATTCTACAATTTAATTTTATCCAAACTGGACATAACTTTGCCAGGTGATGAGACAAAGGTGCGTCCTTCTTTTGTAAAGTGGTGTGTGTGTGTGTGTGGTGTACCAGTGTTTGCTGTGTGTTTATGTCTGTGTCATTGTATAGAAAAGTCTCTATTTGCTCCTGTCCAGAGTAAAACTCAGTCCTGGAGTTTCAAGTTTAGTGATTTTCAACTTATTCTCTAGGCAGAAACATACACTCCTCCTCACTGGGAGCAATTTAAAAATGATGCTGGCTTCATAAGAGGACACAAGACCTAACATATTCAACTAAACAACCCGTCTGCCCTTGCGTTCTCTGCTTCCAAGGTATAGAGAAGGGTGATGGCAGGTTAACAAGGGGGATGTATTTTGGTCATTCTGTTAAGCCCTAACCCCCCCTCTTTAAATCACATACTGCATAGAAACATGTACACGTATTCTTCTGAAACATACAATTACTCTGATGGCCAATTTCGAACAAAAAGATAAATTGCTCTGTAATCAACAAGAAAAGCTCAGCTGAATTGGCCAAATGATACCCTTCTGTGATTGAGAGTTATGTCACCTTAATATTATATTCAAAAACACTGCTAAAATAAAAAATATATATACAAACCTGTAAACGCAGATTGATTCTTAACAGGGTTGTATCCATGGTTATCAAATCGATATCGATTTAAGGTCGTTATTCCTAATAAGCTATAACGCCTCCTTCTGTCTGTTTTTCCATATGGTGTATGTATATTCAGTTACAACTTTACCAAGTACTGTAATTTCTCATTGAAGATTAATCCCCATGAATTTGCATGTCCCTGAGTCCATCAGCTCTTAACCCTGTTGTAAGTGTCTCATGGCAAATACCATACCACTCCGTCTCATTGAGATGGACAAGCACAAAAAACATAAGTGACAATAGGAAATGTAAAGGGTAAAAAGTTTCCATGGCAACAAAGAGAAAGGCTTTGATACCGCTGGGCATGGAATGATGAAGACTGAGTAAGACTGCATGGATTTGTGTCTCAGTCCTGCACCGTTTGAATAGGGATTCCATTCGAATAGTTGTCATCCTTAATGAAACCTTCAAACATTTTGAATTCAAACTTTTAACAGTGCTGCTTTTTTGATCTTTACAGTTATGCCATGTTTATGCTAGAGAATGGAATGACACTGAGGTATAATCGCATTTCATGAAAATCCCACTGGCTTTGTCTGTCTTTGTCTCTCTTTAACTACACACCTATTGTCAAAAACCTTCTTTGTTAAAAATGACTAATGTTGTTACTTGATTTAATGTCTTCTCTTAGTGATGTCTAAATTTACGTCAATTGCGGATTTGTTTCTTTCCTGAAAAAAACATGCTATAATATACAGAGCTAATGCCAGCCTCCCCGTGGTCCATTAATTCTTGATTATGGACACCATGAAGGGCAATATCCCTTGCTAATAAAAAAATAAGGTCATTAATTTATATGTCATTTGTTTTGCAATTAAAATCTAAAGTTATTCACAAGCCATGACTCAATTTCCCTTGCAACGCCAAAAGTTTGATGAATTCCTGGAATAATCATCGCATTCCCATAATGTTCATATGCCACAAAAATGTTCGCTAGTCTAGTCGTGACCCCTAGATATGACCAGGCTAAGGAGATATTTGTAGTCCGCTCAGCTATGAACAAGAGACCTAACATTATTCTAGCAACACTCAGTAAAATGATGGTTAATAGTGGCCCTCAGACTTCTTAGGCTGGCAATGCTGTACTCCCCCCCTGCCTTGGTGGACTGAACAGCAGCAAAAGACCCCCGCAGGGTCTCATTCAGAGCATCTGCATGTAATTTTCACAGTTGGGGCCCTATTTTGAAAATGCAAATGCATGACGCAAGGTGTATGTGCACTTTAGGGATGTGTTCAAGTCATTTTGGTAGTTAGAGGACAGGGCAGAAGGGCTATCTTGGATTCCAATATTAGTCATTGTCATATTTTGGGCGTAACCGTTCAGGTGGCGATCTGATCAATCTCCTATCACCAAGTTTTCACCTTCACCTGGCTTGTTGCTATTTAGCAAGTCAGCAGCTGAACTTGGCAAAATGGAGTATATTTGAGTTGTTCTATGGTGGAAGGAGGTAGTTTGTGTTATGTACTTGATGTGTGGCTCAAATGAAAGAGAGGGATCAAATACTATGCCCAGATTCTTAAGTGTATTGGTCAGTCATCGAGGTTGATTGGGAAAGTCTGTAAAAAAGTGGTGAGAATCTGGGTTGGGCCAGCAAGTAGCATTTATCTTGCGAGCATTAAAATGTTGCTTAGCCAGTGATGGACTTCTGACAGGCAAGTCTCTAAACTGACCAGCTCGGAGGAGTCATCGACTGTTAAAAGGAGGCAGATTTGTCCTCGGCATAGCAGTGATACATTATGTTGTCTTTTTGGAAAATGTGACCCAAGGGAAGCGGGTAAATGCAAGCATTTTGCATTGTAGGACACAGTAGGCGAGATAGATTGGTCGGACATCTGGGTATTTTTAAGTCTATGAAAATAATGAATAAAGATGAATAAAATGTACTCACAAGGGACACAGATGACATGATTTATGCCTCCTGTGAATATAATGCAAATAATCTAATTTTTTTTCTGTGTTTTTTTTATATACACCTTATCTTGAAAACCATATGAAGTGCACGCAATTTGATTAATTATATTGTATTTGGTGTGCTCCTTGGGTAGAATAAAGATGTCATAGCCTCTCTTCAGGTAAGAGATTCGTAGTGCAACATTTGTCTTTTGAAAGTGAGAAATCAGACAGGAAGAACTTTACCCGTCAGCTTGTTCTGGGCTATTTAAATGCATTTGTTGTAAAAGTTAACCAACAAAGTTTGGTGAAGCTGATTTGACCACACTGTTGCTAGGCAGAGGGGATTGGGCGTAAAGGCAACTGTGGTCATGGGGCTTATATTTTGTGAGGGGCACTTAGCTAAACTGAGGGGATTCCATGCAGTTCCCCGTTAGTATAGTAGGCCAGAATTCAGCCATCTTCACTGGAACTACTTATTAGGTGTCCTTTATCAGGAATTAATGGTGACCCCTGCAGCCAATCAGAATTGAGTATAGACCATGGCATAATGAGTGTCTGCTCCGTTTTATAGCCCGCCCGTCAGAGTACATTATTACAAGCCTTACTGGTTCCCTGATTTTCATTTAATCTGCCTCCATGATGCATTATTTCTCACCCTTTATGATCTCATATTGTTTTATTGAACATGCATTGTGCTTCTCTGGTAGTACTTTCTTTTATGGCATTGCAGTAAATTCTAGTCTTTTAAGATGAAATCTTGAATTACTTAAAAAAGTTGGTGCTTAGCAGCGGAGAGGTCAAGCTAAATTTGAAAGGTGCACTTTGGTGAGCGGTGTATAAAGCTGGGTTCACAGAATACTAAGGGCCCAGTCTGGTGGGGAGGGATTTATTTAACAGATATCTGCTGCACAGCAAACCAGTTGAATTTCACAACAACATTTATGTACTTTCCAGAAGCTGTTACCATGGCAGCTTTATAATGGCACCGATAAAAGGTTGGCACTCATTGCTTGTCTTGCTCTGGCTTACATCTTGCCCTGTGCATACGTTATTGCCTTATAATTTAAATGATTGACATGTTGATGACATTTCACATGACAAATAGAGACATTCCAAATTTGGATGATGGCAGCTTCGTGAAGGAAAACAAAGATGGGGGAATAAGACTGAGCTGAGCTGTGCTCCTTTCAACTGCTTGGTAACAAGTAACAGCTCATGACAAACTTCTCTACCAACAGGCCATGTTATAAAAAAGGATGGGAGACAACACTATGATTGTTTAAATTCCTCATAAAGCGAAAATATACCTTCAGGAACCCCGGATGCCCCTCTTGCACCATGCTCTCTCCGTTCATGCGCTGTTCCTCCCTATATGCGATCCCATCTCAGAATATCTTTATAATGTGTGACCCAGTCCCAGCTTTTATTGCTCTGTGTCCAGATGTTCTGTGTTCTGTGTTGTTTTTATGTTACCATCAACCTGCCAAGGGACCAAAAGTGGAAATTAGCCTCTGGCTATAATCTTGTGTATTTACATTTGCATGCAAATGTTTATTAATATGCTGTCCTCTATAACTACCAAAATGACTCCGTAGTCATGGCGTTATAAGACATATATTTTGCATTAGCTTGTGATTATTTTATATTATTTTAAAATACTATTCTGAATTTACTTTTGAATTTGTATTTTTCTGTTGCTAAGTGAATAAGTTCCAGTGAGTAAATTACTGTTGACTTGAAATCATACCAAGAAAATTACTGACATTTCATAGCTAGCCTCTATAATTTTTATTTGTCTTTTTCTGGTGTCTTAAGTACACAGCGGTTGCATCTTGGCTCTGTATGTGTTGACCATGCACTGCGCACAATTTATGCTATTACGTGAAGACCTACAAACTAACAACTCCCTGCTAGCTCCATATATCATATTTAACAAGAGAGCTGCTTAACCAAAGGTCACAGTAATTATTTCACCAACATTGCACTGGACCCAAAAACATCCATGATAATTTGCACTATAGCCTGTTGTCTTCCAGTCATTGCTGCTTTACTGCACTTTTATTTAAAAAGCATATCTTATTGTCTTTGTATCTGGCTGTGTATCTATACACTATACCAACACAATGCTTAAAAGTATGTTAAGTTTTATTACTGTTGCTGAACATAGGCTCACGTCATTATGTCTTAATTTTTCTAACTGACAAATTGCAAAAATATAGGCAGCCATAATTATAATATTAATATATAATGACAGGATTTTGTACAGATGTAGCTGGGGTTGAATTTCATATGCAAATTATTGAAATGTATTATTGAATCCAACAATTCAAAATAATATCAAGGAATCTATGTATTGGATCGATCCGAAATGGAAACACATACCACTGTATGAGTTTGATAGAGGATATAAACACATGTTCCAGGTGATTTTTATTTATTTATTTATTTTTTTAACACATCATATAAAGAGGGGAGGCGCACATCTTACACGCTCCCTGGTTTGCACAAGAATTGGCATGGCAACCAATAAAGCATGGCTTACTGTGCTTTATGGGAAGTATAGGTTCAATCGGAACGCATCTTTGACCAAATTGCTTGGCTGAGACTACACATTATATAACAGTATATTAACCACAAACTGTGAGTCAGCAGACTTTTGTGATGCATTAATATCTCCTTTTATTATTATTACATCAGTGGTGAAAGGTATCGCTTTATTTAACTGAATGTGCAGTGGGATGTGTACACAGTAAATGCTTTGGTGCATTCAGGCAATGGGTGGCCACCCGATTTTGTGGAGTAAAACCTGGTTTCATGTAATCGAAAACATCCCGGAGTGCAGTACCCCTACAACCAGTGTGTTCTGAAAGCAAATTTATCGGTAGCACTAGGTCTATATGCTGCTGTACAGGAATCCGCTGACGACCTTGAGATACCTTGTCTAAATGCAAATCGAAGTAATATACATATGTTTCCATTTCAGAGCGTCCAAAATACTATATTTTCTTCCTGAGCATAAAATCATCCGTATCTTAATCACGTGTACTAAACGTCTGGAAGAACTACTGAGGTGATGCCATTTACATCTGTTCTGCGCAGACCTCCTGGTGATATTTACTAGACGTCAGTAAGACATATTCATTGCAACAATTTCTCATGCTTAGGAGGTCTGGCCCCATTGCTGCAAGTAGTGGGAAGTCTTCACAGTGAGAAGAATCATATGGACGTATAAATCAAAAAGTGCATTCTCAACTGATAAAGAGGAAGATAAAGAGGCTCAATCCAATAGTGTCTCTGGATGGAGCTGAGGGCTCGAGGCATTCAAAAGCAGCCCACCCTCTTCAATAAGCCATGAGCAGATGAATGGACCGTTCTCCCCATTCCAGGCTGATTGGTGCTGACAATCTATAGATCACCTGTGAGAGAGCAGCCCCCTATTTCACCAGGACTTGTCTCACTCTATCCCTCAGCCGCTGAAATCACTCTATCTAAGCCAAAATGACAGCTCTTGTGAGATTTTGTGATTTTTTTTTTTTGTTTTCACCTCAGCTCTAACAGGAGCCCATTTTCAGTGATAGTTATTTTTCAAAGCATGCACTTTTCCTTAGAGAAACAATTGTGATCTATTCTTTTGTGTCACCTTTTTAACATTCTGCGCCGTCCCTGCAGAGGTAAAGCAAATTTGGATTTCTTTGTGGATGCTTCTGTGTTGCTAATTGGAGAGACGACTCGTTAGACATGTGAGAACTTCACCACTGATCTCAGCCGGTTCGTGTCTGACATTATTCGTTGTCCGCCGGGGTGATGAAAGCCCGAAGATTAAAAAATCACCACATGCAGAGATTTTTGCCAAATTAAAGTGATAAGAGTGTGTGTGTATATATATATCAATCCAGTATGTATCATATAAATTGTGATCATATAACAAATGATGTCATGAGCCTACACCCACCGAGAATTTTACATTGAGAAACAGCTCATTAGAGACAAAGGACAGTGTATGTTTCTAGTCCTAAAAAAGTTGGTTTAGTAGCAGTTTTATTTGTGAATGATGAAAATAGTCTGTGAACTACAGGCAACACTGAACTTATCAATTGAATAAATTGCATGATTTTTATCCTTCAAACTCATTTTTAATACATCTTTTATCGCCCATGGCAAAACTCTGTTTCTTTGATCCTCTGCAAGTCTGTGCATAAAGGATCATAAGGAATTGTGCCATTAGGATTAGGGGAACAGCTTCTTTTATCAATTACATCAAAGTTTCAGCTGGTGCCCAGCAAATACAGTAACGCGTTCACACGGACACAAAAACATACAAAATCCACATGCACACCATTTAATTATCCGGACATCCAAAACATTGTTGGTAAAAAAAAAATAAAATAAAAAAAATAAGGAGCCACATTTTTTGTGTTTGTCTCGACTCAAGTGTCTGCATAGTAATCAGCTTGTAAATTTGGTTTGAATCACAAGTCAATCCTCAAAGCATCATGCTTGTTAGACCCATAGGCTTGAGGCTAGGAGCTTGGAAGAAAGCCAGGGGCATTTAAAAACAGTCTTCTATCCAAAGAAGGGATGAAAGCTCGCTTTTAACTCCTGCTATGCTGCCAGTGTAGAAAGTGCACTTTTGACACTGCTGCTGTGTTCTGTGCAAACATGCTGAAATATACACCAACCGCAGATGACACTAATGATAATAAGCAGCAGGGAGTATTTTTTATAACAGTGAGAAGCAGCTGCAGTAACTATTGTATAATAATGATAATAAAAAACAGCAGCAGCCTGATATACCTTCATATTTACAGTCATCATTGAAAAGCAGTTAATTAAGACTCAGTTGTAGGAAGTAAAAGGCACAACCTCTACAATGCCTTTGTGAGATGGTACATTTTCATGATGGAGCCCCTTGTGTTGGGCATTCATTGCACAAAATCCCTCATGACTTGTTATATGGCAGCTAAGAGGAGATGGATCACCCGCTCAAAGCAGATGTTGCCGCCACACACAGGACCCTCTGGAAACAATGTGATCCTCCAGGACCGTGTAAAGTACACACAGAGACGGACACAAACAAAACACACACTGATCTTAATATATTACATGGACAACCCCCCCCCGCTAAGCGCACACATACTATGAATATAGTCCTTTATATACTTTTACAGTGAACAGATACACAAACACAGGCACAGATAGGCTACAAGGGATTCGGCTGGCACACAAAACGCACATCACCCGAGCTTTATTTGTTTGAGCTTTATTCTCAGAGCTGCTACAGCAGAGAGGACGTCACACGGTGAAGAGCTGTCGATAAACCCTGCTCAGCGCCCTGTAGTGCTTATTTTAGTATGAAAGGTAAGGTCACACCATGTTGCAGACGGCATGTTCCTATGGTGCAAAAACATCCTGAATGCTGATATCAGCATATATAGGATTTCAGACTATATCCTCTATAATGCCTAAAAGAGAGAAAAAAAAAAAGCGTTGCAGACCATTTTTGTTTGTTGGTTGGAGTGTGTCGAGTTAAGAAAACATAGCCAGAAGATGGAATTTAAAATGATGCCTGCTCTAAAAACTTGGTAACTCGAGGAGCTTTTTCCCAAAAAGAAGTAGTAGCAGCACACGGGGGACCATCTCTTTTCGTCTTGAAATTCAAATGCTTGCATGTTTTGTAAAGTCACCATTGTTGTGGGAATAGAGATGGAGCACATGCACACGCAGAGCTAAATGTCAACCTGCCTCCCTTGGGTAAATGACTCATATGGTGTTTGGAGTGGAAAGTTGGTGGTAGATGCCTTGTTTAAAAAAAAAATCACACCTTCATTTTGTCTTTTTTATTCATATAAATTACATGAAAATCTCTTTAATCTTGATGTCTCAACTGCAATTTTCACTATTAAAGTGGGTTAAAGAGCGATGCAACATGAGCAAATATGGTGTTTTTGAACACAAATGTTATATAAAATCTGTAACTTTTAATGCGATCATCCCAATATATTGGCTTTTCTACAAACATAATACATAATCTCCAGCAAGCATAATAACCATCACGTTTCCAAAAAGCTGAAATTCACTAATATAAACAAAATCAGCAGCTTATTAAAAATGTCAACTCTTAATGTTTTCAGTAACATTTTCTTCCCACACATTCTTGTCCGGTCTATTTAGACTGATCAAGTGCTGTTGCAATGAAACTCTCTGCAAATGTAATAGTTAATTAAGTTTTCCTTTTCTGGTAAGCAGTGGCTATTATGTTGCCTATAACATGGTGACTGTCAAAAGACAACTTCAATCTTTCAATTTTAGGGTAAAGTCCATCCATCCTCAGCAGAAAGGACAATGGGTACAGGCTCTGTGTGCAAACTTCCCTCATTGTCTCCATTGTGTGATCTGTAAATGAGAAACAATTTGCATTACGTGGCATTGGTAAAGGGATTAGGAGACATGATTTATGCTCGAAAGACATTTATCGTTCAAAGCAAATGAGTTTCTTTTCTCAGTGGAACAATAGAGGACTGCCTGACTCCTCCCTTAATCTTTGCGAACAAAAGGGGCTCACTAAACTGGAACCGAGGGTCCATGTAATTCAGACCCTGATTAAGCTACTTCTCCTAATTTTATATTAGCCTGGCCTTCTATTCCCCCCGGTTATAAGCATTAATCACAGTTACATAGGCTAATCAGAGGTGAAAACAACCGTGATAGGTTGATTCTTTTTGGGTTATTGTTGAGGGAGTGAACTAAATGTTTGAGATAGTTAGAACATTTTTAGGAAGCAAAACAAAAAATGGTTTTGTTTCTATTGTTTCTTTGTCTCTTTGTCCAGACAGCTATTTGTAGACCGTGACATGAAGGTGCCTTTCATTTCTCCAAAATAGGCAGTTGAGGAGGGGGGGGGGAGAAGAAAAACTGTTTACTACTGTCCCTTTTGAAAATGATTTGTTGGAATTGGTCCCTGACACAGCTCCAGGATATTTTGACATTAACATCCCAGATCCGAAAAATGTTTTTGACCTCCTGCCATCCCTTCTCCAGCACAGCACACCTGCACCACAGATCTAAAAAATGCACGCTGTTTGAACCCTGGTCGAGATGTACCGGGCTGTCAGTGGTGAATGGAGTGTTGCTGTATATTATATATTATGGGTTTTCTCGAGTCATCAGAGGTTTGTCCATAATCATGTGGAACCCAAGGGGACGGCAGAGTCAAAGGAGTCAATATGATTGGCATGACTTTCAACCTTGGTGGTGGGTGTGCAGGGTCTTGGCTGTTAACACATGGCATACTACTCAGCCAGGGAGATTAATGGTTCTGACTGCATCAGCCCAGT
This sequence comes from Lepturacanthus savala, assembly GCA_030544235.1. Taxonomy (NCBI): domain Eukaryota; kingdom Metazoa; phylum Chordata; class Actinopteri; order Scombriformes; family Trichiuridae; genus Lepturacanthus; species Lepturacanthus savala. The sequence continues at coordinate 7,818,440 of CM060464.1, forward strand.
GACTGGGGATCAGAGGATGTAATTGGGTTGAGCCCAAATATGGGCATTCTAGACAGCTGCTCCTAGCAGGAGCCAATCACACGCCTCTATCCCTGCCATGCTTCCAGTTGTTGGCCACCTCAGGTAAAGATACTTGAATTTCTCTAATGCACTAGAGAAGCTGCTTTGAGATTTAATTCATTACGTGTCTCATCCTTGAAGAGGATCTTTCCAAAATCAAATATCCATTATTCCAGATACTTATGTATTCTCTGAAAAGATAAGACAGTAACAATTCAGAGGATCATTGTGTTACCTTCAATGATGTTTGTAACATTCATTAACATTTTGCTGAGGGCAATACAACCAATAAATATCCCTTACACAGATTCTACAATGCAAACATGCAGTTTATCAGTAAATAGCTGGGCAACCTGATGCTGAAGTGGTTAAAGACACATACAACATCAGGGTTCCAGGTGTAACAGGCCAGATTAAACCCCCTGGCAAACTGCAACTGATGAAGTCTGGCCTAGCCTAAAATATATCTACACCCCTGGGTATATTCTAGGCTAGACCAGACTAGACCCCTCTAATCGTCTAGAGTATACCCCCCCCCTCCTCCCTTACAGAAAGGAGGCAGCACAGAGCACTCAGAAAAAAAATAAGTTGGATAATGCACCTGTTCCAAATGTTGGCAGCCCATTGAATGGCCATTATCAGCTGTTATCAATACATATAAACCCTGGTAGGCCCATATCTATGGGTCTGATGTTAGGTTCAGGCACAATAACACCGATTGTTTTTGTTCCTGAACCAAACCAGACCTAACCACAGCATTGTGACACCATAAAATAGGGCCCTGCTACACCTCCTGAGTAGGTGCTTTTTGCCCCATTCATTACACCCACCGCAATATGTTGTAATATGATGCTTTACAATTACTGTTCTTTGCTAACGGTAAGGGTAAAAATGATAACTTCAAAATATGTAAATACATAACAAAATCTCTGGTAAAATGCATGATGCATATTGGGTAAAAAGTCTAACTTGGCTGTACCAAATGTCCGGTTTACAGTGGTGTCGAACAACTTCTGTCCCTAGGGTATGAGTTAGCCAAGCCTAAATATTACCTTGAGGTATAACCTGGACTATATACAGATATATCCAGGTGTAATTCAGGCTGGTTAGCTTATGATTTGGTGTGGAGAGGAGTGACATAGTAGTGCCTAAATAATACCAGTGTTGAATTGGACTAGACGAGAATATGGTGGGCTATAGACTGGCCAAAATGAATATTATGGTCTGTTACACGGGTGTGTCTCCTGTTTCACACATCATCTCCTTCTCAATCTCTGTTTCCTGCCTCATTAAAATAAAGAAAAAAAATGTAAAAAGATAATATGTAAAGATGCATTAGAAAATATTACCCTTTGGTAGTCTTGTATCTGCATTGGTGATTAGTTCTTTCTTTTTTTATGTGTACAAATTCTACCCAACTATATATATATATATATATATATATATATATATATATATATATATATATATATATATATATAAAGTCTTTACTTCAAAACTAGCCAACTTGAAAGAAACTGGTCCTGCTCTTTTGACATTGTAACACTCACCTAATTCCAGCAAAGTCCCCACTCTGATCCCAGCTGTAGCAGGAAAAAAATCATGTAAATTTATTGGTGACATTGAGATGGTTCTTTGCTATTCAAATGAGGCCTGCCTCGTCAGACGCTAAACGGTACCGCATATTGGCTGCTAGCGCTAACCTCCCCACAAACAGCTGTGACCCCATGCAGGAAGTCAGACATCCCACTTCCTGTGGCAAGCTGTGCCGCTGGCTCTCTTGGCCGAGGATGGCTTTCTAATTGGTGTCCTCTCACCCCTTTACTCTGAGATGCTCCTGCCTGACAGGTCTTGGCAGCAGGAGGAGATGTCCTTGGGGAGTAAAAAAAAAAAAAAGTCAGATCTGAGAAAATGTCAGAGTACAACATTTTGGAAAATGTCCCTCAAAGTGTTTTCAGAAAGTAAACTGAGGGGGAGTTTTATTAGATATAAAGTATGGGGAAGAAAAGAATCCAAGTGAGGCTGTAATGGATGACCTGATATTGATGCAAGCGAGATGCTTTGAGAGCAAACAGAACTTCATTGTGTCTGCTGAGTGCCTGGCATTTAGTCAATCGAATTTTATCTTTATGAGAGCGCTGAATAGCAGGGTTTAAAATGTGAGTATTTGACTGATAAAACTAATTAAATGCTTTAGCACAGTGTTCTGTATACATAAAATAACTCACTGTAATGGAGATGGGGGAGTTTTGTCTTTTGGTGGCATATTCAAAAGTAAGCGCAGAGCTTTTTGAAAGTTAAATGCTGAAAAACTGTGCAAACTATGTGGAGAAAAAAAGGTATTTATAACGCCCTATGCAATAAAAAGAGTACAAATCCACTCGTAGATGTTTTATATGTGATGCATTGATCTGCTATGCTGTTGGCTTGTTACTCTATGATGAGTAGACCCATTATTGCAAACAATTTAAGAAAATGATGGAACTTTTAGAAAATCTGTAATAAAAAATAAAAAATAACAACAAAACAACCTGATTCAGTAAGTTCGGAGATGTTCAGAGAGGAGTGATTTTCGTCATGACTCATTAGTTGCACTTGTGACTTTAGGGTCCGTTCTGGATCGTGTACCCTCCAGCAGTTTTTTGACGATTTCAATATATAGTGGGTGTTTAGTAAGGAGAACCATCTGCAGCTGAATGTCATGAAGATCAAGGGGGGCTGGTGTTGGATTTCCATCAGAGCGAGAAGCTACTGACACCTGTCATCATTCAGGGTGGAGAGGTGCAGATGGTGCAGACCTACACGTACCTGTGTGTAAATCAGCAAACTGACAAAAGAGATGCTGTGCGAGACGGAAGCAATGACTGCTCCTCTAAAGGAGACTTAAGTCTGTCTAATATGCTTTACATACTGCCCCCAGGACACTGTGGTTTGTGACAATAAATCAAGGAGTTTGGGTTAAAGGTTTAATAGCCAACATTTAAATTAGATGAAAATACAATATGAAGAAAATATGCGATGTGCAATGAAATTGTTTGATATTATGATGATGATATGACTTACAATAAATAAATAATAAAGTGTGCATATTAGCTCATAGTTCCCATAAGTTTCTATTTCAGGTACACTAACACAGGCCCCAAACAGTGAACAGATATAATCATGCTTGGATTATTTTGATACCAGATGATCAAATCTTGTTTTTAATCTGAAGATGATATTCTCTCCATCCTTTATAATAAACCAAATCAGTATGTTAGTAGAAAAATGAAGTGTTGCCGTGTGATACAACACTGATAGGCGGCAATAGCGTTCCTAACAGGAAGGCCATTTTAGCCAATCACAAGGCTGGTCACATCACAAGTCTATGAAGTCATGCTGTTTACTGCTTACATGCTGTTTACTGTCGCACAGCATGACATCAAACAATTCAGACAAGAAGATTATGATTTTCCTGTCCACATATGGATGTTGAAACCAGACTTTTCAAAAAAACAAGTTCATCCTGGACTCCGGTTACAAAAACAATTCTGGTTTCAGAAGCCCACAACTGTAGTTCCATGTGGATTTAAAGGCCGACCCGCGTTTGTGTGGACGGCCCCTTAGTTGGAATTCCAGCAACACACCGTAACATAAACGCAACACAATTTATTTTCTGTAGCTACAAATTCCGGATGCCCCCTAAATGCCTCACATAACGACAGGTATTCGTTAGACACTACAACTCAGCGTGCTATCTGCTACGGTAGCGTTTTTGCTGAGCTAAATCTTTTTTCGCCATATTCTTCATTACTGCAGCTAATTACCAGCTGTACATTTAAACCCACACCAGGGCCCAATCCCAAACTCCACACTCACAGACTCATGGAGTTTCGAGGCACATCCTGCTAAGTCTGTGAGGGTTTAGGGCTGTTCCCCTGGTTTCTTTGGCTCTGGGTGTTTTATGTTTAGCTATTCCTCTGCCGCCTTTAATGATGATGGTTTATGTAATGTAGTTTATTTGCTGTGATGGAGGCCGGGTTCAGTCAATTAGCAGCGCGGCTCTGCAGCAGCAGTAGCCAGCCTCCAGAAGCTGCTGCAGCCCACCCAGCTTAGCTCCGAGTGAGTGAATACATGTAATGGGTAATACATAATTTTTCTTTATTATCATGTTTCAGGCAGACTTTTGCATTGTGTTTATTGCGCCCTTCTACGCATCTTCACTCCCCTCGTCAGTCGATTCTGTTGCAACTACTGCTGCTATTTTGATCTTATTACTGTACTTATACAGTAATATTAATATTATAATACTATATACTATATTGTGGGACATTAGTTCTTACAAATCATATGCAACAATGTAGTTTGACCTGCTCTAGAGCGCAAAACTGCCTATTTGTGTGCATTTGTGTGTCTTTTTCACAACCATCTTTTGCTATAATTGTACTTTTATTAATACTCTTCTCCTACGTACCCTGCTGCTCTTTTCTCTGCAATGGTGTCCCATGGCGATTATTAAATTTCAATCTTATCTTATCTTCCTATTGACAGAACACAATATGTTCAACTCGAATGTCTGCAACCTATATAAAATCCAATTGTATGGGTAGAGATACTGCAGTAAGAGTTAATAGAATATAGAGGAATCCTGTGTGGAACATACGGCGTCCACTGATATCCATAGTTTTGATATTGAGTGCACTAGCTGTGCTTTCAGACTTTATCTGATGATGCACAGAAGGAAAGGAGCACTATCTATATTGTTAAAGCCAAAGCCTGTGGGCATCAAACATCAAAATGTCAGGGTTGGGCTAAATTCAAAGGATAAATTATTCATATGGCCCCAGCAAAGGCTGCGCTTGAGGTCACCGGCAGGCCTCACAAGCAAAGGAGAACTTGACAGGGAGCAACACACAAGTAGTCTTTCCAACCCCTGTTAGGAAGGAGGGTCATCACTGAAGCAGCTGTTCAAGCAAGCAGGGGAAGTGACCTGCTCAATAAACCATAAACAAGTGTGAAGAATATGCAAAAAAGGCTTCAGTAGTGTACGCCGAGTTGGATTTAGCATGATGGCGTGCTCACCTTGGGGAGGTGATGAATTGAGATGAGAGAGGCACGGCAAGTCAAACACACCGATGTCACTGCAGATTTAAGAACGCGTTTGATCTCGCTGATGCCGCTAACATCTTGACAGGACTCTTTGCCACCGCCGATCAGATGACAAGAAAACAATCTCGGGTCAAATGAAACACAGTGTTGTTGATTGGGTGGCGCTGTGGGTATGAAGGTGTAAAAGAAAACGTCAAATTTAGTTATTTTCTCTCAATTTAATTTAGATAGCAAGAAAGCTGAGGGGGGATTACAGGCACATTGGGACAAAAGACTTAGACAGGTAACAAACATTTGATCTTAGAGAGAGTCTACTGGGGTGTAACTCCAGATAGATATGATGGCTTATGAAAGATTACATAAACAGAGGCTCATTCTAAAGATGTTTTTTTATCCTAATTTGCTGGAGTAGTTCATCTAAATTAAAGAACTTTAGTTGCCTCTCATAGACAAGACAGTCTGTCTGCACTCAATCGGAGATGTCGCAGCCAGATTTGTTTCCTTTAAAACTGACTAATGAGCTCATTAGACCAAAAATGTGTTTGATTTCACACATTAGCTAAGACATTTTTTTTATTTATTTATTTTTTTCTAATTTTAGGAAAAGTTGTGATGTTTATGATATTGCTTAGAGTCATATATCAAACTTAAAGTCAGAGTGGTGTTGTTCTTTAATGCAGCAACTGATACGTTTTTGTTTTTAATATGTGTAGGTGTATGGATATGTCATTTATTATATTGTGTGTGTGTGTGTGTGTGTGTGTGTGTGTGTGTGTGTGTGTGTGTGTGTGTGTGTGTGTGTGTGTGTGTGTGTGTGTGTGTGTGTGTGTGTGTGTGTGTGTGTGTGTGTGTGTGTGTGTGTGTGTGTGTGTGTGTGTGTGTGTGTGTGTGTGTGTGTGTGTGTGTGTGTGTGTGTGTGTGTGTGTGTGTGTGTGTGTGTGTGTGTGTGTGTGTGTGTGTGTGCGCGCTACTGTTGAAAAGTTTGGGCTGACTTAGAAGTTTCTAATTTTGAAAGAAAAGCACTGTTTTTTCAATGAAGATAACATTAAACTAATCTGAAACTCACTCGATACATTTGCTAATGTGCTAAATGACTATTGTAGCTGCAAATGTCTGTTTTTTGGTGCAATATCTACACAGGTGTATAGAGGCCCATTTCCAGCAACTATCACTCCAGTGTTCTAATGGTACAATGTGTTTGCTCATTGCGTCAGAAAGCTAATGTAATAATAATATACTATACTATGCTGCAATAATTTTCTAGTAATTTTACAACTCATGCTAGTAAATAGAAGTGACTTTTCACTAAAACTTTTAAACTGTAGTGTGTGTGTGTGTGTATACACACTGGTTGCACACCACAGACTGAAAGCCATGTCACTCTAAAGAGAAACGTTTTATTGAACCAATTAATCCCTAAAGATAAAAGCAACTGCATCCCATCTTGCAAGACCTTTTTCTTTCAAAAACACAGAGTGCTATATTTCTACTGTGCATCTCTGTGGCAGTGACAAGGAAACCAGTGCTGACCTTCATTTAGACTATAGAATGACAATACCAGAGGGGAATAAGAAAGTGTGTGTGTGGGGGGGGGGGGGAGAGAAAAACGGAAAATCAATAGCTCATTTTCTGCTTTTTTGTATAGGGATTCTGATGTTTGCTGAGATAAAGGTCGACAAGCCTGAGAGATCTCTGCACCGTCTCAACTTCAACAACCCTCAAATTGCTATTGTGTCCGTGGCAATTTGAAAGTGAGAAATATGATTCTACCCGATACCTTTATGGAAACGAGACCGAAATTATATATGTGCATCGTCTTAACATTTTTTCTTTCTTTACTACAAATAAAAAAGAAAGCGCTTTCTCAAGTTCATCCTGTTTCGTGTCATATATGGCATGGCACGAATGATAAAAATTGCAATCGTAGTTCAAATTACTACAGTAATCGGAAGATTAATGTGATTACACATTCCTATTGTATTATAACGCATATGGATCACAGCTGGTAAGGTGTGTCTACATTTTACACATTAGACACATGTTAGAAGATACTTGAAGCAAAACATCTGAAACATTGAGAACAGCTTGGGTGGGAGGAACAGCAGATGTTTCATTTGTATATTAAGAATTATGACTGATGAAGAGATGTCCAAGAAATGCAGAGAAGAAGTGTATCACACCTCTGGTTAAATATCATTAATGGGAAATAAAGAATAGCATAGCAACTGGTCAAAGAAGATAACTGAACCATGTATTAACAAATTAAAAAAGGAAATTATGAATCAAGAAAGGTTATTGTTTGTGTCTTCACCTTGGTTGTCAGAGAACAATAAGGATCATGCGCCTAATGTCAAAATGGATTCCTCCTTCCTGTTTTAGCGGAGTAGTCGTCCCTTTTCCAGATGCTTCCCTGTTGTGTGTTCTCAAAATAATTTGTAGTTTCTGAGGATGGTGTGATTATGTCCACAGGAGACGTCCACCTCCCTCCTCTTCCATCATTTCCCCCTTTTCAAAGGTGACAAGTGTCAAGTTCACAGCCTCGGGTAATTATGATGTCTTTTCTCAGCAGGAGGGAGGTGTCAAGAAGGGTCAAAAACCTCCAACTCAACCTGCGTCGAGGCTACTTTAGATGGGGAGAAAAAACATGGGCCGTGCCTTTTGTAAGTTCACAATAAACATCCGACAGGAGAAAAAAAAATAATAAAATCTGTGTGATCCTAAATACCAGTGTTGTGTGAAAAATAAAACGATCCACTCCTATATATAAAGTACACTCTGTATACTACTGAACTGATAAAACTAAGCTTGTGGAAAATGAGGGGAGAATTGAACATTAAATAACATAAGCCGCTCTGTTAGCTACTCCGGATATTTTATCTAAGATGGTGTTTGTTTCCACAGGTTGTACTACACAGAATGAATTGATTGGAATCCATCAACTAAATTGTTCAGTATTAATTAATCCATATACAACACGTTGAGACTGTGTAAATCTTTTTTTTTTTTAGATTTGCTGAATTAGTATAATGGATTGCATTTAATTACAGGGTTGTCCCTTAATATGACTAAACCTAACATTACATACAACACTATCACAAATAGGTGTATATGAACACACCTTTGTTGCCCTTGCACACATGGCCCAAAGCGCTTAGTCATGTGTGGTGATTGCACTTGTAAGAAATATGGCAGGTGTTCTGTATTTCTATATTTTTTCTCAATGGCAACAATCCCATGAAAAGTCAAATCAAGTGGATGTGTACAGCCCCCAAGCAAAGCAAAGTACAAGACCAACAATGTGCTCGTCTGTCTCTCAATATTATGTCTGTTGCACTCTGCTACAAACCCACTCATTACTACTGAAGATATAAATCTGTAAGACAGGTCACATATACTACGGTTACTCAAACAGGAGCACATAGAGCATTTGTTAGTTGAATATTTCCAGCCGTGCATTAATATGCTCTAGTGAGTATTCATAGCAGCAAGACCATTTAAGGGGGACTGTGTATGACTCAATGTAAACTACAGGGCCCATGTTTATCCAGTAGCAGATGAAGGATCATGACACCCGGTGCAACAGAATGGCTTATTGATGTGCTTCAGACTCTTTTTGTAGAACAATGTGGCATACATGATGAAGTAGATGCACTTAGCAGAATCAGTTCTTTAACTTAATAATGCAATAGTTTGGGTTCAGTTGTTCACTTCTGAACCCTTGGGCACATTTCAGGTCAAATTAAAATACATGGAACTTTTTTATAACTTTTTTTTAAAATTCCTTTAGCACTTTTAAGACCTCAGTAATGTCATGGGTCAGTCTGACCCAGCCTTCCTATATATAGCAGGCGTACTTAATGATTTTGTTTTTCATTTCTTGTTCTTTACAGAAAACACATAGAGATTTCAGAATTTAAAACCTTATCCTGTTTTTTTTCTTTTAGCGAAAGCTGAAATCGGTCATTTTGACCAGAACACCACATTAAAGTTAATGCATTAAATCACTAAGACATATCCAAACACTGCTCAACCTGTTAACACAACAGGATCAGAGAGGCTGTTCTCAAGCTGAATTGTTCCTAAGTCGTTCTATATGAAATTTCATTCTATATTTGCCGTTTGAGGTCATTTAAATACAATTACTGCTCTATATAACAAAGTGATATTGGCTAAGACTTAGCAGAAGTATCCGAGGGGGTACTGGGATGCTCACAGACACATGCAAGAATGAACTGTTCCTGGTTCAAAATACAGACTTACGAACATTTCTGGACATTAGTCAGAGGTTATTCCTATCTACTAATGTTTGTATCTTGGGGATCTGCTGTACTCATAATGCTATTCATTTGTGGACCTGATACAGTTTGTCAACAACTGTTTGAGATCCAAGTCCAATATTTCTAAATTATGTGCATTTAAATCTAATTCCTGCTCATATAAATGCATAGAATTCATAGTCATTTAAAAAAAATGTCAACCTTTTGTACAAATAGTACAGAGTGGTACAAGGTAATACAGACAGACGGTTGGGTGCTAAAAGTACCTGTAGCTGTAGGACCACCTGTTGTATGTGATTATTTGTGACATTGATGGCATAAGGATTGGAACCAGATAACAGATGCTTCCATCTAACCAGTCTGCTGGGCTACTAATGAATCACAAAGCCCTTGAATGCTAAGTGGCATTTGAGAAGTCCCAGGGTATGCTTGTTTTTTCTTTGTCAGACCGGTTCTCCCAGTGCACCTGCACTATGACAGCGAGATGCCTCTCTTCCAGCGCTTCATACGGCCAGCCCACAGAGTTTAAGGAGAGGGCTTTTGCCCTAATGGAGAGTCAGCGCTTTAAATGATAGAAATAAACTGTTTGTGTGGTCATATATTTCCAAAATATAAGTACACTTCCAAAGAAGTAGCATCCTGCCAGCTTGATTTCCTGTCGATCATGATGCCAAACCTATCAATGAAAGTGACTGGTGGGATGCTAGAGATCTTTTATCTGAATAAGCAGCATCCTTTTGCCCCCTACAATTGACTTGCACACATCAGCTGTTGTCTGCTGCGATCAATTACTTTGGATGAAAGTGACAAGGCTACTGCACCTTTACAGCAAGCCTCAGCCCAAGGAGTGATGGGATGTCTCTGTCAGCAAATCTATCTCTAGAAATTCAGGCCTCTCAGCTGTGACACATGCTCAAACAGCAACAGAGATGTGACTACGGTATGGAAGAGAGGTGTCAGTTATTGAATGACCCCCTCATATATTGGTGGAAAAGAATGGGGTGTCAGAACAAAAGTGGTAATAGACTGGAATACATTAAATGATGTGGAGCGTCCACTGGACTGGAACCAATTCTGCCCATTTCTTTAAAGCTCAGTTGGCCGGGAATCAGCGGCGGGGAACGCGTACCCATGTGTGGTTCAGGGGATTATGAGAGGGAGGGGAGAAATGAAATGTAAACAGAGCTCTGTGTGCCCAGACTCATCTTTTATTTTATCTGTATTTAGGTGTCACAAGGGGAGAAAGAGGGGGAAAAAAAATAAAAGTTTGAATTGAATATTTGTTTGTTTTTTTTAATCAAAGAGTAGATGATGTTCGGAATTCTATATTTATTCAGCACTCAGAATCCAGGAAAGTGTAAAATACTTGTCAAAATTTCACGATTACATAATACGTCGTTTTAATAAGCAAAGTAAACATCATTCATTGAAATCATTTTCTTAAGAAACATTGCTTATTTACCTTTTGAACTTCATTTTGAAATATGAGACCGAGTGTGTTCGCAATATGCAACAACTGATAAAGTTGACACTTCAAAGTGCATGTAGGGAGAGGAGAAAATAAGAAAACAAAAGGCTTTCATCCTTTTGCTAAGCCTTTTTTTTTAAAATAAAGAAAATAAAAATAATAAATCATAATGTAACACATTTGCATTTTGTGCTTCACCGCATCATCATCAAACATAATGCCTCTTGTGACTCTTATTTATCTGACATTTCAAAAGATTTCAAAGTGCATCCGTGCCCCTCCCCACCGTACACACTAACACATGCACACACACACGCACTCTCCCCTCTAGTCTAGTAAATCTCATAGCATCGTCTGTAAAAGCTGCTGGGATCTGCTATTTTGTTCTCTTTGGGATTGCTGCCTCTTCCCACTTGATCCAAACAGTCAGCTTAGGGAGCTTGTGGCACACAGGCGTACAAGTTGCCAAGGAGCTGTCACGGAGATGTCCGCACAAAGGATTTCTGCTGCAGACTAGTGGAGTTTGATATACAGAATAGCACTTTCCCTCGGTATTTGAATGTACATAGCAGTAGGGGGTGATCCAATTGCAGCCCAAAGAAACGCTGGAGTTTAAACCCAGTTTAGTAAAGAGGAAAAAAAAAAAAAAAATGACAGCTTGAGAAATAAATTGGTGTCGATGAGGTACAAGATGCAGCTTGACAACGCTGCCAACGGGATTTATTTAGCAGAAACATCATATATGCCATGCAAATGAGAATCAGGCGAAAGTGGGAGAAGGCAGTTGGGGATGCTAACATGGCAGTCATGTATTGTTCAACCCTGCACCCGAGACAGGGTTGATACACGGAGCATGAAAAGCAAGAAGAAATGGCTTATTTGTTTAGACGTGTGCTCAGAAAACAATTTGAAGCCTTTTCCAATGCTTAATATCAACGTGTTTTTTTCCTCACCAGACTGCATTTCTTTTTGTCCTTCACTTTCAATGAGTTTCAATACAAATGGTGAAACAACCTAAAACAATAGGATATTGTCTTCTATAGAGTCAAACACTGCCTCGTTTTCTCCTCAGCACACCTTTGCTTACGAGCATTAACTGTAATAAGGGAGGCATGTTACATTACAACAAATTAATTATGGGTCTTTGAACAGTAAATAGGGGTTTGAAATATCAAGATTTTACTATTTATCATTTGTCAGAGTATTAAATCATTTTTTAATGTACTGTTAAGGTGTTTCTTTACATTTCCATAAATAGCCTTTGTTGCTAAGGTTTTTCCATGAGCGATTTGTGTTGATTTCGAATGGAATTTCAGCTTGAATATGTGTGCAAGTTCACATTTTACAACTATAGTTTGCTTAGGGTCCAGAACAGAACGGTGTTTACAGCATAAGCTCAAACAAGGCAACAAACTAGGCATTTAAATCATGCAAAGCTATTCCAACAGATTCCCACGCACAGAGAATGCGCATGATTGTTGTTGGTGTTGTTCCTGTCGAGATGCCCTGATGATTACTGGCACACCAGTCTCATTCGGTTTGGGCAGGTTTGGTTCAAGTGTTGAAAAACTCAGAGTGAATCTTCAGCCGCTGTCCATCTAATGGCATCAGAGACTCCAGAGAGCCCCCGACCACGGACAGCACTCAATCAGTCTGAGCCTTCAAACTGACCTTGCGCTGCAATCATCTGGCTACAGGGGATTAGGCAATCACTCAAACCACCTGGAAAGGACTGTTTGTTCACATCCTACAGCCTCCATCATATCACAGATATATACGTCAAAGCCCTTTTTTTTCCTTCCTTTAAGCCCTGGGATTCATCAATAACTTTCTGATGAGGGAACAAACCCAGTGTTTCACCCAAACAAGTTTACAGTGCCTGTTGTTCATTTATCCCCCTTATTTCTATTTTTTTTTTTTTTTTTACAGTTTATTTCTTAATTACAAATTACCATCAAACACAAATCTCAACTGAAGATGTTCAGTCCTTCCAGTATGTCTTTCTGGCTGAAATGCTGTCTTTTTTTAATCTAATAGCAGAACATAGTTAATGCAAACCTTGGAATGGGTACACAATTATACCGATATCCAATATATTTACTGACCTTGAGTCCTTTAAAAAACATCACTGCTTGCTTTCTCATTTTTATAATTTTTTTGTTATTTGGAGGAAAAAAAATCAACATTAATGTTGATCACACTGTCCTTCAGTAGAGACACTTCAGCACTAAATGGGAAAAACACTGCTGTTCTTTACTGCTGTTCTTTTATTTCCGTCTTATATTTAAAGCACTTTATGTTATGCAGCTGAATAGCTTTATGGAACCATATAGAAACTAAGCACATAGCAACGCAGCTAGCGACAAAGCTAAAGCTGTCCTTGACTAAAGAAAATCATAGATAATGTCATCCAACTTGTCAACTATTTCACTAATTTCTGCCTGATTGATAAGTTGATTTCTTGCTATGAGGGGTCAGCCCTTGAAGAAGTATCTATAAGGAATGACGCACAATGGTGTGGGAGTGAAGGTTGAAGAAGCTACATATTTCTTTTTTGAATAGTACTGTATTAAAACTTTGTCACGAAAGGTCTTTTCACTGGCCCTCAGTGTCCTTCAAGAATGTAAAATTAAATTCCAGTCGCCACTCTCCATGACACGTTACTGCATAATAACTAATAGCACAATAACTGGTTTGCATATGCATTTAAATGGGATGCCACCTGTTTGAGAGGAGCACCTACAGCATATATTCAATGTCAAGCCTTTGGTGGAAATAACGCAGATAAACCTGGCATTCATCTTTCCGCGGGTTCAACTAGTAACATTTCAAAAACGTATCGAGGCGACTGCACTCATCAGTGCCGCGTCTGATAGAAGCCCGCTGCCCTAACTCCGCAACACTTGACCAAACGGCGGAAGCTCAATGATTATTGCATGAAGTGCGGCAGCCAGCTCAGGAGTGATATTCAACTCGAGACATCAAAACATCGACTCGGCTCGTCCCTGTATTTACAGCCAAATGTCAATGCGTTACTGCAAATGAGACGGATTTGCTCGCAGTCACTTTCATTCCCCCCCCCACCCCCTCCAACCGTCGTCTCTATGGTTTTCTTTCTATCTATCCATAAAGTATTGTTTCAGGAGCAAGCAAAATAAAACAACAAAAAAAAAATCTCTCCCTCTACGTGATACTTCCTGCATCCAATTACGGGACACATTAGGGTAATTTTCTCCCAGTGCTGCATTTGCATTCTGTATGAGACAGGCGACGGGGATGTCAGTCATTAATCATGGCCCATGAGGGCTGTCAGAGCATTGTCATGCTTGTCAAATGTCTGCTCTCTAAACTCCCTCCAGTTATCAAATCCAGATCTATGACCCACCTGCAAAGCTTGACAGAGCTAGAGGTGACCTCTTTGGAGCAGGTAAAAGCACGAAGGGAGGGGGGGAGTGTGTCTGTCTGGGTGTGTGTGTTCATTTGTCTCCCTGTCCTTCTTCTTCCGGCACCATGTCACTCTCTTTCTCTGCGTGTGTGTATGTGTGTGTGTGTTTCATGTTTGGATTTTTCAGCCTCAGAACTCTCTATTAGCTAATCGCCCTGCTGTTGCTTCTGTTTTCATGGTTTCCGCCACCGATAAAAACGGAATAGCTTACAGAGTTTAATAAGGGAGCTAATTGTGCGCAAACATAAAGAAGAACCCGATGATTAGATACCGCTAAACAATGCTAATTCGGAGAAGTAGGAAAACAAATACAACAACACAAAAATGGACAGGATTTCCCAGGGTCCGGTGACATTAAATCCATGCCAAAAGTGCCAGACATGCGACAACAGAATGAATGCAGTATTTGAATTGGCGATATGTCACCCCTTCTTTTCGGTCACTCCAAATAACACCTTGATGTCCATTATCTACACACATAATTGCTATATTGATTTTCCCTGTTGCTTCTTTCTTTTCATCCCTCCATGCTTTTGCTTGCCATTGTTCAATAGATGTTCTTGAAAGTAAAGGTTGATCGGCTAGAGTAATACTGTTTTGAAACAACATTTAAGGACCGCACTTTTTTTTTTTTGTGTGTATTTTCCATATTCGCGTACAAAATATATAAATATATACGTAAAAAACATACTTTTTTCATTGTTATTGACCGTTTTCACCGCACGTTGTAGTATTTTCCCCTTTTTCACTCCCTAATCCCTTTTTGAGAATTAGATAAGCCGACACAATCAGTGTTGCCACAGGTTTACCACAAGTTTATGGAAATAATCACAAAGTCAACAGACCGTGTGGTGGGGTCTACCGCATTAATTATCCATTTAGTGATCTATCAAAAAAAAAAAAAAAAAAAAGTAAAGCAACAAATAAAAACCTCTAACCAAGGAAATAGATTATATATTCAAACCACAGAAACAACACACAACAGCGTTGTTTTGTTTGATCCTCCGGATTTCAAAGAGGAGGGAGAGGCGTCCTACCATCGGAGAGACTCTGGCAATAAACTCCATGGAGGAAGAG
The DNA here is from genome assembly GCA_030544235.1 of Lepturacanthus savala. NCBI lineage: Eukaryota > Metazoa > Chordata > Actinopteri > Scombriformes > Trichiuridae > Lepturacanthus > Lepturacanthus savala. The sequence goes on from CM060464.1 coordinate 7,833,855, forward strand.
CTTCAGGGACTCGCTGCCTTAACTGCAGGAAAGCTGCGTGTGTGCTGAACGTGAACAGGCTTGTCAGGCACTGCGGCTGCCCTGTGATACTGTCTTTAGATTCACACAAAGAACTCGCAGTAAAAGCAGTTTCTCTGATGTACTTCCTCAGTGCGAAAGGGGCACAATGTGAAGTTCTTTATTATCTACAAGGCAAGCTAATGCTATGAATGTGTCTACCTTTTCTTTTTATTTTAACTTTGGCAGAAAAACCCTGGGAGAATAAAAGAAAGAGTAGTTGTTGATTAATTCAGTTTAAAGAAACACATTTTGATAAATGATAAATGTTTTTGCTATTATGCCGTATGTTGCAGATTGATTCGAGACAATAATGATTCCATCAATAGCCGGGTCACAAATAGTGCATTTGCTTTGTGGTGTCGGGCGGCTTGTTCCCACGAAGAAGAAAAAAAAACCTCCTCGCAGTAAACATTGTGTAATTCTGTATTAAAAGAGTTTGTGTAATGTAAAGTTTATGCAGTGTATACAAAGGAGAGAGGACCTTCGTTAGTACAATGGATTCTATGGCTGAAAATACCGACAAGAAAATGTGTTCTAACCTCATTCAAAGGGAGACAAGGCTAAGGGTGAATAAGGCAGTACTGCTCTGCATGAATACTACTTCAGTAACAATATTATTTAATTGAAAAAGGAGAAAAAAGGTGTTCAGTGTCAGTGAAGTAAACAAGATCCACATCTTCTCGCATCATATTTTCAGGAGTATCCAATACACGTTTTGAAATAAAGACGCACCATTACACATATCACAGGGAATTCATATGGGGTCACCTGAAAAAAACAAAAAAAACTTTAATTATTTATTAAATGAAATAAAAATTTGCACTTATCTCTTCCTAGTTATATGCTTCTATCGCAATGGTATAGCATAGCATTTCCATCCACCTTTTCTAATTTACTTGAATACTTGAATGGAAACGGTAGACTTTATATATATATAATGCAGCTTTTAGCTATGAAAACAGGTTTTGGGAATAATCGTGACTGACCCAGATGTGACGTAATGGTACGTCACGTGACGCTGTAGTTTTTAAAAAAAAAAATGGCGGCAGAGAAGAGTGAAGGGGACGGTATGTGTGGAGGGGCGAAGAAGGAGAAACATTTCTACACTTAATAAAAGAAGAAAAAGAACCAAAGCTCCAAAGCTAATGTTCTTCCCAGAGCAGACAGGTTATCCAGTAAATTAGTTAAACAATTTCAGCAAATTATGATGTAATGTCGCAAACTCTCCATCTCCCAAAAATCGCAAAGCAATAACGAATGGAAACAGGCATCAATTATAATTTTTCTCAAAATCCGCTCTAAAATTTAGATTTGAATGGAAACCGAGATACTAATATGCTCGAAATGGGTTAAAAAAAAGGAACTTTCACTTGCAACGCACTCTAACTATTACATGATTGAAAACAAACACATGCCTTCACATGCATTCATGCCTGGGGTCAGAGTTTTGTGACAACTGAGTGAGTGCGGGACAAAAAAAGGTTGAGAGCTGCTGATCTACTGTCTCCTATTGGTCATTGCTCTTTAATGGAAGGGGGAGATTTTCTGGCACAGCTTTGGTCCTCTAATGTCTAAGAGGACAAGGTCAATGTTAATTACGACCAATTACCCCAAATTTTGACTAATCATTTGGATTCTCGATGATGGCAGTGAAGAGCACGGTGTCTGACCCTGTTTCAAAACCTCCCGTACGCCACTGAAATCATATGAGGTTATTCAGAGGGCCCGGCCATGTGGTTAATGTCATTGTCATGGCGCTCAGTCGACTGGGTGAGTGCTTGTGCCTTAGTGATAGATACGGACATTTTCAGCCTGGAAGAAACCACTCCTTAAAAAAAAAAACAACCAAAAAAAATTCAGTCTCTTGTATCCCTCAAGCTTACAGTATGCAGCAATGATTGTACAGCATGTCCCAGATTCCTCATTCACTCTGGTTCATCTGTTGTCATTCGTGTTGGAGAGTCTAGTTTTCCCAGAGATGTGGAGAGCAGTTTTCTGCAAGTTCCCAGGAGTAATTTCTGCAGCGTCCCTAAAGGTTGAAAAGAGATGGGAAAGAAACTCTTCAGGACCTCTGCCCTCGCTGTGCAGAATACCACACAGAAAGATGTGAAGCATGAGGGAGGAGATGCTGTCAGTGGTGTTGAAAGTTACCACAGGAGGATGGATCTGTTGAAATATGTTCACTAATTTACGCAGCACGCTGCTTCTTCACTCACTTCACTTCATTCTATTTCGGTGTCTCCTTTTGTCTTAGCATCTCCTGTTCTCTCTTTTATGTGAGATTATGTACTTTCTTTTTACAGTTATAGTATCACATTTATGTTCTCCTGAAAATCATTATATCTCAATGAGGTTTAAAACAAAAAATAAACTAAATCAATTATAATAGCTATGTTTCTCTATTATAGATTTCTGAATCGATTGGATTTAATTAACTATCTATTAACCATTTATTTTTGATGCATTATATAACACCCAATCAATTAAAATATGGTTTGTTTCTTGCAAAATCATGATAGTATAGAAGGTCAGTGGACTCAGTCATATTGGTAATTTAGATAGAGTGAGACATACAATCTTCTTTTTCCAAAGTCTGTTGTATTCACTTGACATGAGTCTGTTTTCTGGTCAGCAACATTTCTCTTTGTGCTGTAAGGGCAATTCAGGTCATATTGCAGCCATCTCATTTTCTCACATACAAATAAAGCCACAGTTTTATCCATCTGCTGACCTCATTTTTGTGGCCAGGCTCAAATCTTTGAATGGAATTTTCTGTCCGTCCACCCTCCGCCGTCCCTTGGATGTTGTTGGCATGTCTCCGAAGCAATTTTCTCAACTATGAATAATTCACCAGATATTATTCCAAAGGTCATCTTATAGTAATTAGTACCCTGCTGTTGACTAAACAGCCTCAAGGTACCTGATGGCCAGTTTAATTACAATTTGAAATGAGTGTACTGTTTGACAATCTCTATATGTTCTCCTGACACTTCAACAGATGACACCTTGAGAACTAAGTAGGCTTACAATAACTTAGCTTGTTAGCATATGGGGCATGTGGGGTTGAGACAAGACACAAGCACTGAGTGCATTGTTAAGATCACAAAGTCCTTTCTGTTCAAATATGTGGTAATTACTGGAAATGCAGATTGGTGTAGTTGGGTATGCGTGTGTTTTGACAGTACGGACATCCTTGGCGCTGTCACTGTCTCATTATTAGCCAATTACCATGGAAATCTAATAGGGGCAGGTCACAGCCTCTGTTAAGGAGTGCAGGGACTTAAACATATGCTGAAGATGCCAGAGTCCAGGATGACACAGTCCAGCAAGTCTTTGGCATGTTATGAGGTACATGACAAGGTTCTTTGTGTCGCGTAAGTCGGGAGTCGGAGGAGACGCATCCTGTCATGTTTCGTTGTTGTGAACATCAACCCCTGCACTATACTGAATGCTCAAGGTTCCCTTGCTGATACCTTGTCTGTATTCATACAAGAATGGTGGATCGAGAATTATTCAAAAGAGAGTCAGGTAGGGTCCATAGCTCAGGGGAATTGCAAAAGCTGTTGCAGAGTTTGCCTTTGAGGCATCAAAGCTCCCATGGATAAATGGATGGATGGATGGTTGGACAGATGGGTACATGGATGAATGAATAGGTAGTAAACAAAACACAAGCAATGACCAAAAAAATGATAAAACCCCCCAAAAGTTCCATGTACACTGTGTGTTTTTCTGTATCTTTACTGTATTCAACCCCAGTTGGCCACATGTAGAGTAGACTTGAGGTGTCAATGAAAATGAGAGAGCTGATGGTGCAGAGAGTCTCAGTACCCCACAGTTGATATTCTGACCAGATGCATCACATAAATGAATGGATACCTTCTCTACTCAAGGCCTAAACTCACATTTACATCTTTGCCGTGTAGAACTAAAAGGCTAAAATTAGGGTTTATTATGTTATATTGATTTTCTTCTGAAATGCATATGCTACTTCCTACAGTCTATGGTCTATGCTGATAAGATAATATCTGGGCAGTCTAATGAGAAGAGGAGCGAACTTGTGACGGGAAGCTCATTGATCTGTATTGTTGGATCAAAAAATGTTGTAGCTGATCAATGAGTGCTCTGCCCTTCCAAAACAGAATCCATCAAAGTGCCCTTTAGACTCTAAAGGTGCCATGTGCTACATTTTAAGGCCCAATCATTCATTCTGTAGACCACATAGATGTAAGATATATTGATATAAATAATGGTAAATTGAATATCAGCATTTTTATTACATTTCTAAAGTCATTATCACTATTGCAGTACCACAGTTTAAAATATTAGTGTACATAAAACATAGAACCCCTTCAAAATCCAGAGCATATATTTGGTGTGCTGTTTATGAAACGGATGATGTAGAATAATGTAGTTGACATAGAACAATTATAGCTAGTTTTATGTATTCACATCACATGGAAGGCAGTGATAGAACTATTCCAATAGTTAGAAGTTTAAATGTTTAATTAAAATAAATGTAAAGCAGTGGTAGTCAGCATATTCCTCATATGTGAAATATGTTGCTTGCAGTGATAAACCCACATGAAATGTTGACTTACGTGTTACATTTGTATTGCTGTGATACCCCCTTCACTGCCCAGCAGCGAGTGGAAGAAGGAGGTAGTGAGTAGCTGGTGAATGTAGTGGAGTATTTAGCAGCTAAACAGCTTTTTCCTCCGAGACCAAATGCAGAGCTAATAGCAGGGACTCCAGATGAATGCTAATGTTGCTCCCAAGTGCCAAATACTATGGCTTGCGGCTAAAGCCAATGCAGAAATACCTTAAAATGCCACTGACGACCACTAGATGCTGACACCAAATAATCCCTGGCTCCAATCGACTCCTATTCAAAAAGCATCAGCTTGTCTTGGGGCCCTTTGGTAAATACACCGGTGGTCATTTTGGAGGTTATTTTTCTGTTAACATAAAAAAATACCATTTGGAAGCTTACATTAGGTATTGATATCTTGCTTCTGGATGTTGGTTGACAGCTGTGATTGATAGTTCGCTCACCTGCTGCTCTCCAAGACTCAGACCAAATAATGTTACTTAATGATACTCTAACTCCTTTAACACATTAAGCCAAATGAACTATTAGCTTAACATGTGTGTGCAGCACTTGTTTCCAGAAAGATAGCCTTCACCTCTAAGGTAGGTTATGCCAGTGTGTGATGTAAACGTGGCAATATTCATATTCACCAACAATCAACTGCAGTTCTTGATGTCTGTCTTAGGTTTGTGTGTGTGTGTATGTGTATGTGTGTGTGTGTGTGTGTGTGTGTGTGTCAGGTTGAATTATTGCTCCAGTGGTATTCATTTCCAGAAATAATGAAGGTGAAACTCCATGTCTAATTTAGTTTCATATCATTAGTTAGACATAGACAGAGATATAATTGCAATAAAGTGACCGTATGCTGGCTTCATATCTGTCACTGACATGACAATGTTCTCAGGCAAAAACCTGTTCAAACAGCAATGTAAAATGAAGGACAAGCATGATCTGTGCATACTTTGGGGACTCAATATTTAATGGCTCAAGTAAAATTCAATGACAAGAAAAATCATTTCACTATGGAAGGTCATTTTTTCATAGATTTAAATGGGATATCTTACAAAGGCATGACAACACAGTATAGCTTTAATGGACCAATACAGATTCGCTGGCAAGCATTGAAGCCTTCTCTCAAAGCAAACTCGATCTGTTCTCACTGATGACTAATTTACAAGCATATAGTTAAGTCTTATATTTTGATATAGTTTTTGTACAAGTTACATTTTGTGTACATAAAATATCCTGGCAAGGTGCATGCCAGTATACACATATGTGAACAAGCACGCGCACACACACACACTCATACATGCAAGAACAAGTCCTCTCTCTCACACACATACTAGATCACTTATAAACACATTCAAACATACTCTCATTAATATTATGCATATGTAACCATTTACATTACAACAGAGATTGTCATCTCATCTTTTCTTATGTTTTCCCTTTTTCCTTTTGATAGTGAATTCCAATATTTTAGCCTGTAGCCTTTAGTCCATGTATCTTTCCAGTTTGTAACCATTATTATTAGTTCTTAGGGGTACTGCTATGTACAGTGTAGAATCCATTTTACCTGACAGAATAGATATTCGTGTGTACTTGGAGGCATAAGTGGTACGCACACTTCACAAAGTTTGAATGTGTCACATTTGTTTTTGTTCCATAAGACAGACAAACAGGTAGAGCAGTAAACATCAATACTGACACTGAATCTAATGATGGGTGCATGAGTTACACAGTCAAGTGTCAAAACGCCTTGTGGAAGTCCAAACTGTTCATGCAAATTATGACACAGGTCAACATGATAATCATGACACGCTTTTCGAATTGAAAAATGTCTGAGGGAAAAAAAAAATGCAGTGTTCAGTTCACTGTATAGTATCGTTGTTATTTATATCATTAGGAGAGACTGGGATAAACAGGAAAGTAACAGTGAAAGAATAATCATGCAAAGTGGAAAACACTGTCATCAGTCATGACATTTTGTCTATTTGCCTGTGTTTTGTGAAAGATGAAAACTGCTGCTAACTCAGAGGAGCCTCGACCCCCCTGTTAAAACAAATTCACATTCATAGGTATGCTCTTTGACTAAAAAATAAATACATCAAACACTGCCAGTTTTTACCTCTTGAAGTGCATCTGATCAAATAAAATGGGACTATAGTACACAAAAAACTCATATTAGTATCCAAAGCAACATCCTGCTGATGTGTAGGTACATTCATGCAGTTAGAATTCCTCAAGAAGTTGCCTTTTAATGATTGTAGCTGCTGTGACATTACAGTACACAGGAGTTATGTAAGCAGATTAAATAAAACACAGTGAGGATTACAGATAGGTAATATTGTGCATACTGTACACATGTGATTGGATAAATTATTTCATTGTTATTACAGTGTGACCATGTATCATCCCATATGTATTTCATGGATATTCTCTCCCTCCATGATATGAGGAAGGGCACAATTTCCTGTGTCACTTTCATAAGCAGTCCAACGGCAAGGAATGGCAGACTGCAAATCTTTTTTTTTTTTTTAAACCGAATTGTTGTCATTCTTTATTTTTGTCGAAAATAATCAAAGCCATAAATTTATTTGCCCTCCTTATTCATTTAGATTGTAAACAGAGACTGAACAGTGAGATTTTAAGGCTCTCTGCCAACTTTTGGATCATTTGTCAGAGCGATTTCGGTTTTCAGTGACATTATGATGCATGTTCCCTTTGATATGCGCTCCTTTTGATTAAATATGTATTGTTTATGCCATTTGGCGATACATGTCTATCCTGTAACAGTGAAATGAGATTAAAAGTGATTGGAGAAAACAATGAAAGTAATGGTAAATAAGCTGAAATTGGATTCCCGAACAGGGACATTTTCCACAATTGATGTTTATAGGAGGATTTACTTAAGTTTCTTGGTTTGAATTAAATTCATTTTCGTAATTGACTGAGGTGAAATTCAATTGCCCCTTTCCCTGTCCTTGACAAACCGTTCCTTTAAGTGATCATTTTACTGAGTCTCAGATGAATCCTCTTTATAATGATAAGAGTCCTGACCCGAACTATCAGAGAGAATAGCTGTGGTAGCTAAGAGCATGCAAACACAATTTGCCTTGCACCTTCCCTCGAGAATGCCACGTTGCATTATAGATTTAGGCCGGTTCCCAATTTGCAAGATGGTACAAGAAAATGAATCACATGAATCATATACCTGATGATGTAGACACCTGGTTTGGATGTTACTGGAAAGAAAAATGAATATCAGCAAAGTCACTTATTGCTGTAGCAATAGATTATACATGCACCCAATCTGTTACAGCAGCAAGTTAGTCTGGAGTAGTTATCATCATCAGTACAATTTACACACACAGACAGTGATGCAGTGTGTGTGCATGCTGAATCCATGGTGAGGGGCAGCCTGGAGGGAGGTCCTTCCAAATAGTGCCAATGACTATTCTTAAGATAACTGCAAAAATAACATTTACATCAATAATTCAGATGGACTCAGGGCATCCTCCCACTCTGGTCTATTATTCCAGTGTCAACACATAGTAAAAACTGATAATAGGAATTTTGCAGTCAAACTAAGATGTATGAAAATGCACAAAATTAATGAATCGCAGGAATGTAGGTATTATTTATACTAGGATGTGAAAAGAGGGAGGAAAGAGTGGAAAGAAAGCTCCTGTTTTTGAGGTTTGATCACCTTGTCATTGCCTCTGCACATGCAGAGCATGTTTCTAGTTACCCAAGACAAGGGAAAAGAAGAATTCCGGACCCCTTGACCACAATGATGGTCGCTACTGAGATCAGCCGTCAAAGTAATTAGACTGAGAATTTCATAATTGGCTCCATAGCTGTTATTATGCGAATATATCTGAACGGCAAAATGTGAGTAGAAGTAGAAACAAAGGGATGGAAACAAAGGGCGTTTTTTTTCCAAAGCGCATCTGTCTGCACCTTTTCAAGGCTAAGCTACTGAGATAATGCTAGTTGTGAAGAGTTTCTTAATGGAGTTGGCAGAGATGGAGCAAACCGCCATATGGAAAACATCTTGGGTACGTGCGTGCGTGTGAGTGTGTAATATTTTGTGTACTAGTCCGTGGTGAATTCAAAAGATTACCGGTGCTGTCTACTATTGGCCTAGTTATGCTTTGTGGACTTTGTTTTTTAATCCTTCTGCAGTCCCCTGACCAAAAATAGACTTCTGAAACACGTTCAGGCAAGACAAAAGAAACATCTTCCACCACCGGAGGAGTTTGTGCTGCGTGTTATACAGAGCAATAACTTCACTAGAACTTGAACAGAAACACCATCCACCCAGAGTTCATAATTAACATTTAGCCCGATTCAGCTCACTCGACACAAAGCACTTGCATTCGCATTTGTTTCTGTGCGAGGAAATGGTCTTTTAGGACACAGTTCCACAGCAAGCTGAGCCCGAGAAGCTTAAAGTGTACGTTGCCCTTTCTTATCACTAAGCAAATATCACAGAACTGAAAGCAAAAGCGTTTTTGATTTTTTTTTTCCTTTTTTCCTGTGATGGAACTACTTTGGTATAGAACTACCTTTTTATGTATTGTACATGGGTCAGCTACTGTATGTTGTTCCGTTCGAATGCATAAGCCGTCGGCCTGATCCCATATGGTTTTTCTCTGAAAAGTATCATCCTGATCAAATCCGTTCTCAGACGTCTTCATTAGTAAAATCGAGCTGGAGCTGATCAGAGTTATTAAAACGATGCGTACCTCCACGTGTACGCAAACATACCGGTCGTTAAGTCACTGACAAAAAAGAAGCCATTCATGGATGGAGTCACATGTATGTCAGGTCAATGAAGATCTGCCTTTTACAACTGGTGCTCATGTAAGAAGGAGCTGCTGCCCCCGCCAGTTGGCGTCTGCTGACCAGGAGAGGAGAAGCTTGCCAGGGGGATGACCTTGACGGGGTCCTCCTTCTTCTTACTACTGTAGTGTCTGTCCAGGGTGTTGTAGAACTCCGGTCGGTTGATCACTTTGTCCAGTTCATCTCTTTTGGGCACGGACCGGCCCAGGGTATGGCGACCATCCATGACCCCCATGCAGCCCATGTTAGCTTTGGCTCCGCGGGCGCAGCTCTGCTGGAAGCCAAAGGAGGGGAGCGTGCCGGAGATGGCGGTGGTGGTAGGGGTGGACGTGGGGCTGTTGCTGCCAGGACCCTGGAACTGGGCCAGGGCTGGGGGCATCCAGCAGCTGTCAGAGTGGCCCAGTATCAGACACTCCTGGGTGCAGGTCTCGGAGGCCTCAGCCAGGGCTTTCTGCAGGTTCACCTCGATAGCTGCAGAGAAAGGAGAAGGAATAGAAAAGAAGCGAACAACGGTTAATCCAGCACATCGGGAAAGCACGGAACGTACAGCTGGTGTGCGGTGACTTTACAGGTGTGCCGCCGAAGCGTCGAGTGAACTTATGAATCACAATGAAAATAGAAGAAAGTTGTCATCCTATCAGCGGCTGACCCACAAAATGTCAGCCTTTTAGCGAAATGAAAGTCGGCGATAAATGTTTCATTTCATCTTGTAATGAGAAAAACACTAGCAGAGCTTTTAATTTCCACTGGTACTCCCATGACTATGTGTGTTTACCTACAATATGCAGTGAATTCCCTGTGGCTTAATTAGAGTTAGAAAAAAAAAAGTGTCTCGCTGTTTGTGTCTCGGATTGAATTTACTTTATTAAATATTTGATGAACGTCTTAACAAAGCATTGTGTATTTTAATCACTGTCACTGTGGCACACCTTAAAGCCTTTTGATCTTTCGGAATCCAAAATGAGTCTGGTCAACTAAGAATAAATTAATAAAACCCTGAGTGCTGTCGTCATCTTTAACGTTTTCAGGCGCACCGAATACACTTGTTTGCGACATTTTTCCGACTGTATGCAAGGAAGGGAAGAAAAAGATAGAAACTGAATAAGGACGTGACTGGGCAATACTAAGCACTCAAACTATCTAATCTCATTATCCCTGCACTGACATCACATGTGGAATGAGTCTGGAATGAGGCCTCAGCATTGAGCCTCAGCAATAAAAGCCTGTCAAGCCAGATAATTAGAATGTAAAACAGTATGCAGCAAGGCAACCAGGAGCCTGCAGTGTTATGTTTCCTAGGCCATGCAAAGGAAAGAGGGGTCATTCAAACATCACATCGCTCCTCTAGGCCTCAGCTTCAAGCTGTCTTGTAGAAATTATTTAGTATATTTGCATAAGTAAGAATGCTGTAAATAATTAAATGAACTTAGACCCAAGTACACTGGAACGACTATTTCCTTCATGCACACAAGTTGCTCACACATGCATGCATGCTCTGGATATTTCAGTTCCACAATTCATTCCTGCCAATTTGTTCATAGTCTTATACTGAAATGTGGCCTTATACAGGCTGACAATTAATGGTCTGATTAATCTGTCTTATTGACACCGGTCTGGCTGCACAAAACTATCTAGATTCATGCGTTACACCCCAGTGCACTCACTTTTTTGTATTTCTGGGCTACCTCAGATTGAACAGCACAGCGTCAACTTTAATTATGAGAGCACTGTCTGAAAATGAATCGCCTGGTATAAATTGTGAGGATATATTTGGCGTGCCCGCATGGAGTCAAATCTGTCCTCTCCATATTGAACTGGAGCCTTGGAGCAGGAGTATATAAATCCCTTGGGCGGTAAATGTGTCACCTTTCAGAGGGTCACTAACTTCATTAAGGCAAAAATGGATGCTGCTTTCTCATTCTCTGAGCTAGCACAATAGGGCCGAGCCAAGTCTCAGTCGTGCCCTGACTCAATCTTTCCCCAAGTGTTTTCTGCTGTCAGTGATTCCTTTTCAGGGTACTGCCTTTTTTGATGAGGTAATGCTATTAGCATAAAACTTACTTCTTATTCCATGAGCATGCAGCCAGATGCATAAATAAATGTTCCTAGGTCCTAACACAACGCACACATTTAAAAGCGCATTTTTGCCCGATTTCATTCCCCAGTCTTCTATTTTAGTCGATCAGTACAGCCGAAAGGTGAAGCAGTCTTTAACGTGGCGTCCTCTACAAATGAAAGGTAATCTGCGGCTCTGTGACTTCACACAGCTTGAATTCACAGCAAATCTGTGTCAACAGCCTTCAGTGCTTTGGAAATTTACTTGCGATATTTCACATCCAAGCTCCTCCAAAAGACATAGGCCTGTGCTATTTTTTATTCCAGAAGGATAGTTGGCGGATTTGGGAGGGTGGGAGCATGGTGTGAGTGATGTCGCTGACAGCTCTGCCTGCTTTCGTCAGCTAGAGGTATGCCGCAGCCTGCTTGTGATGCCGCTGTCTTTTGTATTCCGGGGAAACAACTGTACCCCGCGGAGCTTTCGGGACGAAACACACATCACTGACGCCATGCGCGCATCCCCTGGTGCTGTGAATATTCTTTTCTACATTCCTTTCAAGGAAATTTGAATGGCAGACAAGTGGGGATAATGGCAAACAATGGGGTGTAATAGACAGCATGACTGAGATCAGTCCTACTGTTCTCATTTGAGATGATTCATCTCCGCCAAGCAGTGGTGATACGGTTGATACAGAACTTTGATAGATGTTTTGTTACTCCAACGATACAGGTTCAACCACCCCAGATAACGGGCTGCTGGTTGACTCCAAAAATTAAGTTGTATTCAATTCATGCTGAATCAAAGCAGCCCGCAGGCGAATCTGACTGCGTCATAACAGAATCAATTATCCATGATCTTGTTTTGTGTTTCTAGACACCCCAAGGTGCCACAGTTCTAGGCTTCTAGTTGATCTCATGGTTATACGCAAGGTCAATACCAGTGGCAGCCTACAGCAATCTTGTTCTGCAACATCAACACATCCTTTGGCCAGCCGTAGATCGAACACCACCGCATCCACCTTCAGCTGACCTTCCGTCCGCGTGGTCAAATTTAACAGCTTGTATAAACATCGGACACGTGTAAAAGACAGGTATGGGAATAGGGCACGGCATGCACATGATTCCGCAAAAGGCATTTTCCGCATGAAATGAAAACCGCGGCCAAATTAAAGTTGACAATTCTCCTGGACCAAGGCAGGGCTCTGCCTTTTCTGTAATGCACCTGTAGTCTTTTATTTTAAAAAATACATGATGGTTGGCCATAATAACTTGAATGCCTGCAATCTTTTGCTGTCCAATCATGTCCAATAGCCCTAAAACACGCTTGGAGCCTTATATAAAATGTTTGTTCAGACTGACCAAGGCACCGGCAAAAGAGCTGGAGTTGGTCCCCAGGCTCCGTGGCTGCCCATTGCTCCTAGTGTATGTGTACAGGCCGGGTCAAATGCAGAGGATACATTTCTTCACATGGATCAATAAGGTACTATTTCTTCTTCTTCTTCCTAAATATTTTAGGGCTGCAGTTTGTTGTTGCCACTCGGTAGTAGGGAAAACGGATATTAGCAACTTGCAATATAATAAAGTACAAATATCTTTCAATCGAATGCAATGTAGCACAACACAATGCTGTTGAACCTCCTAAAAGTTGAATAAAAAGCTGTCTAGTTACTTCTATTCCAGGACCAAGATAATATTGTAATGACTTGCTTTATCCATGATTTGATTTATCCATCATAAACAGCATCTGAGGTATATTTTACTTTTTAGTATGACACTATTAATCTGGTAAGTATTCGATCTGGCTTTTTTTTTTCCCCCTCTGATGGCTATAAAATTCACTAAAGACCTGACACACACAGAGCTAGGGCACGGATTAGCCACCTGATCAGGGCTTTCCAGTACAATACTCTGAGATATTTAACATGACAGTTGATGATATTTACTGACAGATCGAGTTACATCTTGATGAGCTTCACATTAAGGCCTGCACGCATATCATGATTCAACTCATTATTGCAGCGCGCACAAACTCATTATTGCTAATTAAAAGGATAATTGCATGCATCTAGGACATTAAATTCCTCAAACAGCCATCAGGAAGGTGGACTAGGGCCCTGAATCATCCTACAGTGTTAATTGGTGCACTGTTTTCAATAATTTGGCTTGAAACACATATGCATCATGCACACGTATTGTCAAATAAAAGCTTTATCACCTCGAGGACACTGACTCCATGTAAGCATGCATGGTTATGGTCACATTCGAATTATATTTGTTTACTGTGTTTGCCATGTTGTTAAAGGGGGGTAGGTCAAGCCCATGATAGCAGTACGATGGCAGAGATGTTCTTGTTTTCTTCAATACAAACACTTGAAAGCTGTGAAAGTGTTTCTAGTCACACAACAATCAAAAAAGCGCAATAGTTCACACATATTCCAGATTGTAGCTATGCCAAGAAAATACACCTTTGCCCCCCCTCTCCCCTCCCCCAGCGAATTATCGCCTACAGCTTACTCTGTGTCAGTTCATCTGGGATCAACATGTTTAATGGTGCTAAAATAAAAATGCAAAAGAGGCTGAATGAGATGTTATAAATGGAGACTTGGTCTTATCAAGAGCCGTAGAACCGTCCTGGAGTACCACAAGTACTACGGCGACCATGAGTGCCAAAATATTATCATTATCATATTATGTGTTCTATTATTGTGTGATAGGGGATGAGATGAGGGAGGAGGGGAGGGGGGGGGCACACAGAGGGTGCACAATTTGTCTTTGTGTCTGGAGGGAGATCAAAACACAGAAACAAGAAGAATGTGGGACATTCTTTTTCAAACAAATAGAATCTCAGTAGAAATAATTGGGTTTGTAATTACCGAGACTTTATCACTTCGCTAGGCCTTATACCCACTCCAAACGTACAATCTGGATAAGCAAATGGATGGTCATTAATAATAATAGAGCTATTAAAACCCCTTGGTGTTGCACTGAAAAGAGGAGATGGCATTACTTTCATCACAGCTCTGGCAATCATCATTTGAAGGAGAGACTAATGTCTCACTTTCACAGAATTACAAATACGAGACAGCCCACTTACATGCTTGATGCATTTCACCGTCCTCCCTGTTTTCTCAAGGCTCATATTTATGATGCACACTCGCGACCGATTCATAATTTTGATGATGTGTATTCATATATGAATTTGCGCGCTATTCAAGATGTTCCGGAGGCTCATGAGAGCGCTGTGTTTTGAAGGAACGCGCGACTACTATAAGTCCTGCATATACAGTGCTTTTAAGAGCGAAATAATATGTTTGCTCGGAGACAAGGTCTGTGACTCCCCGAGAATAAGCTCGTCTCTATGGCAATGAGTCTGAAAATTAACTTTTCTCTGCACGTCAGTCTCAAATACTATTTGGTTTGCCTCACTTTTATCAGAGGTACAGTATAATCCTTGGTGAAGGCAATAAGAGCTGTCGTTGTCACCGCTGGCAAGGGCACGGAAGAGGAAGTAAATATTCCATTGTAGCAATAAAACCTCAGCGCGCTCTTTGGAAAGAAAGGATCGGCTATGCCACAGAGGTCAGCGGCGCCATGTAGCGCTGACATATATTAGGATCTATAAGAAGGCATGCTGGGGTAGACAGCTTGTCAAGGCCTCCTGTAGAATTTTATTAACACGATTTTTTTTTCTTCATAGAATGTGAAATGGAACCGTATAAATGTCACCATACAGGCTTCATTTACAGGCCATCATCACCGGTGATTATATCATGTAAAAGCTGCATACCGGTGAATGGTATGCGTTACCCTATGATAATGGCATAATGGATTTCTCCACTGAGAGCACATTTCAGAGCAACCGTGTGGGGCAGCGATACAATGTGCGATATAAGAAAATGGCGGAGGCGCTGCTCCTCTTTTTCACCTTTTAAAACAAATAGTGCCAGCTGTAATGAATGGTCTTTTTTTAAAGGAGACAATGTGACGCAGATAAGAGGGGAGCAAGGTTGTATTCTAGACTAATTACTTTTGATGCGTTTACTGAGACGCCGCTGACAACGGCGAGTCTCCGAGCCACATACGTATTTATCAGCACTTGTGGGACCTATACAGTTCCTCGCTGTAATCCATCTAGCCTTGTCTTCTCCCGGCCCTTTTTCCCTTCCTAGTGTTTGACCCATTGTAACTGAAAGTAATTGCAGGCAGAAAACAACATCTAATGATTGCTTTATCTGGGAGTCTGAGAGAGTGAAAAGTCACCGACAGGTACTTTCAACAAAAGGAGGAGTCCTTTTTGTTCCCGACACACAATTTCAGACAACAAAGAATATTATTGACTTGGCTGAGATTAGAACACCAAAATAAATAACAAAGCACAGGAAGAGGACGGAGTGCACAAAGGAAGAAAGGAACCCTTGAACAACCCGGTGCACTTGCTTCATTCTTTTTGTTGCCACTGATTAAAAGTATGTTGTTGGTTGAAGTGCCCATTTCTCCACCGAGAATATACAACATACAGGCCGCATTTTATGTAAATTCCTTTATCTTGCAGTCACTTTTGTTGTCCGAGGGAGAGAGAGAGAAAATCATAATGCCTCAAGGATGTTTTAAACAAAAAAAAAAAAAGCAAAAGCCTGCATCAACAGCCACACTCGTGTGATTTCCATCAATGGAGAGGACACAGTTGGGGAAGGTGGACCACGGAAACAGCGTTCTTCTTGACACTTGGCACTTTTTTTTTTTTTTTTTTTTGCATGTGACTCCGGTTGATTGCATCTCCTTCATTATGTGTGGATTATTGGGCCTCGCCACCCGCAAACAAGACACCAGTGTGACCATCACAATCAGGCCCGGCCAAATACCCCGCATGGGCCGGCGAGATGAGAGGTGCAAACACCATAACAATCTGCAATCAGCACTCATCACCACAATGACACACAGAGAAGGAGGCGCAGAGGTTCTATTTAGGGGGGTTGAAACATCAAACATGCTCTTGTAGATGCAAAAAAGCAACACACACGTACGGACACTTTGTTTCTGAGTTTAAAATCTCACGGACAGTCCTGCAATTCTTGTCTTTGCCAATCTTTACCTGCACAGGGCACTAATATTAATATATATATATATATATATATATATATATATATATATATATATATATATATATATATATATATATATATATGAGAGAGAGTGTAAGCAAACTGTCACAGACAAGGAAGCAATACATAAATGCATATTTATAAGATTCATAAAAAATAAATATAGAAAAAAAGTGAATCCACCTTTAAATTCATTGCAGTTGGATGAATGTCTAAAAATTTCCATATTGTGTAGATAATGTGAGGTCTGGGAAATGAGAATAAAGAGCAGGGAATGAAAAGGAAGAGAAAATATTTTAGGCGGATTACAAAAAGGAAAGGAAAATAGGCTGATTAAGTGGGACCTGACAAAGCTCTCTTGATATTTGCAAGAAGATTGGATTGTTCCTGCAAGAATACTATCCAAACAACCGAGATTTTTTTTTTAAATTGTATTTTGGTTTTTATTTTTATTTTAAGGGAACGACTTTGATCTAAAAATGTAAATGTCACTTATTCACTTATAACGCTCTTAAGCTTCCCCTTTTAAAATCAAATTAGAAGCCCGCTCGAAGCGTAAGTCGGTCTTTAAAAGAATTAGGAGCTGGAGCAGCAACAGGAAAATAGTCTAATAAAAAAAAAAAAACAAAGCCCCTGTTCACATGATGGAGGGGAGACGCAGGAGACCGTACAGCAGCCAACGCCGCACTACATCCTGTGTCATGTAACAAGCAAATCCATCACGCTGACCCATTGCCCCCAATTATTATGGAAAACAAGAATGAATCAAATTAACATTGAAAAAGCTCCTCAGATCCGGCGGCCTGTCTCTATAGCCGATGGATTCGGCAGGAGGAGAAGAGGGTAATAAACAAGGTGCCACTGCATATGCTATATATCTTGCAGTCATTGATGATTAGCTCTGTTTTCCCTTAGCCATACATTACTGTTATTGCCTCCATGGCCGGGCAGATAGAAAGCGGATACAAAGGCATCGTGAAGCCCGTCTTTCAACAGATAACTGGCAGGCTGTAAAAACCACTCAGCACCAGCGGCAGCACGGACTGATCTTGGCCACGCTGGAAATTGTAATCTCTTATATGACAGAGCTGGAGAGCAGGAGATTCCGGCTGCGCTTTTCTCGCCGTTGTGTTTATGTACAGCCCTGTACAGTGAGGTATTTCTGAAGCGAAAATCACTCGGTGTCTCTCTTCAAATGTCAACAGCCGACGTCCCGGCGTTTTGTCCTACAGCGGGCGATCCGCAAAATGGGTAATCGATACGAGACGTCAGTGTCAGGACCAGACAATTCATGCCGCATCTTCCCTCCTCTCTTTGCCGTTTCTCTCTCAGACGCGAGCACCGACTGTATATTAGTATCAGGCGTAAGCGAGAAAACTTATATTTGCAATATCGGCGCGTCGTGTCGCATGTTAAAGGTTTTAATACGAGGGGCAGACTCTTCCCCAGATCCCCGCGCATCTACGCTTTTAAAGGTTTTTCCTTTTTCCGAAGCGCCACAGAGCCTCCTCCGGGGACAACTATTAATTTTTCACTGAAACCTCCCCTGAATAATGAATTCTGTCCTATTTATATGCTGTGATAAGTCCACGGAATGTCTAAAAAGGGGTTATCATGGAAAGGGTAAGTCTTTTCAGAGAAAGACCTGTTCCCCCTGCTTTACATGTTTAATTCATCCGCATTGCCGTGTTCTTGAAAGCAGAAGAAAAGTCATATCATGTATCGCCGGCGAATACATGAAAGCAGACACAAGCGGCGCATTCAATGCATCACAGCTTTACTTTTGCTGTTTTGATGTTGACTGTCACGATCCTCCACCCGAAACGCCACTGAAAGTTCAGATATGTGCCGTTTACTCCTCGGGGCCCCCTCTCGCTGACAGCTATGCTCTCACTAAAATCACAGGAGCACTCAGTGGCTTGCGTTAATGTTGCTGTCACGAGGCGCTTTATTCGGGGCGTGGCGCACGCCGGCATTGTCAACAAACATTCGCGACAGGAAGAGAATGACAGTCGCTATATCACAAGCAGAGAAGTAGTTTAGGCCATAAATAATGCAGCGTGAAGTGGGTTGTATTTCAACATTTGTGGAGGGAAAGGAATTTCAGCAAAAGCCTCCAGAATTAATAAAAAAAACATTTGATACTTTAAGCCTAAGAGCTGCTAAGTCTATAACTATTATTATATACTTCACCCATTTAAGCCCCGATTTTTTTTTTTCAAAGATTTCATCCATATAATTATATCAGTTGAGTCACAAACAAACATGTGTCTATTTAGTTGCTGCTTGCACAAATATTCCCATAAAAAACCCTATTTATCCCATATACATCATTATTTTTGGGGGGATTATTCTAAAGACTTGAATGTTTAAATAGATATATACGTGTCAGGGTTGAAATCCATAATAATCTAAATAAAACGCCCTCTTTCTGGGAGGGTTTTTCAGGAATTTTTAAGGACCGGAAGTTGATGAGGTCACATGAGAGGAAGCACTTCTCATGTCATTAGGAAACAAAGATGCATGAGTAACATTTCAATTTTTTATTTTAAGTATAAAATGACAGTCATAGACTTAAAGGCTCATTGGCTTCAATGGATTAAGATAAGTATTCAGTGGATTCACTTACTGCAGGAGAGGCTAAGAAATAAAAAAAAAAAAAAAGCCTCATTTTGCAGCTGTTGTATCAGCACTCCAAGTGACCCAAAGTATTCATTACAGTTTCACTCACAGACCAAATAACCAGGAGGCTGTCTCAACATAAAAACAGTGAAACACACATAATTAATAGATGTTAGAGCCAGTATTACCACTAACACACAGTGCTATTGACACAGATTGAGCGTGGCATTGTGATTCCAATACAACAACTGCAGCACATATAAATCATTGCAATTTAAATGCAATTATGAACGAAGTGATTAAGATTAAGCTCAAATTCTGTTTGATTCTGCTGGCATTCTGTGAAATGTCATACATATTTGAAATCAAATTAACACCGAATGACTGAATATTGATACCGAAAAGTGATTATAATCAAGAATTGTCCCTACTTAGTTCCTGAGAATAATCTGTTTAATTCTCGGCAATTATACGTTTGTCTTTGTTTTGGATTTGGACTAAATATGTTAACTATTTTCATCAAGCTGCTCGTGCTTGAAAAGCTGTTTCAGTCTCCTGCGCCGCGTTCGGGCTCTTCGGTGGCAAGTCTAACAGCTTTCCTTTCAGCGCCTAATCAGAGGTGTCTCCATAGGAGGAGGGAAAAAAAAAAAGAAGAAGATATAATGAAATAAAAGGGAGAAAGCTGAAAGTAGGTTAGCTGATTGTGTTCTGCCTGTGATGATGAAGAGAATGCTCCTGTGGCTACAACAGTCCACAGAGGGAGAGACAGCCAGTGAAAATAGCCGTTCAACTACTTTGCTCCGGAGACCGCCAGCAACCCATTGACCTCGATGTCTTGTATGCTGTTTAGCCTAGAGAGCTAACTATCAGATATTAACACCCCGCGTCTTTGATTTTGTGGCCTGTCAGGCCCTGAGGACGCTCGCATATAGTATTTGTCCCGTGGTGCCATCCTCTTTAATGTCAGCTGTTCCGTCCTCCTCCTAACGCGACAAACACCCACAAAGAGGCAAGGGTATGTCACATTTCTTCTGCCTGGCATCGAGTAACGGCTTTATAATGTTGACACATCCGAACGGATTCTGGGCATGGCACGGAGAGACGGGGAAGTTTTGCGAGGAGAGGGGGAAAAAAGAATCCCTGAATGTCACTGACATATTCGGGTGTTTTGTGAAATTGTGGGAGGAAAATTCACCAGCGTTTCTTGGCCCGAGCGTCGCCACCGCCGCTGCTGCTGCCACGGCGACGTCACTATTACATCCTGCAGCTTATTTCAAGCTGCCGAGTCTTGTGTGTGTGTGCGAACGTGCTACAGACAGAGAAACGGCACTCGTTGTAATTCAGTGTGTGAAGGCACCTATACCCATCTCTATGATAATTTCCTATTCACCATAAGCAAAGACAGCAACACTGATACAATTCATTTCCCCTTTATTAACTGGTGCGGAAACATGGCGCCCGGCAGAGGTGACTCCTGAATAGTGTTAATTTTGTCAGCCATTCCTTTTATTTAGCTTTATTTGGTTTAACTTTGACATTGCTTAATGTAAAATGGTGGACGTACTCCTGCGGTCCTCATATAGTGCACAAGATTTAAAAAAAGAAAAAAAAAACAAACTTTCAGCCTCCGTGGAATACGTCTAGAACAGAACAGATGATTTTTGGGTGAAATGCATCCATAATAGTGTATTTTCCACACACAATGGGCTTTTTTTTCCCCCATAAACATTTAGGGGCTTATTAAATGTTTTATTTTGCATGAGACCCTGGATCAAAGCCAATCGCTTCCAACAATACATTTGCCTACAAATCTGCAGCGTTTAATATAATAATCCCACCAAGGTAATAACGTTCCCACAAACGTAATACATAATTTAGTTTGCAGGGATTTGTTACATCTGCCGGAAGGTGAAAATCTTCAGATTTCAAAATTGTAATGACTTTCCCCCCAAAAAAAGAGAAAGAAATAAATCACTAATCCAATCAAAACCTCTCTCTTGTCACATCTTAATATCTGTAACAGCCAATGACATTTTCTTTCCCTCCGATTCTTGTCCTTTGGATTCTTGCCTGATCGAGTGTTGTTGCAGTTGAACCCCCTGTGAATGTAATAGTTATTACGCGTGTCGCGAAATTGCGTTTTAGGTCTGTGGTAAAGTCGTTACACTTGTCAGATTATTGCTTTAAAAGCTGCAGGTTTTGTGTAACGTTTGTTTTATTCATTTAGCGGGATGTTATTACATCGGTGGGTTTTAACAAACATCCGGTGAAACTTTTGCTGCGGCTTTATCGTCGCACGTAATGTTTGCATTACTCGTTTTGAGTTTGGCGTGTGACGTGCAGACCGGAGTCCAGTCAATCACGCTGACATTCAATTCACTCGGATTGATGACTTGCCACCAGTCATGCCATTTTATTATTTTTTTTTTTATCTCGGGGCTGATGTCCTTTTTATTTTCCTTCATTTCCGACTCTTCCTCCCGACACACGCTGATATTACTAATTATTTCAAACTATCAGGTAGACAGTTTTCAATTTCAATTAAGTCCCATCTACAGCGCTGACCTTGGGGTTGCTCTCCCAGCCCCCGAACACTTCCCCTGGCATTCACAGACGCCATTTAAGAGGAAGTTATACTCAATTTGAGCGAGCAGCTGCTGCGTCCACCAACATCAAGACAGAAGCGCGCTCCGTCTATGTATTCCGGTGACACACTTTGTGTGATAATTGATAGAATCCCAATTAATGCTTCAAGGCAGAACTGGCTACTTGGGTGCACCCCAGGGTTGCTGTGAAGGACAGATTTACAGCCATATGCGGCTAATCTAGCCGTCTCGTATGAGTTATGAATCTTAATGCATTGACGTTACGATGACATATTGGATGATGCAAGCTTATAAACATGGCTGTTCGCGGTATCAACACAAGGGTACATGTAGCCATAGAATATCACTCAATTAAATAAATAGAATGGGTAATCACATTAATGTCAATGCGGTTGCTATGGGTGCGGCGAACACCTCATTTGTGTATCTAATTAAAAAGAAAAAAACTTCCAGAAAGTAGCTGCGCCATGCGATACGGGCATGTGGTATGATATAATAGACCCTGCTGCAGAAATACAGAGGGCACCATGTATGTAAGAAAAAACAATTATGTGATATTGACAGCTAGTGCAATCAAAGGCTCCCCTGCCAGACTCAATGAGGTGCCAATCAACTGAGTGTCTCTGCCTCACGTTGCTGCCGCTGCCTTTCATTTCAGAGTCAGAGGAGATTCTGCCGTGGTGAATCATCAGTCAATAGCTCAGAGCTGATGCTTAATGCTGATTGATGACATTCACCCAGCCCCCAATTGCCAGCATGCCCCCTCCCACCACCACCACGACTACCACTACCACCAGCACAAGCTATCATCAACAATACCTATCATCTGCAATAAACAGTCGGGGTGCAAAATAAAAATCAGCGGAGGAAATCAAGAAACGTGCAAGCTTGTCCTGCCTGTAGAATTCCTGTTATTATATTATTATAATGACGGTAGAAGCCGTAGTATAGTAATAGTAGCGGGAAGGGTTAGGGTTGTTTTGATTGTTCCCAATGAGTTTGATTCCTCTGTCACCATGCTTTTGAAGGCTTTATTGTTTCTCTCTGCGAGAAACTGGTCGCTGATCGAATGTTACTAGAGGTCGTCCGTGAGTGATTGAAGTTATAATTAAAATAAATGATAAAGAGCCAGACGCTTTTCTCGTCATCGTCGCATGAGAATTAGAATGTCATCCGAGGCATGCCATTAACCGGCGATGACAAATACAGGCGTTGATGAACAACTAGGTAATTTTAGTGATTGTGTCAAATTACAATATTGTCATATTTGATATTTCTATCACACGGCCAGGTTTGCACCGGCAGATTAGTCCTCAGGAAGAAATGGCGAGTCTTAAAAAAGAGACTTCATGCTGCAGATCATCTCGTGGCAGTTTCCTACAGCCGGAACTCTAGTATTTCTTTCATTATCTCTTCTTCCGCTCTTCACCCACACATCCACTCACTCTTATTGACAGTGGCTCTCCAGGAGTCAACATATCCAAAGCCAGACTTAAGGAAAGGCTCGGTGTTAACCATCCATCTCTCTGACAAGTAGAATAAACTAATTTACTAATTTGCAAGCATGTGACCCCGGTCATTTCTATTCATAATTCATTATGGAAATATAATCAGACATCATACCTCACCTTAAGACAACATTGAGATCCGGGAAAAAAAAACAAGAGCGCGTGTAGCAGCGTTGTACGAGGGAGGTTAAAACCCCCCAAAAATGGCTTCAACAACGTATTGGGTGTTTAGAGACTGTGAGGGAAGTTCCCATCCCTTTTCATTTCAATTGCGCATTGATTCATATAGGTCTTTAAAGAGCAAGGTGCGAAAATTACCATTTAAAGTGGTTAACATGCCCCAGCTGGTATTCCTTTCCATTTTTATCTGGAATATTATTCATTGTCATTATTAAACATGTTGAGGGCACTTCTCAGGGTTTTTTTGCCTGGCTATTCTGTACATCTCGGCCACGGGTAGCGATAAACATACCGAAACCCTGTGAGGGGGGAAGAGAGGGGACTACTCATGAGGAGACCATGTCCTGGAGACACGTTCAAAAACAATTAATAAAAAAAATGCTACGGTATAAGGAACACATCACAATGATATTCTATATACAACACTTAACTCCCATTCTATTTCTCGTTCACTTCACAGAGCGAACAACAAAGAATTGTAAACTCTACTGGCAGAGGAAGAAAGGGTATTACATTTTCCAAACCTGAAAACTGTAAACTGAAAATACCTGTGAAGTGGATAATTCTGTCTGGGGGAGACATGTATTTTTCCCCCCTTTTCCTCGTGTCAACACAACTTCTTTTGAGGTGTGAAGCGATGTCTGTATGGACCTGATAAGTCTCTTATTCTCAGCAAAGAGTAATTTGCAAAATGCAGACGGCTGTACACAGACTCACCACATTGTTAATTAAATCATTCTGCCTTTGATGTTTTCTCAGGTTTTAATGGGAAAATAACAAAATCAAATAGGATGCTGTCTTCCCTTCTTGTGCAAATAATGATCCATGGATGGTGCATCAATTATTGAAGCTGAAATACTGTAAATAAATTAAATTAACCGTAAATAAAACTGCATGACTTCCTACTGAAAGCGAGCATTGTTTTTCTTCTTTAAAGCTGTCAAGGCACCGGCATGTGAAAGCAGGAATATATTATTCACAGTTATTTGCACATTATACCTGTTGCCAAATGAACATGGGCCATATGGTCAGGCAGCGATTGTAGGTGTGTCAAATCTAAAATCTTGTCTTTCCTCATAACCTCGTTATTTGAAGTCTATGAAAGACATTATCAACAAGAGAGGGAGCATTTTGACAGACGTTGGATATTTTGAATGTAATTTATCTCTCCTGAGACAGCTTCATTTTCCATTCTCACTCAAATCCCACATTAAAAATATACTGAGTTGAAGTCAAAGTAAAATATGAAAACAGCATGGGAAGTCACTGCAAGCACATTTACTCATGTACTGTAGTTATGTAAAATGTTGAGGTATTTGTACTTAAAGCTGTGCAATCAATTGATTTTTTTTTATTAAGTGTAAATTGTGTCTCAAACATTCTCCAAACTAAAAAAAAAAACAAGTTGAAACTATTTATTTGCCATTTAAATGTATTTTAGCTTGAGCTAGCTAACAGTTTCACCGTTCCAATGCTGCCTTCGGTGCAGTCGTAGCCTGTGTAGAAGGTTTTCTATCCTCACTGGAACTTGTGTCTCTTTCTGGGGGACTTTGTAAAATAAATCCTTACAGGTCCAATATTGACCATTTTATTTTCCATATTTTATCAATTATCGATAACGTATTGCAGCTAGCATTGATGCTAATTGCCAGATTGTTTCTCATATTATTTTGAAATAACCATTTTTGTCTTCTTCTTTTTACTAACCCCTAAAAATGATAAAAATGAATGTATGATATTTTTTTTTTTTAATAAAAGGTTGTAGGGTGGGCCTAGGTCCGCCAGGCTCACCAATAACGCTGTGCCAGCTTTACAGGTTACACTCACACAGCAGAAAAGCTAAGGTGGTGTGATAAGTGTTTGGTCTTCAAAAAACAGCGTGAGTGATTGAAATAGCAGAGGGAGGCCAGAGTGTTTTGGTTGAGAAAAATGGTCTGAAAAGTTCTCTTATATGGGAACGCTTCAGTTCCAAGAATCCGACGAGGATTTGCTGTAAGGTAATATCCACTCTCTTGGCAACACAACAAGTCTCTAACAAAAACACAAAGTCTCTCATGGTGAATAAATGCATTATGTAAGTAAAAAAATAACTGTTTGAATAATGATATGAAAATTGACCAAAATAATCATCATAAAGCCCTACTTGTACTTTACTTGAGTATTTCCATGTGACGCTACTTAATGTTAAACTCCACTCAATGTCAGATGGAAATATTCTACTTCCTTCTCTACGATATTAATCTCATAGTTACTACTGTGCTGTTACTGTTTAGATTGTTTAGAATTATCAGCCACTCTGAAAGATGGGGTCTGTCAGAGAAAACTGAAGTCAAGAACACAAGAACAAGCACTCCAGAAGGAGGGAGCGGCTACATGGATCCAAGAATTGTTAGCATTAACTTCCATTCATGTTATGACATCACAACAGGAGCTGTTTCTAAATGGCTCCTGATCAAACAGGTTTCAGCAACGTGACAGAGGGAGGCCAGACCGCAACAGCAGGAGTGGGTGGTTTTAACTATTCTTTCTTTCATAATACGGCTGCCTATTATTCGTTTACTTTTCACCAGATTACACCTTTCAACCTTTCTATCCTCCTGCATGCTGCCTTTTAATTTGATCAATAAAGATGAGTTTCCCTCCGTAATGAAATTCACACTCAATCACAAGTTTGTCAATGGCTGCCATGAAAGGTCAGGCAAGAAAAGGAGATTTTGTTTCAGTGGGGGGAAAAAAAAAACAAAAAAAAGAAGGAGAGAGAGTAGCTAATTAGTTTATTCTACTCAACATGGGGCTGCAGGTGAACAACACACTTGCTGAAAAAGTATGATGCCATCCATTTTGTTTAGTCAATAACTTCCCGGGCCACAAATGTGCCGCGCGAGAATTACATGGTGACCTTTGCACTAATCAATCCACTAACACTTTACGTCTAAGGAGTAGAGTCTGCAAATCAGGCGCAGGGAGTGTGTTTTCCCAAACAGGGTCAAGCTGATAACAGAATACAGCCCCTAAGGTGTTAATGGCAGGCTGATTATCTGAACGCTTGGTGTTTTTTACGCCGACCTCTAATTACTTCCAAGGCTAGTCTTTGAAAAAGCAATTATGAGCTGGGCCAAAATGTACATCTCACTTTAACGGTTCAACGCCTTTATTATTTATTTCTTCTAATTTGAAAAGATCAACAACAAATGGATACAAAAAAAACCCCCTGATTTAAATGAAATCTTTATATCCTGTACAACGAGCCTCCATCTCCACGTTTCATTTCAAAATCAAACGCCTTTCATTATCATCTTACCAGCGTAATGAATCGGTTAATAGAAATGCACTTAACACTTATATATATATATTTACACCTGTAATCACCTCTAAATGAAAACATGTTATGAAATGTAACAAAAAAAAATGGTTGCAGACAAAAGGTGCACATTTTCTCGGCTGTACTTTTTGATCCTCTACAATATTTTAATTAAAAAATACCAATTAGTATAAAGCACATCTTATCAGGTGAGTACTTATGGTAGTGTCATCCAAACTCTCCTGAATTCCTTGCTTTTATCTACCAGCAGAGGGCATGTAGTCTCCCTCAGTGTCCCTTTTCAATGTTTGCTGGATTGAAAAGTTACTTAAGACCTCACTAAGGCTGCAGCTAAGCCACTTGATGTGCTATTCGGTCTGAGGTACCTCTATAATGCTCTCTGATGCAGTGTGTTAGAAGCAATGCGGCTGCCCCACAGCATATGAAGCAATGCGCGAGGGGGAGCAGCAGAGATACATAAACCCCACTATTAAGACACGTGCAGAACTAAAGATCTCTCTTTAGTGCTCACTTGGACAGAGTGTGGATCCCCCCCCCCCCCCCCCCCCCTTTTTCCTCGTAGCCCGTCTTGAACAGTCAAGTGGCTCCTCACAATGCGCTGCTGCTAAGTAGCCGGATCATACATTTATCAACTTCACACCGACAAAAGAAGTTCAGTGGCATTTAATTATAACACCTCGGCGTGACACGGTAAGAGCTGCAGGTGAGGTCGGATCATTTTCAGCTACCCCCGTACCATTGTTGGAGGTGTGAAGCGGCCCCGCTTAAATGATGCGTTCCACGTCTGTCTCGCCACAGATGTCCAAAAAAGAAAAAAAAAAAAAAAACACGTTTGACAGCATGGCCCCACAGACTGGACCGAGATTAATGATTTGTGACAGCTTCAACGAGCCGGGATATGAACAGTCATCCTGCAGCCATTACATAAGTAGAAACAGCTGTTGTTTCGGCAGAGGCTTTTGATTTCTTACTGTACCCCGGCTCCTTATAGCGGCGTGGCGGGAGAGGGGGACCTCCCCGTCACAAACAAATAGGCTGAGCAATATTGTGGATGCAGCAGGTTTTTTAGAGCATGAGCCGGGGGGGGAGGAGAGAGCTGCAGCAGCACTGCAATCCCAATAAAGCTGGTTAAAGTAACTTCTGATTGTCTATTCTTCCTCGTAGCCCTCAAATATAGTCACATCAATGAAATCAACAAATTGTGTGTCTATAGTTTTTTTTTTTTTTTTTTATTGATGGCTTTGGAGGCTTCTGCCAAAGCCTGTTGTGTAATTATAACAGTCTAAATTATGTTTGGCTGTAATTCTCCAGCGCAGACTATGTTGTGATTAGCATGGGCATGAATGGAGCTAGATTAAACCCAGTTGGAGAATATAGAACTGCAATTAGATACAACATTATTCCTTTTCTATTTGATTCGGAAACACCGCCGTGTTGCGCTACTGTACAATAGGATTTAGATAGTCCCATTGTGATGAAGGCGAATGTACAGAACATGACGAACCACTTTGTTTCATCGGGACAAAAGACAGACTTTGAAATGTATTTTTTGACAATTGCCTTTGCGTGCTATTTCTAAGTCTTTTCTTTGCGGATCACCCCCAAGAGCCACGCAGGGGGGGCTTTGAACAGATGAAAACAGTCAGGGGATTGGTGTGTGTTAAAGGGACAAAGGCCAGGTTGAATGATTATCTGACCGTCTAATTTAGTTTGTTAATTCATCGCTCATTTAATGAGTTTTTAATGCAGTTAGTGTGATTCAGAAACAAATGCCACAATCAAACTTGTCAGTGGATCAATGTGTGAATTTTGTTATAATTTGCCACATTTCTCACATCACGATGAATAAATTCCTGCCCAATTCTAAATTATATTGGTGCATTTTGTTGTTCTGCACCACTAAAATAATTCTTTCAATTAATTCAATTTCAATGTGGGGATCTATTCAAATCTATTGTTCACTAAAAATATGCTCATCATTTTTTCAGGATATAACTAACAACAAACAAATCTTTAATTAACTAAGACCTGACCAATCGACAAATTGATGAATTGCCCCAGAAAATACCCATTTTAAAAACTACCCGACACCAGAAACTATTAATTCTTCCCTATTCGTCTACACCAGGCTTGCGAGACTGTCAGTGACTGGGTTTGCATGTCTGCATGCGCCGTCCTTGCTTAGGATTCAGCAGATGGAACCATGGGATGGAGGTTATCAGCCATCCCACTCCCCTCTGGACTGTAATTCGTTGTCGACAATGTGCTATGGACCCTAAAGGCCTGCCATCTGCTTACTTTCGCTCCTTCCAAAGGTGAGAAATTTCAAACCACCACCTGGTTGATGTTATAGCCACGTGTGCCACCTAGTCACTAATGCCCTGGTACATGGCATATAAAAATAGAATATACATCCAGGGAAATTACACCGCAACATAAATAGCTCAAATCATCAGTCTAAATATCTACATAAATGGTGGATGTTCTAAGTGGTTATAGGGTGAGTTTGATTATTCACTAATTTATATTCAGTAAAATGTTAAAACAACAATAATAATTAATAATGTAGATCTTTATACTTCTTTGTGAAAATTCTAATTATAAAAAAATAAATCACATCAAGACCCAGCTATGAAATAACATTGTTATTTTGTTAAGTCAATAAATAACCTGTTTTATTATTGAAACTTCAAACTAATTTGCAGATTGTGTCACTGATTACACAATTAGGGTCATTAGTTGGGTAAAATATTTGTTATCTAAATAGATGTTTGGATTAACTTCATTTCACAATCAGTCTTGAAATTTAAGTGGTTACGTGATTAAAGGTTTCAATGAAGTTCTTCTCCAGACTCGATGTAATAAGTCTTATTTTTCTGTGTCTATGCAAGTGTCTCTGGTTTTTAAGGTCTAATATTTAACTTTTGATGTTTTTTAACGTTAATTTTTAAATTCTGTCGTCCATTTATTGATGAAAACACTGATTTCACAAAAAAAAATTAAAATCGTCAACGTCATATCGACTGAACATCAGTGGAACGTGACAATGGTTTTCCTGCAGGAAATGATTTAGTCATCATTTCAATATTTCCAAATTTGCTGTGAGGCAAAAAGCACCTGCGCAGCACAAATCCCTTCATAACTTTTGAACTTAAGCAGCTGATTCAATGTCTTAACACTGAACACAGCTCATTAAGCAAATGTATGAAAATGCAAAGGATGGGGACTGATCAGACAACTGAGCACTGCGCGGTTGAGACATATTGCAGTGCACTGAAATGACACCCTTTTTGCTAAATTAGCACATCTGAAATGCGAGGAAAACAGCGAGATGACTTAACAGATACACCAGGTCCCATGTGACTCTTTATACTTAGATATTGAGTTCTTATCCCGAGCTTCCTGCTGAACCCTCTATACATCATCAAATTGATCTAGTGAGGAAGATTTAAGCCTGAGCTCGGAGACAGAAATCTTGTTCCAAGGTTAGATAGTGGGAGGCAAAGGTCACGGGGTCACCTGTCTCCTCGCACCTGGCCGTGATGTATCCACCACCCCCCACCCGCCACCCCCAACTCTCCGAGGACCCGGGAGATTCTGGTTCTGCTGATGAGTTAAACCTGCTTGAGCCATAGAATCCGCAGGATTTCTATCGGCCTTGTCCGCTGCTGTGTAGGACAGATATCGTAGCGCTAAGCTACATCAATCAATATCCACGCAACATGGACACAGCGTGTAGCAGCTGATGTAGCCAATGCATTACGCCCCAAAGTTTGTCCATCTTGGAAAAAACTGGAGGTAATTTATCATGTGATGGATTATTCCAAGAAACTTGACTCTGCATGGGCACATGGATTCCTCAGGAGGCATATTTTCATTATACTAAATCACTCGATGCATAGATGGTGTGTGTGTGTGTGGGGGGGGGTGTTGTGGACTGTGTTGCCATACAGTAGGATTCAGGGTTGCTAAGTATAGTGCAGGCAGCTGATAGAAGGTGTCCTCTGGGCGCTCGGAGAAATGCTACAGTACGTATTAAATGGAGTGGAAAACTTCTCTTTTTTGACACGGGGCATTATGTATGCATGTGGGGATGCTTTAAAAAAAAAAAAAAACAGGGCTGTCAAAGATAACGTGATAATAATGCGTTTAATTAGTTTAGCCCTCTAGCATTAAGTCGGACAGCAACTATCAAGGAGACAATGGATGAAGGGAAAAAAAAAGGTATTTGGAACGGCGAGTTCAGCTTCAAAGCCCCGTCAGACGGGCCCGCCGACAAGTTATTTGCGCTTCCTGTCAATACGAGCTAGCCTTAAATACCATCTGCTCGCGACGCCCAAAGCTAACGTTAATGCAGACAGCCTCGTTAGCCACGAAGCAGAACCTCCCGTACGAGCAGCAGGCTTTGGGCTGCGGTAGCCGGTCGCGGCTACGGCTTGGCGGGGGGGACGATCCGGGGCCTGCTGCTGCTGCCACGGCTACCGCGCCACACAACCCTAACCCGCGTGATGACCAAAGAGCGAAAGTAATTTCATCCTTATACTCCCTCGCCGCTGTTTCCCGCTCACTTTATTTATTGTTGGTTTCCTTTTTGTATTATCCTGTTTTCATCCCATATCACAGGGGGGTGTTTTGTGAGCCTTTATTTTTCCCGTGCGAGGTCGGACACAATTACATTGTGTGATTTCCTTTGAAGTGAGGGATCCAGGGAGTGATCTTTAATCAGTACAGCAGTAATGGAAAATTTAGCTGCCAACGTGCCCATCTGCTGCCTGTTGAGCTATTTCATAAGTTTTAAGCATATCTCTTTTTTTTATTTAAATCTAAATGCTTTACAGTGTACCTGTGTGGGTTTCTGATAATCTCCAGTCATTGTTTTATGTTTTTAATTGATTTCCAAAAATAAATGCCACATTTCCATAAAGCGAGCATATCTTCCATCATCCCCTCCCATGTTGATAAGAACATTAACACTTTGAAAAATCTTCCTTTATGGTAAATTTTGAACAGATGAAAAAAAAAAAAAGCTTGATTAATTTGCAATTAACTATGGACAGTCATGCGATTATTTGTGATTAAATATTTTAATCGATTGACAAGCCTATTTAAAAACCCCATGTCTGCTGTCAGGCTTCACCTCCTTTTTCCCCTAAACTCAGAGAGGGAAATGTAAGCTGTTTACAAATACACTATGACAGGTTGGATACGGCTAACGTAAGTTTTCATGTCAAAACCTGTCAGTGACATTTAGCAAGAAGAAAAAAAAAAAATGTCAGATCTGAAACGCTTCCAAAAAAAAAAAAGGCCCAACAACCACCTCACACGTGGCTGAAAATCGGAACCGGAATGCACTAAATCCTATTTTTTACTCACACTGCTTAATTGTAGAAAATACGTTGTGATCTGATATGTATTTATGCTCATTTTCGCGTGGTGTACTGTGATCGTATAATTACTCGGTGGAAAAGCAAATCACTTCATTGCATAATAACTAATTCCTTTCATGAACAACCGTTTTCCAACGTGTGTAGGTGGAGTGTGAGCCGGTGTCACAAAATACTACTGTTTCTGTTTTCTAGTGTTTTTTGTCCACCTATAGCAAGAATGTATACAGGAGGGAAAAAAATCAAGTTTGGTGAGAAAGGCTTGGGGGTGTTCTGTGTTCAACTAGGAATACATTTTTTTTTTCAAGGGCATTGTGCAATAATGGAGCTGTGTTATTCCCAATGATTGCCAGACCACTGGCAAAACACACACAGAAACACCCCCCCCCCCTATACACACACATACACACACACACACTGTGAAAATGTGACTTCACAACATTGACAAAATATTCAGAGGGAAGATCAGAGTGAAGAGACATCAGACACCCTTAGACCAGGTGACATTACAATCTCTGTGCATCAATCTGCCATTTTCTGTGGTCCAGCGGTTGTGCCTCACGCTCTGGATTAGCCAAGTCTGTTGTAAAGGCAACGTGATGGGATGTATAAAAGAGAGGAAAAAAAAATAAGAGGCTTTTACAGTTATAAGAGGATCTCAAAATCTCAAACGGGTCACTGTAAAAACGCCGGGGAAGTGGAGACAAAATACAGGGCACGGCGTGCGGTTAGAAAACCAACTGGATGGACTGCAGCTGCTCACGCTTATAATGCTGTAAAAAATTTAAAAGGATGATGGTGACCCGAGTCGATGCAGAACAAACAGAAACGGCGATAAGCGGGTGACAAATCGGACGCTGTGAAATTGGCCAGATCAAGCGAATTGAGGCGCAGAGTTTTTACAATCCCCGATAAAGTGAGCGGCGTAAGAAACATGGACGTCATACATCATAATTTGTCTCTATCGGGCCGAGCAAGCAAAGCAGGATTCATTATTCATAGTGTGGTGTATATGGGAATGTTTAATATATAAGCACAGAGCATAAAGTAGCCTTTGTTAATAACTAAAAAAAAAAAAAACACTGCATTGAATTTCAATAATAATTCACCATTTCTCCTGTAAACATGACAGTCAATTTCATTTGCGTTATCTTATGAACTCACTACATGCTTATTGCTCAGTTGTGGATTTCCGATTAATTCCTTTCATTAAGTTACCATTTTTTTCCTCCCCACCATCTTTTTAATTTTATGATTTTGTGACTTTGTGGTGTGTGTGTGTGTGTGTGTGTGTGTGTGTGTGTGTGTGTGTGTGTGTGTGTGTGTGTGTGTGTGTGTGTGTGTGTGTGTGTGTGTGTGTGTGTGTGTGTGTGTGTGTGTGTGTGTGTGTGTGTGTGAGTGAGAATATATGTTTGCTTGCCTGTAGTGCTTTGGGGGCTTTGGTAATGAAAGGGAAACAACTTCAAAGAGATTAACTCATCAGCTTCGGATAATAATGAAACAGTGAGATAGCACATCGTTTTTCTCCTCCTGTTGCAGCCACTGTATTAGAAATCAGGGAAGAATATGTTGCGTAATTTGATTGTGTTTTCTCTCCCTGTCTGCCTCCGTCTCTCTTTCTTTATTTATGTGTTCAGATTTGCCTCTTTTTTTAATAGAAGGAAGAACTCGGGGTCGGGGCAGTGTAATGGCCAAAAGCCGATGAACTAAACATGGGTTTTAGGAAAAGCCTTCATAATTGAACCGAGGATCAGAGGCTAGTGTTCTCCCATCCAGCAATGAAAAGCCAGGGAGCAAGTCGAGGCAGATCGCGAACCCAATTGTGGATAGACATGTTTGTTTTCCGCCATAAATTACAGTAGCAGCCAAGTTTGTTACTCAGGAACTCGGCGGGCTTATCAGGGCAAAGTGTATGAGAGAAAGACACAAATGCTGCAGCCCGGACTGTGGGTGTAACATGGCTTTGGGCTTGTTAAAAGGGCCCGGTCAAGTTATGTCAGATTTTAACAGCCGTTCGCAGAGATTGGCCTCTCCGGCATTCTGAAGGCCCATAAAAGCCTGATTCATCACCCTACTTGCTCGCAGAGGGCACACAGAAGGCAGGGAAAGAGCAGTGCTCAGGTATGCTAAAGTCATCCATGATGGAATCTGTCAACTCCGCAAATGGTTCCCTTTCGCCCTGCTGCCTCGTGCGCTTTATCAGCCGAAAGGAGTCGATGACAGAAAGTCTATTGAACTCTGACTGTCTCTCCATACAAATTATTTCCCTCCGTTGAGCTATGTTTGCGTTAGAACAGAACTTGATTATCAGTCAGATTTGGGCCGGGCCGCCCTGCCACCAGGGGTAAGATCTACTGTACGCGTCGGCCCCCTTGTTTGCCGGTAGCGTCGGCGTATAACTCAGACCGGCTCGGCCTTTTCATCTTCTAGTAATCACGCTCATATTGGGAAATTCTATTTGCCACAACGCCGCTGATGACCCTCGAGAAGGAACAATATAATCTAATAATTCGCTGCTGCCGACACGTCCTCGAAGCGCAGCGGGACTTTGGGGGTAGAGAACAACGGGTGGGCTTTAGCAGCATTAGGAATGCTATTGGATCACTTTCTGAGTGACAGATAAAAAGCTCAGAGGCCCAATGACATTTTTTCCCCAGATGGCTATAGAACGCTAAGGGCTATAGCAGGCCTGTTTATTCTTGTCATTAAAACGTTTTCTTGACTGTAAATGTGGAAATATGATTGACTGACAGTGGGGTTTTATTATGAATATATATATATATATTTTTTTGCCAAATACGTTATTCATTGGTATTGGATCATCAAAAACCGAGCTTTACATACGCTCTTAAATATGAATAAAATATGAATCATTCATTCTGTCTTTTAAAGCCATTGTGTTTCCATCAAAGATTCACGATGCTCTGTAATGTATTGCAAGTATATGTGCTGCTGATATCAATGAAAAGCCTCAGAAGGTAAAGTAGCCTAAGGTTTTCTTCTTTATCTATTTATTTATTTTTTATTCCTTTAGCCACATGCGTGCGTTGCTGTGGTAGAAAATGGAGTTTTGGACTTGGATATACTAAGTGCTCGGATGCCTCTTTACATTTTATTTCTATCCACCACAATTTCATATTGATGAGTTCTGCAGCAATTCAAATTGCATGTCTTCTTTAAACATTTAACTAGCAAAGAGAGCAGTCACGCTCTTTACTTAAATCCATTGGTGGTATGGTGCCACCCCCCCAAATATCTAGTCTACATAAAACATGGTAAGCATAAATTAAATAGATAATGGGAAATAATTATATGATTAAAAATGGTTTACCTTGAACAAGCCTGTAATAAAAAAAGCATAATAAAAAAAAAAAAAACGGTTCCAAATTGTATTTGGTTAATTCAATATATAAATAAAATAGTCTGTTAATCTATTAATTATTGAAATGATTAACAGATTAGATGTTTGGTTTAAAATGTTGTAAAATGATGATCATTGTTTCACAAAACAAAAGACGCAAATTAAAGTATCTGTTATTGTGCAGACCAACAGTCCACAGCCCAAAGATCATCAGTTTACTATTATGGAAACTATAAAATAATCAGATTTGAAAAGAAAATTTGGACTCAAAATAGTTACTTTTAATGCAATAGTTGACAACTAATTGATTAATTGTTGCATTAATTGTTGCAGCTCTATTAGTTACTGGTATACTTACTACTTATGCAGGTGACCTGAGGCTGCTCTCTTATTGGTTGCTTATAATTATTTTTTAACAGGGAATTAAGTGCTTCAGCTCAATTGCCCTGCCCCACCCCCTAAAAAAATGCACCCTGATATTTTTATTTATTTATTTTTTTATCAAATCTTGCTCAAACCCTGCCTCTGTTGAGGAACTCAAACGCTATTGTTGAGAAAGTCGGGAAAATCAGACAGAAAGTGCTACCTGAAGTAAAGTTCAGATTTCCCAGCTAATAAGAACAGGCTTTGTCTTTCATGTACAACCAAAGCGGGTGAAAATGCAAACACTCCACATGATGGATCCTTTGTAGTTTAGCTTCCACTGAGGATCAATAGTAATACTGCATTGTAATTTCACCATCGGTTTCAATATAAAATTGGAACTCGCTCTCAAGGATTCACCACGCTGCATATGTCAGTCAGTGGCTGTCAGCTGCATAAAACAATAAAGAGCAATGCCTCTCTGATATTTGCTATAAAGCTGATGGAGAGGTGTCGTTCTTTTCCAAAAAAAAAAAAAAAGTCTTCCCTACATCCCTCATGAGTTTAATTCTGGGTCTTTCTTTTCAAGCTGTAGTTTATGATTTTTTTAAGAAAATGAAAACACACTTCAGTGCGTCAACAATGTGTGCGGCATTGCCATGTTATTCCCTAATCGTTAATAAAAATAATTCTGCTGTGCGTATCGTTCTGATAGCGCCTCTTGCTCAGTCGTTATGAAAAACACAGGTATGACAAATATTTTTCCAAAAGAGAAACGTGTCAAACAGAATATGTCAAAACTAGTAGGTACAACACGATAAAGAACACCGTGTGTTTAGTTTTTTTTTCTGTGAGCGATCTAGCCAGATCCTGCTTGGATGAGGGTGAGCGACGTTTAGCAAATCACGAGAAAGAAAGTAAACTGGCGAAATAACTAAATTGTAAATGTCTCGTTTTGTTTTTTTTTCAGCAGCAGCAGCTTTTATAATGCTCATTCTGAATGCTCCCAAGGAAGCTGCTTAAAAATGATAATCCGGGAGAGGAAGGGAAAATCTCCACAGACCTGCCTCAAACTTGCTTTCAACCCTATTAAGGAATATTATGCAGCCTTCCAAAGAAACCTAAACTCGAGCCTTAAACTCTGCTCCCTGCCTGAGCAAGCATCAAAAAGGAAATCTCTGAGCATGTCTCAAATAACCAATTGATATAGAAAGAATATGTCTTTGACAGATTTGCATACAACACATACTATTTCTCTGTTGCAATAATCAGATTCCCTTTAAATAAAATCCGATTGGATGTTTGATTTAAACCACAGTTCAGGTAGCATCAGCTTCTCTTAGTGTCATTTAAGAAGAAGTGGGAAAGAAATCAAAATTTGTGGTTTCTCACATTACCAAACCAAATCCCGAAACAGTGGTGCATAGAAGAGTGCTCTTCCTGGCTTCCGGCTGTACGGGAAGCTGCCTCGGGCAAACTGTGGGACTCAGATTCATTCCATGTAGCATGTACTTCACACTGGGTCAGCATGCATTGAAGATGTGTGCTTTGCTGTTTTATGTTTCTTATGCATCTCTTTAATTGTAGCAGTTAACCTTCCTCCAACGTGTTCTCAACAAGTACATCGGCTAAGTTAGCTCGCCTCTATTTGGTTATAAATTAAGGCCTCTGCCGTTCGGAAAAATCGCAGCTGATGTATCAACACTGAACTGCAGCCAATATCTGTCACTACTGCTGCTTTTCACCACTTTTTCTCTTTAGCCATAATATCTCATAATAGCTGTCAGTGATATGAATGAGAGTTGATGTAGGCATTCAATCAAATGTGAATGGGTGCTACAATATAATATCCTTCAGCCCATCGGGGGACCTTGTTTACCCAGCATGCATCTCTCTGACGGGGTGAAGGCAGTTCGGATCCACATCCGTCTCTGCAAACCTTAGGGCTCATTATGTCGATTTCAAAAACACGGATTAATTAATTGCAATTAGCCGTACACCGTGTATTTTTGATTAATTGTTGGAAGTGTCACTTCATGGGCACGGACAGCGGGGCCTCTGAAAACAGAGCTCAACGTGGTCAGTGATATTTCGCGATATGACTGGATCACGGGCCATTGGTTTAGTTTAAGCTCAGTGCTTTGTCAGTATCCATCATGGCTGAAATCCTTATAGCGCATTCAACGACTCCTTTAAGGACGACCTCTCCCGTGGCGTATATGTCAATTTGTCTGGTGATTTATTTGTTGGCTAACTCGGCTGGTATCACCTATCTCATTCCAGTAGACACTAGTGTGTGTGTGTGTGTGTGTGTGTGTGTGTGTGTGAGTCATAGAGAGAGCGAGGGGAAGAGACTATGCAATGCAATCATATTTGGCCCGCGTCCACACACATTGTAATGGGGAAAGTAGCGTGTAACTCTCATGAGAAAACAGGGAAAGATGAGAAAATAAGTGGGTCAAGCGCGAGGCGTGAGGGGCAGGACTGGCGAAGAGGACACAGCTGAAATCAATGCACTTTTCAAGGCTCGCTTTGGTGGGATATCGAACACCGGGGAAGTGGACTGTGGTGGTAAATGACGAGCTGAGAGCTGGAGGTGCCCTCTCTAAGTTTGATTACCATTCCCAAGGCATGTTTGTTTGTCACCAGATCTTGCGAGATGGGTATCATTAGAGTTGTACAATTTTTTTATTTATTTTCTTTTTGCTGTTACAGTAAACGCCGCCCAAACGGAGCGGCCATCGCGCTGCCCGTCTCCCGTGGTAGACGAAAACGATACATCACCGGCGTCCCGGTGTTAAAGAGGCTAATTGTTCTGTCAGTCGCAGAGTAAACGCAGACCGGCCTTTTTCACTGCAACTACCAGAGAGATTAAAATAATAGGGGCAAAAAAAATAAAATAAAAAAGAAAACACCCACAATAACCATAAAAATGTCAATTCAGGTCTCCAATTTCACAACTCAGTAAAAATGAAGCCACTTTATGAAATAAAAAGACACTCCTCATCTATGTGAAGTGAAATGCACCACCAGGCTTTGAGAAGACATTTTGAACCTGAACTCCAGTTTGTCTAATATTAGTTGGTCCTCTCACCACTTCTCCACGGATTCTACCAAGTTAATCGAGATTTTGTCAGATAAGTGATTAAGGCCAAATATTATTTTCACACCAGACCTCTGCCTTCTCGCGTATGCTACTGGAGGCTGTTTGTTGGTGTTTTGACACTGCTGAATATGAAATTATCTTCTTTTAACTCTCAATATTTAAATGCTCCGGTTTTAAAGTGGCGTTGCCAGGAAAGAAATTTGTAGGTCTTTGGCACCATCGGCCTAATTGTGGCAATCAGACGGCACACCTGGTACTCCTGACACCAAACTGCTCCGGGTGATGCTTGTGAAATAAAACTAAACGCTTGAAATTGGAACAATAATTCCTCCGTCCTCCTCTTGCACTTGCATCATGTAGATAATATTGCGCCATAGGTGATGAAAACCAACAAACATCTGTTCCCGAGAGCAAAGCAGTCTGTTTTCCTTAAAGGTCCCATATTATAGAAAGGGCGATTTTAATTTATTTCTATGTTTTTTGATTATAACCAAGGTCTAGGTGGTATAGAAACAGTGTTCCGTGCACAGAGAACTGCACGGAGCCCATATTCAGAAACCGTGCCTTAAAACCAGCCGTGAATTTGTGAGGTCACGACTGCACGGTCACTGCCCACCCTCCATTCACAGCTATTGAAATCCGCCAATCTCAGGAGAGCCTCATTAATATTAATGAGACAGACATTAAACGACCCGTTCTTTCGAGAGGTCCAGAGAAGCTTTATAGAGGAGGTGTAAAATTATATTGAGATGATTTTTGGTTCTTAAAACCACAAATAGATTTTAGGAGTTGGAGATATCAAAACTTCCAATGAAACCCAGGAAGAGCGGAATAAAAGGGGACCTTTAAATCCAACAAGCTCTGAATCATGGCAGAGTGTATCACAAGATGGAGCAAGTCATTTAAATTCAATCTAAAAATCAATTAACTAATTATACAGGTTCCAGAGATCAACATGTAATCTTAACCTGGGCACAGATGAGTAATTTAACGAATACACATTTAGATTCTCTACAAAGGGTTTGTGAGTTTCTGCTCCGTGTCCAGTCCTTATTTCCCATATTGCTGGGACGCTCCGGTGCCTGTTTTAAATTTTCCAACCTTGCCATCATCTTTAAATGTTTACACAACCTGGCGGCTATGAGTCAAGTGGCATCTTGAAACCTTTTGGGGCTTTTGGCTCAATTACCGGGGGTCCTGCTGTGGGAAATTGCAAAGTGCTCTGTCAAAAGTCCTCCTTTAGACGGACAGCGTTTTATTTTTTTGTTTCTCCTTGAAGAGGGATCAACATATGGAAGCCCTTATCCCCGCACCTCCTAAAATAACCATAATTGTCACCACTTTAAATTAAATAGGCATCACAAAAATGGAACAGTTTCTGTAGAGCAACGAACCAAATCTGCTATCTCTCTCTGTCCTCACTTTTAAAGTTTGTAGATAGTTTTCAATTTTTCTCAGACTTGCCATTTACATCCTATTAAATATGTTATATATATATGTATTATAATTTAAATCTGTTAGATAAATTGATGTGCTTCAGTTACTTCCAATTATTCAGCAGTCATATTACTTGTTGCGACCAGGCAGAAAATATAGGCATCACACAACACTGTGGCCTTTTTACACCTCAGCTTCAACAAAAATTGAAGCAAATGGTAAAACAAGGAGCCGTAATCTTAACTTTCCATAGTCCTTGGCGGCGGGGGAGGGGGCGAGGAGCCAACATTTCAATGTCATAATGTCATATCTTCTTCATATATTGTATCAGTATGATTCCGTAAGTGCCTTAATGTGATATAAATCGCCGTGGGTGAAGATCAGGCCAAAAAAAAAAAAAAAGAAAGGGGGGAAAAAAAAAAATCCCATTTACAAATTGTGTCCTCATTTGTTAGTGGCACGGCACCTCAATTACCCAGTGAGCAGGTTTTTATTTATTCATGCAGACAAAGTCACGTATTCATGAGAATTAACCCAAAACTCGCTCATGGACTGGCAGGCACAGATTGCATATTTTACCATATGAGGAATAGCTGACGCGTTTACCCTCAGAAGATTGAGAGACAGCAAGATGAGAGCAGAAGGAATGCCTGAGTGAGCTTTTGGGTCACTGCATGGTCAGTTTCACTAACTTTATTCTGATTTCTGTTTTAAGAATATATAAGAGGGTATGATGAATAATACGTGTGCAGTGGAGAGTGCTCCTACTTGTGAAATGAGAGAGCGTGTGGCTCCCTCACCATAACAGAAAAATAGGAAATAGTGTAATACTTTATATTTGTAACCCGACTATGCTTTTCCCCCCGTGGATTATTGGTTTGTATCCGTCGCCGCAGACACCATTTGAAAGGAAATATTGCCTGAACAAATCCAAATGCAAAATCTACATTCACATTCACAAACAAGCTTAGAAACAAACGAGTAGCCTATATGCATCAATTCCCCGTAACTAAAACAAAAAAAAGTCACAGTGTAACAATACACACCAACGAAATACACTCCCTTCAGATCAAATGTACTCTCTCCGGAAAATATAAAATATCAAATCTTCCTTATAGCCAAACTTCTCTTCAGAAATTGTTAGTGAAATCCTCTGTCCCCTGTTATATTACCCACATTTATCAGGATGCAGCACAGCCATTATGTCTGGGGGTTTATCAAATTATCTGCTTGCAGAATGGCCAAAAAGGGACACATTACAACTACCCGACTTTGTCTGTGCCGCTGCAAACCAATATTCCGGGATGCTGCGGCGACCAAAAGCAAATTATGGTGAACATAACACAGAGTTCAGTGGAGCGTTAACAGAATGGATGGCCCTATCCTGATTTTGATCTGTTGGGACAGATGTCCCTAGGTCCCTGTGACTCGTGAGGTGGACGGCCCTGTAAGCGATGGCAGATGCTCCAAAAGGTAAGACAGATGGATTTTGCCAAGGTTCGGTGAAAGTATTTTTTTTTTTCCCCCCTCCACTTTGGAAATTTTTTTATATTAATCATTTACAACACGCAGGTAGCAAACGGGCAGCGCCTGTAGCTGGGAATGATAAAAGTAGAACAAAGATGTGCGGCGCTGCATGTGAGATGTTACGCAACGATAAACAGTGCATATCTCTGCAGAAGATAATATTTCA
This sequence comes from Lepturacanthus savala, assembly GCA_030544235.1. Taxonomy (NCBI): domain Eukaryota; kingdom Metazoa; phylum Chordata; class Actinopteri; order Scombriformes; family Trichiuridae; genus Lepturacanthus; species Lepturacanthus savala. Next base: position 7,876,090 of record CM060464.1, read on the forward strand.
GGCCCGAGATATACAACCCGCTGTATTTCCAATGACGACGGGCTGGAATTCTTTAGCGTCTCAACCTTGATGATAAAAACACATTATTTAACACAAAAAAAAAAAAAAACTGTCCGCGACATCAGGAAGCAAATTGCGAGTTTGGAAAGCGATGGCTTCTTTTGTAGAGGCAGCACATTAAAAAGTACCTTTCTGCAGCAGCTCGGTGCAATCAGTGGAATAATATAACCATGTCATATATTTTTTAAAAAATATAAAAAAAAAAATACAGCTATTCATTGTTCATGAAGTGTGCGATTTTCTTGATGTCTGCATTTGTCTGCAGAGCGCCGAGTGGCTGTGTGGGCGTTCTGTATAATACAGCTCCGCTTTGCAAACACCTCCCGCGTATGTGAATGTGTACAGTATGCGTGCGTGGCCGTTCCATTCAAACCCTGGCAGCTGCAGAGAGGAGTAGCCCAAAACTACTAATACACTCTGATATCGAGCTCTCATTGTTGAGTAATTGCCGCTGATGGAGAAATAACAATATTTCATTCAACACAATCTGCGGTAAACTGAAATCAATGGGACTGAATAGTGTGATTAAAATTTGATCAGATCACTGACGACTAACAATGACAACAAACACGGAACACGGCTCCCTTCTCGTTGTTCAGCGGGGCCAGGATAATGGCAGCCCGTATTGATCCTGTTGGAATTTATTCTGAATCCCCTAACTTTTTTTCTTTTTCCAGAGGTCCTCATTACTTTTGAAAAAAAAAAAAGGAGCGGTGACACTATGCGAGCCGCGGTTATCGAGAAAACGCTTGACTTTCTTTCTTTTTTTTTTTTGACTTTTGGATTGTTTTCCTGTTGGGCTGCTGCGTTGACGTTTGATCTTTTTCCAGCAGGGGAAACGGTGCTGGAGAAGGATCAGCGACTGGAGGCTTTCAAAGACCCTTAGGTTGTCAATGGTAGTGTTTTGTGCTTGAGATTTCTGTTCTTATCTGTAGTTGTACGACGTGGGAGGTTTGCGCAGCAAGATGCAGATCAAGGTGTATGTGTGTATGTGTGAAGTTTCTGCATGTGGTGCATCTGTAGGAATAATGGTTATTAATCAAGTAAGCAAATACCAAATAGGACTTTTTGTGTCTTGTTTATAGAACAAGAGAAAATATAGAGAAGAGGAGAAAAGTAGGTCAGGTTTTAAGCTTAAAGTATTGTGTTGTTTCCTCACAACCATTTTTTTTCCCTTTATCTCTACAGATTCATTAAAATGAACAATTAAGGGGCAATTAGTGCCTCTTTTAACAGAACACACACGTGCATCCCTAACTTCTGTCCTACAAATTACTTGCCTACACCGAAGCAGGCTTCCTTCTCTTTTAAGACTAAAACGGTTCCAAATTGACGCGTTCTGTCATTTTTAGCAACCGCTGTTCTCCGTGCTCTTTATCTCCACTTCCCCTTCATCTCGATGCAGCATTTATTGTTTGTGCTCCTCTTCTGAAATGTAGCCTATGTTTAGACACGCAGGGGAAACAAAGAAAGGTGTGACAGAGCTTCCAAGGAAACCTAAACGTTTGAAAAAAAAAAAGAAAAAGAGATTTCTGTGATCTAAAGGAGGAATTTCAGCCATGTATTCAACAAGTATAAGGCTATAAGCTTTTCCACGCTGCGGTACGTGAACCTGTGTCTCTTCAGTCGTCCTTTAAGCCATGTGAAATGGAAGCCGGCGTGACACCCCATGGCATCTCTGTCCATACCACCATGTGTTGCATTAAGGGTGTATTATGGTATGGACCAGTGGCTCGCAGATGTGACAGCAGGGCTGATCATCAATTATTATACCTCAGTGGATCAAAATGAGCATATCTGCTCATTCCAGCATCCAACATCCCCAGTGCTGGCCTGTGGCGGCTGAGCGGCGGCTTAGAGCACCCCCGTACCACCACCCCCCATACCCCCCCATACCACCTCCCCCTCGGCCAACATCCCCTCTGCACCTGTAAGCTCAGCGACACCAGCCGGAGCCCTTGCGGAGGCAGTGGGACATGCCTCGAGACAACATCTGCCTCCTCTTGGTGCCCTGCCGAGTTAAGCCAACTGCAGAATCAAGGGCACGCTTGCAGAGGTCCCTGATTTTTATCATAACAAAGACTTTTGCTGCCTCTTCTGCCTGTAACTGGCTTCAGGAGATGTTGGAATCTATTTTCTGCCAACACTGTGAACTCACTCTAATGCTGTCTTTTTTTTTTTTTTTTTCCTTTTGCTTTTCGCTCCCACTCTTTATTCTTCCGTCTTTCTCTTGCCACTATCTAAAATGAACACCAAGGGATACGTCCAAAAGAATCCGGATCTATGTCTGCGAAGACGTCATCCGCAACAGCACCAACAAAATAGAGGAAAAAAATGAAATGAAAAAAACACACACACTTTACTCCTTGAGTGGAGTTTCAGTAGATATTTTCGGCGCCTCGGTAAGAAACGATGGTGACAAACGCAAGTTTATTTTAGTTTTTTTAATCGCGCCACAAAACTAAAAATACGCCGTTCTCTTTGCAATTCATCAGTTCGGATCTTATCTTTTAGCGTGTGGCGCGCTGGTCAGCGGGAAATGGTCCCCGTATGACAGATGTTTGACACTCGAAATCCAGCGGGTCCTCCGGCTGAACGGAATCAGGACAAATCAATGCAATCAAGCAGGTGTCTGGGGGGAAACGGGGACAAAGGAAGGGCTGGCTGCTCGTCCGAGCTTCTGGCAAAGCTCGAGCGCCGGGTCTGCTTCTGCATGCATGGAATGGCAGACAGCTGACTGACCTCACGAACGCTACATCGCCTTGAGGTCCCCGCAGATGCCTCAAAAAAAAAAAAAAAAAAGAGCCCGGGCACAAATCGCAAAGTTGATCGCGGCCCAACTTGCCGAACGCGCTCTGGGAGGACACACGACAACCGGGGGTTCATGTAGCACCTTCAAAAGACCCGCTGTCGTTTTCCTTTAGGCCAGGGGTGTCAAACATGTGGCCCGGGGGCCACTACTGGCCTGCTAAAGGGTCCAATCCAGCCCATTGGAATACAAAGTGTGATAAAATGTCACAGAAATGTGAAGTCAGTGAGTTTCTTTTAGAGCTCAAAGGATAAAATATTCAGTTTTGTAAATATTCTATAAATATAATATTCTAGATATACCCATCTCAAAATAATTAATATAATTCAGTGACTTAATATTTTGAGTTGCAATGCATGCAACAGTAGAATATGGAATAACAGACTTATTGTTAGACATTTTTTTAATGTCATCTCTCCCAAATTAAAGGTTAATTAATATTGTACATATTTACAATCTATTTTACATAAAAAGGAGGGAAGAAATATGTAGATGTTACTTATACGTTAATTTTTTACGCTGAATGCGGCCCACTGACTACATTGAGTTTGACACCCCTGTGTTAGGCCTAACGTGTCCTCCCGGGGCCCACCTCAAAAATCGACTCCCTCGGCACGGCCCCGTCTCTTTTCCTCTTCTCTTTCCTCAGCCCCTATCCGTTCCGTGCCACACTCTCACACCATTTGTCAGAGTTACCAGCCCGTGAGTGGTTTCTGAAGTGATCCATTTGTGCGGGAATACCAATTTATCAACCAGTCAGTGCATACATTGATCGGCCGGGGATAAGATCCCATACAGTACCCGGCGGGGCGGGGTGAGGGAAGCCGTCGCGTTCGTGCGCGTGCATTCGACACCTGGATTAGATCACGGCGCTAGCTCAGGATGCAGATAAAAAAAACACACACACACTGTAACCTGCATGCTTTATTATCATCCAACCAATTGATTTAGCTGCTAGCAACTTCTTCAGAATTCAAGTGTGTGCTTATGTGGGTGTGTGTTTGAAATGCCGCGCATGGAATTTATTGCGATTTTATGCCTGTGCTTGTGAAATTAATGATTTCACAGTAAAACATTCCATTTCTTGTGAATGACACATTTTAGTTGAGATATGCTAATACATGGGATGCGGACAGATGGCATCATGGTTGTAGCTGTCTGTCATTATAGCGCTGATGATGTCATTGCGGCAATACTGCAGCTATCACTGTAAATTGAATCTCATCAAAACTGAAGTTTATCTCGTTGTGATTTCTTATTGAAAAATAAGAAAAGCAGCAATATAATGTTATATTGGTCACAGCATGCCGCTCTCAAAGCAAATTTCTCCCCTCCTCTCGTCTGCCGGGGAGCTTTTTTCTTTCATTTTGCCCTGATGCACGTCAATAAAGGCGGTATTTTTAGGACAATGAAGCTTTAAGAAGGCTTTGCGGTGTGATTCTAGACGTCCATGCTGTTCTGCCGCATACCAGGGCAACCCTGGTCAATAACATTAAAGGCTGGGAGAGCTGGTGAAAGTACAAACCCCTGCGATGCTGTGGTCTGCTCAGCCTTCAGGAGACATATTGATGCACAGTTATTTTGGTCAATAAGTCCTTCTGAGCAGAGGCCATCCTTATCCTTGAGGCCGACTGCATGTGAAAAATGAGAAAGTGATGGGACCATGCATTTTAATCTGTCTATGGTGCTATTTCTTGAAGGGGAGATGAAGGCAGAAGGATGGAGGGAGAGACGGAGGGACATAAAGGGAGAGAGAGAGAGATGCACTTCCTCTAACCCCGTCTCAGCCTCACTAATGCAGTTGTTAACAATAAACCATAGCATCGCTGTCACTGAAATTCAACACGTCCAAGCCGGAGCATAATGCCTTTATTGAAATAGGAAGCAAGCCGACCTCTGACCTCATGTTAGAATTTATAGGGAAACATAAAATCTCGAATGCGAAGTTTTTATATTCATACATTTTCATTTTCATATGGGCAGATGGTTACCATTTCTGCCTGTACAAACGCTCCCATTTCAAAGATCCCAATTTACTGTTTTTAAGACACTGAAAATGAAATAGGCTTCATAACATGGTTTCATGCAGTGTGTGTGTGTGTGTGTTGGAGTGCATGTCGTGTGGGAGGAGCGGGAGTCGCTAAATTGCAAGAGATTTTTTATTTTATTTTTTTTACCAACGCTAACACGATCTCTCAAACTAAAAAAAAATGAGAAGGAGTGGGATTTTTGTAAAAAGCTATCTATAACAAATGGCCTTGAATAAAACATGAGCGCATGTATATTTTATAGCTTGCCATGTTTTCCTCCTGCTTCTGAAGGGAGTGAAAAGGTTCCGCCGCTCAGGCACCTCGGCTCACCCCGCTGAAAAGGACGCCGTGCTTCTCGAGATGCTCTGGGAGGTCCGGGGCATCCAGATCTGTTGTTGAGATTCCTTCAAAGTTTAAAAAGTTCGTGTAAGTTATCGTTGGAGGGCGCTCCGGCTTAGAGACGCGACACAGAGGCAGCTCACCGGCGACCTGATTTCAACAGGATTGACTTAAACTGAAAATAAAATATATATATATATATATATATATATATATATATATATATATATATATATATATATATATATATATATAGTTGCTCCTTCACAATTACAAAGACGGCGTTCGCTTTCAAGAAACATTTTTTTTTCTTTTATTTCAGGTGTGCTTTTAACGATTTATGTTTGAGATCACATCAAGTAGATGGGATCAAGGACCAAAGCTGCTCACCTCTCTGCAACCCAACATTTCACAGGTTTAGTATGCAGTCAGGGCCATATTCCAGTTTAGGAATCAGAGGCACTGAAATGGAACAAAGTGAATTGCTGACTGGGGCCTTTGAGCCTCTGTCCTTGTTTGACGTCTCTCTCTCTCTCTGTATGCCTGCACGTTGTCCAGTGACATGATCAAACTTGGCAGCTATTGATCCATTCCCAAACCAGACACTAGACACACTGATAGTGTTAACAACATGGGAATGAATATTTTAATTGTGCAGATCTTTGAAAAAAGCCGACAGTCGAGCATGACGTATCCAGCCGACTTCCTCCTCCTCCTGTCTGAGCTCCCTGACTACTCACAGGTCACAGTGGAGAATAAAGGACCATTGAAATGAAAAAAAAAAAATGTTAAAGGGTGCCGTAATTACAAAACAAAATCTCATTAAAAAAGTTATCCGACAGCCTTAAAAAAAAAAAAAAAAACACAGTTCGGAACAAAATAACTAAATAGATTCACTTTAATTTAAAAGTTTAATTTGTAGATTTCTGACTTACAGGAATCCACTCATGCACAAAACTAATTTGAAAAAATAAATTCTAAGGATGAGTCACTCTTATTGTGCTGGCGACTTAAGCAGCAGTTGATTTTTATCTTTTCATACTAAACACTCGCTGCTCGTCTCTTTCCATTAGTTTTCAGCTTTCAGCGCGCTGATAGCGTATTTGCATTATGAAGCGCTTCAAATTGTATGAAAAGTTTAATACGACGCACTGATTATTTAAAAAAAAAAACAAAAAAAACCTTGAAACATCCATTCCGCCACGTCCTGTCGAGAGCCGGACGACTCCATCATCTATCTCCCGTCTGGACTTCACAGACGACTTTGGCGGGACAACAAACAAGGGGCTTAATACTCTAGGAAAGGAGGTTTCTAACATGACACTTTTCAGCCGTTTGAAGGAAGGTGGAGAGAGATTTCTGTGAGTTGAGTTGACTCTTCCGAATCAATAGCTCGTCTTTCTCTCTCTCTCTCTCTCTCTCTCTCTCTCTCTCTCTCTCTCTCTCTGAGACAACTGGTGTGGCATTTGAACCAGATAAAACAAGAGTTCCCCTCCACCTCACCTCTGACAACACCGAATCCCAATCGGTTGAGCAGGATACAGATGAGTCCATCTAAATCCCCTCCTGACTCAGCTTTAGACCCCCGGCAGTTTAAAAAAAAAAAAAAAAAGAGAGAGAAGGAAGGGGGGGTTAAAAAAATCTAAAATCATCTTAAAAGGAATGGTCCAATCTATGTAGGTTAATACTCACTGTTGCTTCATTTAGCTCTGTTGCAGGCCCACTGGGGCAGCTGTAAAAAGTTCTGGGAGCCTGAAGGCACAAAGGCTTTTATTTATTTATATGTGGGAGAATATATAGCGGGAAGCAAACTGGTGCAAATCATGTGGAAAAGAAAGTAGTTTGAAGACTTTATCTTGTAGATTGTGGGATAACTGCAAGAAAAAGAATATGCTGCATTACCATTTTATGTGCGGCATGAATTAAATATACACACTGCAGCCGGAATGTCTCTGATAACATGACAATATGTAAGGTCATGATGTGAAATGAATGAGAAACGCTTCCTCCCATTTTTCAAGAGCCACACCGGCAATATACCCTTAAGCAAGGACTTCATTCCTAATTACTTTAGTGAAGCTGCTCATTTGTCAGAAGGAGATGACGAGACGTGTTGGCAGGAGTAAAAGGTTGTAGTGGCGTGTGTAAACGTGGAGAAGGGCACCGCTATTAAAGTGAATGCCTGATCAGCCAACTTTAAAAAAAAAAACAAAAAAAAAACAGTTTTACAGCAGTTCATCATCTCTCTAACCTGTGGTCAGTCAATTATCTGGATCTTGCTACATTATTGGACTTTTAACTCTCTGAACAAGGGTCCTCTTCTCCCAGCATGTCAGCTTAGTCTTTCCCCCTGGTCGCTGATGACATTGTAACACTAATTAAAGCTAATTGTTCTATGCTGAATGGATTTAGTCACATTGCAAATGATATGCCATTGGTCAGTGTCACAATGTTTCCACAGAAAAATTCAATGGGGAATGGAAATTTGCACAAATGAATGTAATTAAGAAGCACATTCATTTCTTCTAATTGCATATGAGAACCCTCAAAGTGAAACTGAGATTGGACTCATATGAATAATTAATACGGCTAACTGTACTGAATACTATGGCGTTGTTGCGGCCCGTCACGTAATGATGTGCTGAAGCATCGGATAACACAATGCGGTGCTACGCTTCTGTGCTGAGGCTGGTCCTGTCATAGAGTTCCAACTTTTTCTCTCCCTCCTCCTCCTCCTCCTTCTCTTTCGTCTTCACGAAATCCCTTTATTTGTGAACAGATTGTGTCTAGACAGTTGAATTCCAATCTTAGGCCAAGCTTGACATAGACTTACAGGATGGAGCTGGAGGTTTGAGAAGTATTACAAAAGTGAGTGGTACGAATGTATTAGGCGCACTAAATCAAATCCAGTGGCCTTTTCCACAGACAAGAAAAAGGTTAACTGTAAATCAGTCAACTGAAAACTCAGTCTGAGAGCTATTATGAAAATTTCAGACCTACAGAAAAAGAGTTGAGAATGTTACCCTGACAAAGTGTGAACTCAACAAGCCCCTAAATCTGATTATTTGTCGCCTGGCATCAGGAATCGTAAATGTGTCTAAGGCTTCTGGAAGCTTTAAGGAACAAAATTGCACAAAGCGAAACACACTTTAAATGTGAAACAAATTGGTTAAAATCTGTAGTTTTATAATAGACCGCGCGGCACGTTTAAAACTGTAATCGTATTATAGTTGCAGTGTTTAAAAAGGATTGGCTTATTTTAATAGCAGATTTAGATCTGAGACAGACAAGGTGTAAGCTGGTCGTTTGAAAGCCATATGCCACAGATTAAGATACGGCACTATACTGTGCAGCTTTTTCACGTTTCTCCTACTGACTAATGCTCTACTTCAGAACTGCCTTTAGTGCGCTGCTAGTAAAAAGGCTAAAGCACAAGCCCTTAAATCCCTCAACTCCAACAACAGTATAAAGTATATTACAAATTTTCCAGAGAACAAAATTGTGTATTGTTTGAAAAATGGAAAGGATTTAGACTCAGGGATTTGCTTCCACTTTGCTGCACTTTGTCTGAGGGCTTAGTACTGTTCGCCGTTCATGACATGATGATTCCCATCATTCAGCGAAAGCCTTTTAGGGAGTCTGGCCTTCCAAGAAAAACAACGGAGCAGGTCATAATGTTACTTGGAAAAAAATTACTTAAATAGTTATGTTTGAGCGACAGAGGCCGTCTCGCGGCCGCAATAATTATGACCCGGGTCGGTGGCGAGGAACCAAGATGGCGGTGGTCCAAACGGATGGGTGTGGACTATGACAACCTCAATATTTGGATATTCAACTGATAAAATGAGCACATAGGTGACAGTGTCATTATAATCAACCCTTGCTAAGTCCTGCCCCCCTTAGTTACTGTTGCTAGGTAGAAAAAGAAAAGAAAAAACACTTCAGGGTATATAACCCCTTTTTTCTCCTTTTGGGAACCAGTAAAGCAAATTTACTCTAATAACCTTTACTATATACTATTTTACTTATGTAATTTTTACATTGGGATGCTAGTTGCACCAAGAATAAAGGGTGGATCCCACAGATCTATTAACACCTTATTTGCATCCCGCCGTCTCTGCAATGCTGTGTGGAAGAACGCCAAAGGCTGCGAGTTTCTGCAGGATAACAAACTGCAGATCGAGTTGGAAGAGAGAAGCTCTGGGAAAATAAAAGTACAGGAGGAAGGAAAAAGCTCCCTTCCTTGGCCCCTTTTGCTCTGATCGATGTGGGGGGAAAAAAAATTGACCACGTGGACATTAATTAATTCGGTTAGGCTCACACATTTGATTGAGTGAGATGCTCACATTTTAATAACTCTGCTAAGTAATTCCCACCACACTCTCGACCGGAGAGTTAATTCAAGTGCACCTACTGAATACATCGTCTAAAACCAGAACTGTCAACTGTCTGTAGACTTTGGTTGGCTACATAAGGGTTTGTCCTCCACGCCAAGAAACACTCGCCATAGAAGCTGAGTTATGTTATATCATCTTTATGACGCTATAATTCCACACAGCTGAATACCTTTTTGTCTGTTTTCCAAAGACAAATGAAATTAACGGTCCTACAAATAACGTAGTGACCACTATGAATAATATGTTCTCTAAATCTTTGGTAATAGCTTGTATCGCAACTTTATTTAACCATAGGTTATTTCCAGGTTGAATAATAACTTAAATATAAATTAAGTGTATCATTTTGATTAAAGGGGCCATATTATGAAAAAAAAACACTTTCAGTGCTTGTGTTTAAGCCTCTGGTGTTCTTGCTAATGCACAAACTATGAAATAACACCGCCCACTCTTCTGTTGTGGTCTATAGCGCTGCTGAACTCAAAGCATTCAGAAATGGCTCCTGCTGTGATGTCACAACAGCAGTGGAAGTCAGTGATAACTAGGCCCATAATGGAATGCGCATCAAAACCGAAACCTCAACTCCCAGTAAAACAAAGACGTGTAGAGCTTAAAAATTAAACAAAAGCCATCATTTTCATATCCGATCTGCACCACATGGTATCTTCAGTTAGTGAGACTACGCAGATTTTTTTTTTTTTCATTCGCCAGAGTGACTTGTTGTCTTTTACCACCAAAGTATCAAAAGTAGTCACCACTGGCAACTGCTAATTTTGTGAAAATGATCGCCTTGTTTGATTTTTAAACTCTACGTTTCACATTATCACGTCTTTGTTTTCACTCAGGTCCGACCAGCGCCCCCACGATCAGAGGGTCATGTTTCCTTGGCAACGGAAACGGACCGCGACTTTGACTGTGACGTGCTGCTGTTTTTGTGCAACTGGAATGAACTGCGGAATGAATTTGCAGCGTTTCTCTCTTGCAGTTGTTGAATTGTTTTTGTGCGTGTTATTTCCATATTTGCAGCATTTTTCTTTTGCATTTGTTGTAAGTCTTAGATTCTTCTTCCTTTCTGTGATCGTAGTGGTTTTTTTTGGGCATTTTGCCCTTTGTGGCGCATTTGCCCCTGTCTCACTGTAGAAAATGAGACATGTATCATGGGGTGTATTGAACCATGGGTCAAAAAACATGATAGAGACCAAACCTAATGCTAACAATTCTTGGATCCACGTAGCCGCTCCCTCCTTCTGGAGTGTTTGTACTTGACTTCTGTTTCTCTGACTGACCCCAGCTCTCTGAGGGGCGGGACATGGCTGACAGCGTTAGGCCTATCACAACAGAGTGGGCATTTCAGTGGGGAGGGGTGATTTGGAGTAATTGTGTGAGAAGGCGGACTGCATTGCTCCTATGGGCCGAGGTGCCATAAAAGCTCCACATTTTTATAAAGAGGCCACAAAAATGAAACTATTAAACTGAGAAAATCGAAACACAGGGCTCCATTAAGGTTTACCCTGAAGTTATTTTTTTAAATTGTGTTAAATGATTATTTGTCACCTTGTACTGTATTTATCTTCAGTCGCTGTATTTATTCACCACACCCAGTTTGTCTAAGTTTTCTAACTCTCATGTCAACGAAGAGGAAAGCCACCATTTTAGTTTGTAAAAGAAGTGAGGCCGTTCTAATACTTCTTCAGGAAACACATTCATGTGAGTCGGATTTAAAGTTTAGAAGAAGGGGCAGTGGGGAAATGGAATTCACTACAGTCATGTTCAAAACTCTGCTGAACTCAATTTCCTTGCATAGATTTAAAAGGTGACATTCTGGAAGTGGTTTCCTCAAACAACGGCAGATGGATTGCTATCACCCTAAGGCAGGATAATGACGTTTTCATTGTGTGTAATATTTATGTTCACACCTTCTTTCCTTTGAGAAGCTGCTTTTTTCCTTTTCCAAGCCAAATTAGTTCTCATATACATACACACCATACATTTTTAAAGAAATAATCTTATTTTAAAACTGTTTCGATCTCTCTCTGACAGATACATGCCTCTTTTTATAGGAAATCATCCTCTCGGTCTAGGGTTGATCTTTTTTTTTTTGCATCATTTGCTTTCTTGGTAAAGATGTCTCTCATTCTTTTAATCCTTTGTGAGATCATATAGAAATGATTTTATAATAATAATTATAATAATAAAAATCAAGTTATTATAATATGAGACCGTTAAATATATAAATATATGACACGTCAAGAGATAAAAGCCCTTAAAAGTAGAACAGTCTAACTTATTAAACAGAACATTGCCTAAATAAATTAGTGAATAAATGCATTTTCCACTAGCACTTCTACTGAACTGGATTAAAAGAGATACAACAACAAATAGTTTAAATTTATCTGGATTTGGCTGAGGGTGTATTTATAAGATAGAGCCAAATAACTAGAGGACAGAGGAAACAAACTAGCTGTCTTTTTGCTCTAAAAAAAAAAAAGAGAAATTGGCAAAAGAAAGTCACTAGCTGTGCTTAATATGAATGGAAATCAGTGTACAGACAGACCCATAATTATTTCCCTACTGTCTCTTCTTTTTAGGGTAAAACAAAAAAAAAGAAACCCTCTGATCTGTCAATAAATGAAATTACTGCTCTTACAGCGCTTCTCCATGAAAAATGGGAACTCGCCAGGTATTGATGGTCTCTCAGTCACTTTATATTCATATTTTGGGACCTTACTCAAAACCCTTTACTTTGTATGTACAGAGATCTCCATCGATCAGAGAGAGATGATCACAAGTATGAAACGAGGTATTATTTCCCTTAACTGGATAAACACACTTCATTAATAGATAATTGGTGGCCTCTCACTCCTCTACAGTAACTATTGATTCTAAAACGTTGGCCATCGTCTTATGCGAACAGACTAAAGACAGGACTTAATCATATTGTTGCTGGAGCACAGTCAGGTTTTATTAAAGGCTTATCTTAGATTTATTGGACTATGCTGACTCGGTACATTTTACAAATCCTTTGACACCATTGCACATCATTTTCTTACAGTCAAATCAAGTCGCAATTTATTTGTATAGTAGATTTAAAGCAACCACGGTCAACCAAAGTGCTGAACAGGCTTAAATGAAAAAAAAAAGCCCATAAAAGTTACCATATTTTCCAGACTATAAGTCGCTTTTTTTTTCCAGTTAGTCCGGGGGTGCGACTTATGTGTGAAATTATTAACATGTTATTACCGGTATATCATTTCACATGTTATTTTCACACTAACCCGCCAGAGGGCGCTCTAGGCTTGTGTTGATAAGTTCAACATTAGCGGTAACTTTTAAAAGCAACTGAGAAGAGCTTAACAAAAACAGCACAGAAAAAGAAAATCATATTCTGCAGATTACAAGCTGGAAGTAGTAAAATATGACGTTTGACCAAGAGGAAACGCCGTGTCTTCTACCTCCGGAGTTAGAGGAGTTGATGAAAAGTGAAACCGAGGATGAAGATTTCATTGGATTTTAGTTAGCGGGTATTTGGAGTGACACGGATGGTTTTGGTAAACTTCTTAGCATGTTATTGATGCTATAGTTAAACTTCTTAGCATGTTATTGATGCTATAGTTATGGGAATAACTCTTAATATGTCATGTTAACACACCAGGCGCGTTCTCAGTTGTGTCATGTAACGTCAGCATCGTTCAGCTTGTTGTTGCCTCTATTCTATTTTTATTTTAAATTGTTTGTCATTTTAAATGCCATGTCTGTTCTTGGTGTTGGATTTTATCAAATAAACTGTGGTAACTTGTCAAAACAAAGGACCAAAAACGCAGATGTTGAGTTTCACTTTTTATCGAGATAGAAAAAACAATACATTCCTTCCAGTCCTGGGGAGAACGCTCACGCATGCGTGGAAACTTCACTCTTCTTCAGTAAACTTTCTTGCCGGCCACAATGATCACACAGCGGCACCCACTGGATAAACAATCAATTGCCCCCTAATTACCTCTGCTTCACAACATACATTTTCCCCAAAAATGCGATTTATACTCCAATGCGACTTATATATGTTTTTTCCTGGTTGGTGCGACTTGTACTGAGGAGCAACTTATAGTTCGGAAAATACGGTAATAAAAAAAACATAATAGAGAAGATACTAATAATGAAATGGGTGACACGGTGTTGCCTCACAGTAAGAAGGTCACAGGTTCAAGACCTCCTTGGTCCTGGGTCTGGGACCTTTCTGTGTGGAGTTTGCATGTTCTCCCCGTGTCTGCGTGGGTTTTCACCAGGTACTCCGGCTTCCTCCCACAGTCCAAAAACATGCTGAGGTTAATTGGAGACTCTAAATTGCCCGTAGGTGTGAGTGTGTGAGTGAATGGTGTGTGTGCTCCACGATTGGCTGGCGACCATCTGGGGTGTATCCCTGCCTCTCGCCGTAACGCGCTGGAATAGGCTCCAGCAGACCATGTGACCCTAATGAGGAATAAGCAGGTATAGAAAATCAAGTCAAATTGCATACCAACAGGAAGATCATCAGCTGCGACTTAAAAAGGTTTGAGTCTGGACTGTTTTAAGAGATCAAGGGGAAGGATGAGATGCTTTTAGCGTTTCGGCAGAAACAAAGGCGCTCTGAGTGATTCCAGGAAAAAGTCACTCACTTCTTTATCATGCCTTGAACTCGCTGTAAACAGAGGAGTCACGAGTTGAAAGCGCGTAAACCCAAACAGCCGCACGCATCCTTCTCATTCGAGATGCATCGCATGTCATTACGCCGTCCCGTTTTTGATGTTTTGATGAAGTGTTGCAATTTGGCCAAAAGGGACAGGTACGATTCATCACGCCTAATTGTTCTGGATGTGTAGTTCTGGAAAAGCCAGCTGTCAGATGTATGGGGGGGGGTTGTTAGACTTAAAACCACACATACTAATGACGTTAATTTCCAGCTTTTATCTATTTGTCGAGACAGAGGCAGAAATATCAAATCCTCTGGAACAATGTGTGACAAAAGAGGCGACAGCGCAAGAATGATGGCGGGGTGTTGAAGTAAGCCTAGAGGGGGAAGCAAGAGCCCATAAAATGAACAGCCGCCTTACTCATAAATAATAGAAACATAAAATGTCATATGAACTTTATTTCAAGAGTGGGTGGTCTAATAAAGATGCAGGTTTAAAGAGTTGAGAAATTCATTGTCATAAGAAGCCACATGGCTCGCCTTTGGCACAGACAATTATTCAGCGCAAGTTGACATTCAGGTCCGAGCTGAAGCACCTTTTTTAACGAAACAATACCGCCTCCGACTCCGACAGAATTCTCCAGCTCTGCCCCCGCTCGAGTCTTTTCAATCTCCCGGCTCTGTATCTCCCTCTTCACTTGGAGTCATTCCATCTCCTTTTCCCCCTCTTTCCACTTTTCCTTGTTCTTTCTGCTTTGCAAATTGAGACGACACGATAAGAGATTGCCACCGCCATGCCGGCCTGGTGCTCATTGATAAAACCATATCTAATCCATCTTAGGCCCCCCTCTGTCACCGGCGCACTCATCTCTCACACGGTCAACATGCAGAGGATCCATCTCTTTTTTTTTTTGAACTGAGCAGTACAGAGTCAGAGTTTATCTTTAAACTTCTGGGAAGAAGAAAATGGAGCTGGATGAGTCGAGCGACTTTAAGTCGGGCTTCAAATGAGTCTGCGTGCGTGCGTGTGCAAGTGAATGTTAAATCTGCACCATCTCAGAGCAGATGAAAGAATTTTCTTGATTTTAGGTGAAAAATGATGGTCTTGGTCAAATGAATTTATCCAAATTATACGAATAGAACATATTGGTTTCCTGTATTTTCCTGAAGCTTTGTTGCTGTATGTTATTTAAAAGCTGCAAGTTCTACGTATATTTCATCATGGATGATATATTTGTTTACATACACTTAATCAAAGCTGCCTGGTATTTACACAATCAATATTCTTCTGCTGCGTCTGCTTCACCTTTTTTTTTGTATCAGTCAGAATTCGAAACTTTAATAACATTTGGTGCGACAAGTTTACAGAAACATTAAAAACAGGCTTTGTGGTCAAATAAACGACTTTTCGAATATCCACATAGTAATATTAGCCGCTGCAGCAGCTAATATTGGACTCTGCCATCATGCTTTCAGCTATGCTGTTAACACGCTCCCTCTGCTGTGATTTTTAATGCAGCAATTTGTAAAAGTACACATGCATTTACAACATTAGCCTGGTATTCTATCTAAAACTAATGCACTTCAACAAATATTACCCCAGAGGGAAAGTGGGTAATAAGTGCAGTAAGTGTGGTATGAAAGAGTAAGTTTATGAAGTATGAGATGTTTATGTCACTGAATATTAATGAGATGATGAGCAATTGCCTCCGTATATGAATGAATCTCATATACGAATCCCTGCTGTCACCGTGGTGAATATATTAAAGAGAACAGCTGGGAAGGAGAGGTTTGTTCATAAGATGTTTGTGTGTGTGTGTGTGTGTGTGTGTGTGTGTTCATACACATGCCTGGTTTACAGATGCGCATGTGAGGGGAATATGGAGGTCAGCCGGGCCTGTGGAAAAAAAAATAAACATTTCCCGCCGTAACTTGGCGACACTCGCTTATCAAAAAAAAAAAAAATAGGAAAATCACAAATAGGACGGACCTTCGCATGTAAATGAACAGAAAGCCATCGGCAGGATGTCACCCATCGTGTCTAATGCCTAACAAATGTATTCACAATCACACTCACGCTGACACCCCGGCCCCGGGCCTGTCAGCGCAGCTGCTGGGAGGCAGATGCACCGAGGGCTGTTGTCTCACTTACTGCTATCTAGTTAGAGCCATCTCATTTATTTATTTATTTTACCAAGATCCAAGAAAAAGTCTTTTATTTTGACAGGTCACTCCGGCTAATGGCTGAAAGCAGGCAGGCGATGATTCACTCCGGCCAAAAGAGGAGCGAGGGTCCCCCGCCCGGATCCGAAAACCCCGGATCCAGGCGTGTAATATACGACGCGGGGTATCTCCGGGAAATAAAATCCAATTCACCAGGACTAGAATATCCAGCTTGAAGTGTGTGTGTGCTGCTATGTGACAAGGACACGTTGATAAGGGACAAAGAATCGCCTTGTTCACGTTTAGGTGGAGCAATCGTTTCAGCGGTATCTCCGGCACGCCGCCGCCGCGCAGGCTTTGGATCTACAGACCAGCGGGGAAAGCGGCGGGTATCCCAAGCATTCTTTTCTTTCCTTTTTGGCCCGGTATTTGAGAATTTATCATTATTACTTTTAATATTTATTTTTTTTCCCCAATTCGGTTATGTTTGAGGAAGAAATTGAGCATCCCTGCATCCAATAGGCCTTTTTTTTTTTTTTAGAGAGCATCAGTCGGCAGTAAGCCACGTGCTGACAGCTGCCCTGTGAATCATCTGATTAAATCCAGCAACAGAGCTCTAACTTCAGAGGTATAATTCCAACGCTGTACAGCTTAGCACCAGGTAACAAAATTAGTCTTATGAATTCATTGTCAATCATAAAATACACCTTTTTGAAAGTTACACCTTTAATCTTATTCTGAGCTCCAGTGGCAACAAATTCGCCGCTTTTTTTTTTTCTTTTTTCAAAACGTAGTTCACTCAATTAATTTACACATCCAGTACAACCGAAACATTTATTTTAACAGGTTTTACAGAAAAGCTGACAACACAGCACACGGGAAGTGACTTTATTTCCTCGTCAGCAACTCGGGGGCCCGTCTTTTTCGCTCTCTCTCTCTCTCATGGCGAACTTTCAGGTGCAACAGAGTTGTTGTCCTACTTGGGTAAGAAGAGTGACCTCTCTAAAATAGTACGTATAAAAAAAATGCATGTGTAAGCTCGTTACAAATCACATTGTTGAGAGTCAGCTTCGAGCGCGAAGTGGGGGAACGAGGCGAATTCAGTACTCACTGGATTCGGGGTCTGAGTTTCCATCTCCCTCGGTGCGGCTGTTAGGTGATGTCTGCTCGTAGAACTCCTCCTGGGGGAAGCTGAGGGGGAGCGGCTGGGTGGTGCTGGCCGTGCTGCTCGGCTCCGGGTCTCCCAGCCCGCTGTCGCTGCAGCTCTCCTGGGAACCGTCGGGAAGATGGAACGTCACGCGGCGCTGGGTCTGGAGCGCATCAACAAACACAAAAAAAAAAAAATACATAAAAACTTGTGTATAATGTGGAAACTTTGCCCGCTCCTTATTCAAAATGCAACAGGAAAAAACAAAAAAAAAACATCACATGACAAGTAATGAGAAATGCACCAGGGGCTTTAAAACAGCGGAACTTGGAGAATAAGTTCATAGAGACGATTTTTCAGAGAAAGACAGGCTGATGAATGAGCAAACATGCAGAGCTCGGTTTGTGAGTAATAGGGACGTTTCTTTTCTGGTGGCACACATTGTTGTTGATTCCTTTTTTTTCCTTTTCTTTTTAAGTGTAATTAATTTGTCAATGCTTTGAGCAACACAATCCAAAATCTCTTCACCCTAAGTGCAATGAGGTGCCGACAGAAAACGTGCTGTTACAAAACCGTGGCTACAATCGCCACAGCTGAGTGAGAACATGTTTTTGTTGTTGTTACTCGGGTTGAACCAACCTTGAACAGCCTTAGTGAGTCATTGGACTCATGCCATCATTAGTAATCTGCCATTTTATTCTGCCATGGGGCTGTTTCTACAATTGCTTACACTGCGGCTCAGTAGTGTAAAGTAGTGTTGGAGAACTGTGGTGGCTGAGGCCAGAAAGGTCTGATCTAGAGCTGGTGTGTGATTGGTACGTAAATCACTAACTATTTTAATAATGGATTGAATTGAGTCATTTTAAAAAAGAGAAATTGTCCAAATTCTTTGGTTCCAGCTTCTCAAATCTGATTTTTTTTTTTTGGTTTCTTTAGTCTTTTTTAGTGATAAACATCTTTAGCTTTGGGAATCAGCTATCAACCTTTTCCAGTGGTTCTCAAAGCGGGGTCTGGGGACCCCCAGGGGTCATTGAGGGGACGCCAGTAGGTCCCGAAAATAAAGGGGAATCATTTATTTCATTTATTTCGAATTTATTTCATTTCAAATTTTATTTTCCTTTTCATATATTGAGATGGGAATGCAGAGATAAATACATCTGGGGAAATAAATTGGTGGGGGGTGAATTCATTAATAAATACATTTAAAAATTAATGTATTATAAATTAAAAAAAAAAAGTAAAATCAAATAAAACGGGTATTCATGTGCAAAGGGAAAATAATACACAAATAAATACATTTAATTCATTATTAAATGGAAAAATGAAATGTTATGAAATGAAATGTTATAAAACATCTAAAAGCAAAACTCTTATCAGATGGGGTCCGTGATCCAGTTTTTTGAGTTTAAAGGTTGAAGTGATAACGGTTGATTAATCATTTCAACAATGGATAGATTCATTGACATATAAATAGCATAAACATGGTGGACTCCTTGTAACTCAGTGCGGTGCACCTGAAGGATTTTGTTATATCACTGACACTGTCATTAGGCTTTTTCTTGTAATAGCATTATTGTTTTTTTTTTAGATTGTTTTGTATTTTTGCACAATTTTTCACGGTTTATCAGCTATGATAATACAGTTTCGATTAATGAATTGCTTTGGTGAACCCGGCGTCCGTCCATTCTTTATCCTAACCCTCAACATAATTTCAAGTACAGTAGATTTCCACACTTTAAGCCCTGTTGACATGTTTTTTTTCCCCAAAACATCTGCCATTGCAGGGATGCATACACATTTGTATTAAATGACAAATCCTTTGTAGGTGATCTCAATGCTCCTAGAAAAATCTTGGCAAACAAATTATCGATATCATCATGGATGGAGAAAAATAATGTTTATGGGTGAGACAGCATTTACAAGAGAAGTCTTTTCCCTAATTGTCTCAAATGTTGTTGCATGCCCAGTGGTCACATCCAGCATCTTTACTATTTTTTAGTAGGGAAATACACCAAAATTGCACCCTGACACCAGAGGGGCTGATTGAATTGGTGACCTCATAACCCAAAAAAGGATTTCTGGTCTGTTGAGTCCAGTTTTTCGGATAATAAACTGCCTATAAGATTTATAATTGAGTCTTCCCATCCTGATAATAGATGGGATGTGTATTAGCAGGTTGAACTATGTCCTAGTTTTCGCTTTCCCTCACCCAATTTAGACACAAAAGAAGCGGAATTATGTGTGGTGTGGAGGCTGAGGACTTTGATTTGTAAAGTCTTGCGGATCACAGGAGTGTGGGCATTTTCCTCTGAAAGGTGCAGGCCTCTTTGATTCCTCTGGAGGTTTACGGGAGTTCATGGTGCGACCTTTCTTTGCTGATAAAAAGACGAAAACACATTCTGTATGTCGCGGCGTCCACGAACACGCGAGCAGCCCCTCCTCCAAAAGATTGCATGCATAAGAAGCACGGCAGCACTCATTCATATTATAAGGCATGCTGTAGACCCCACTTATTTATGTTTTGGACTTTCTGTTTGAGAACCTTTGGGTTTAGCAAAGGTAAAAGTGAGGAGTGAGGAGATCAGACTCGCATGGCTTTGAGGTAAAACCGAGCACTGTCACAGTGATATACGCCGCAGCTTGAATTCTGCATGTGATTCACGTGTTTCCTTGAGTAACATCATACTGCATCACACTGTATAGAGGGCATAAAACACATAAAATATAATTACGCCCTCAGCTTCGGTTATTGCTGTGAATTTTATTCAGCCCATTATTCAAACTGAGAAGAGATGTACTTTTTTTTTTTTTTTTTTTATGAGCAAATACTGGAGCTCAAATGACTATCTTGATTTTCTTCATCGCTATAGCAACAAAAGCAATACGCAAGTCCTGAATTAAAAACATCATTAACACATGCGCTTTCAAACTCAGGGAGATGATGTCTCAGTGCAAACATATCTTTCCTTAGACACAATGCCGCATAGATAAAACAAATTGTTCTTTTTTTTTTTTTTTTTTCCTCCTAGCCTAAATAAGGCCACGGAAATAGAGTGGAGAGAGGGAGTGAGAAAAATAAAGTCTGGCACTAATGAAGGACAAACTGCCAAAAAAAAAAAAAAAAAAGAAGTGCCCAAAAAAGTGCTTCATTTAAAAACTATCAGAGAGGGTTGACTAACCTAAATCCACACAATTAGCACCCTGAAAGCACAACTGAGTGGCTTTCAATGCTGTGATGTTGAAACAGCTCGCTAAATTTTCTATTTACTCGATTCAGCTAGATCCCGAGGCCACAAATCACTGTGTGAGTGTGCGTTTGTGTGCATGTTCTGTTAGCAAAAAAGGCCCAAAGTAAGGAGAAGACATGAGAAATAAGTCGAGAGCGGGAGAGAAAAAACAAAAAGGGGGGGAGGAGGGGGCATGCAGTCAAAGAAACTAACAGAAAAGCACAACGTGTGTGTGAGATACCAATTTGAAAAACAAAAGCTGTTTTTTTTTGTTTTTTTCCCGATTAGGAAAGTGAGACAGAAGAGAGTTATCGGTGCACGCACAGACATGGCGCTGATTTCCAAACCGCATGAAAAAGAATTGATGCAGGACTCCTCGAAATTAATCTTGTTTTTACTGGATGTGGCGTGTGACACGTTCTGAAACGATGAGGTATATTTTCAAAGTTCTGTTGAGAATGTCTTTGTGTCTTTTTTTTTTTTTCTCCTCTTCCCCCACTCCCCTCATGGCTTTATTCATTTCTAAGACAGAGACGAGATGAATACCTTGTTGGCAAAATCGTATAGTCCTGCGTGCCATGTTTGCCCACGCTTTCAAGTAGTCTAAATATCTACTTGTTCTCAAACGGCTTTGGCAGCTGTTTCTCAAATTGCTGGAGGATGCGCGTGAAAGCAAAGACAGGTTCCAGCAAAAGAAAGAGCCCACTTATGAAAGGTTGGCAGCGCTACAAAAAGCACGCTTCCTCTCCACATGATTCTAATTATTGGAAACTTGCTCCAACAATGGCATCCAGAATCTATTAGAACAAACAGCTGTCCGTGACAATTAGGACATAATCATTTCGCATAAGGGACTGTCTTCATTTTTTTTTTCGCCGTTTCTTTAAGCCCATTCAAGTTGGTGCCAGATGTTTTTTAAAAAAGAAAAAAAGAAGAAGGAAAAAAAGGCTAATTTAATTTCACAATGCACTTGGTGCAAAGTCGTTTGGATATTAATAACAATTAAAGGCCGTTAATGGGTCTTAAATAAATAAAAGTTTTTCTCTCGGTGATAATGACTTGTGAATTAATCATTAACGCTGGAAAACAAACATCACAAACAAAAACAAACAGTGAACCATAGGAGTCAAGGTGAGTGTTTTGCTAAGCATTATCACTTATTTAAAGAAGTTGCCAGGAATCCATAAAGCAAAGACAAGCTGCGGTAAGAGATATCAAGACCAAACAAAGCCTGTTCAGTCAGATAAAACACTGCCTTGAGAAGTATGTACACTGAGATAAAATGAACAGGAGAAATGCAAGCCAAGTTCTACTACAACAAGCCAGCCAATCCAAAACCCTCCCTCTGGTGACCACCCAGACAATAGGCAGATGGGGCTGGATTCACGGGTTACCGGATTAGAAGTCCGTTATATTTAGATATAAAGGAGAGGATGCCAATTGGTGCCACCTTGTCTATGACGGGCCACAGCTTGACTCTCATTGTTAGATTTCTTTCTTTTTTTTTTTTTCTCCCCTAACTTCTTTCTAGAAATAGCAAAGATTTTTAGTGCTGCACTGGGAAGGACTGGGCTGACAACCACCTCACTTTGAGTGATAAACAGGGACCACTTAGGAGTGAATCAGGGGAGATTGGCTCTGCCATTTCAGATAAAGATCAGCTCGCGGGCACACCTAGGTCTGCATAAATCTGTTCAGTGAAGATGGTGATTTGTCATGTTGCACATGTCTTATGCGGAGGGAGGAAATAAAAAAAAAAAAACGCAAACAAACAGCCTCGATGGCGAGGTATTTATGCAAAAAACACTTTCCCAATTCTGCTTGATGTCGAGATCGTGCAATATCCACAAGAAACTCTTTTTGTGTGTGTGTGTGTGTGTGTGTTTTTTACTTCGTGTGTTTCCTTTCTGTTTGTACACGCAGTTCCAGTGGAGCCTATTATGTGTGAGGTGGTATGCTACAGTGTGTGAAATGGTGAGTTAGCGGGAACATGCAAGCAGGAGGTGATGCTAGCGAGTGTGGTGAGAGATTACCGGATGATTTTTGTTGAATTTAATGAATTTTTATCAATCGTATCTGAGTCATACTATGATGATCTTCCCTGCATCCAGCACCCGCTCCTCACAGAGCAGCGTTTCACTCTGAACTCACAGACCTTAAGCTAAAAAAAATCATGGTCAGACACCATAATATATTTGTGCATGTGCCGCCTTGTATATTGTTCGTTTTCTGTTATTTTATTACCTGTAATTATGGTAAAATTCCAAGTCAAGGATTTTTTAATCAACTCAAATGCTCATAAGCAAGGAATAAACGAACCGAGAATAAACAATGAACATCTCTCTGATAATACAATAATTTCAACTTGCAAAGTATATTAAATCAGTAATGCTGAAACTCAACACGATGGACCGAAACACTCAAAATATATTTTCACAAAAAAAAGAGCTTAAGCTTGAATAAATTGGCAAAAATATGAGTCACCTCAGTTATTCAAAGGCCAAACACATCCACAATCTTGATTGATTCGGCCCTGATAAATGAATACAAAACTGAATTACTTAAGCTAATAACACACTTCATAAGCTTAACAGTTAAAAAGAGAGCTCTTCCTAAGACCTGTAAAAAAAGATGTTATCAGCCCAAACTTTGAATCTGGTTAAAAAGACTTGACATGCAATTACAGGCCGATCACCATTCTGCCAGTTGTCTCCAAGGTATTTGGAAAAATTGTAGCAGAACACCTTATAATACAATTAGAGACAAATCATTTACTGTATCACCAATTTGGATTGACTTTTATCTCAGGGGAAGAATACACTATGTGAACGGTAATGGGGTAAGGTCCATCCTAGGGGGCTCTAACATGGGGATACCTCAGAGGTAGGGTCTGGGCCCTTTGCTGTTTAGCATGAATATTGACCACCTACCTGAGAGATGCCTCAGAATTGGCTGACAAATCTATGCCCTTGACACAGTTATGTATATATACAACCTCTAGCAAGGCCACTGACCAGTCCACTGAATCGCAAGCCTTATCAACCATAAAGCCTATAGTATAAAATCAAACAACAAAATAATATTCAACTTTGAAAGCTTCATAAACTATTCCCACCTACGGCTTATGTTTAAATGCCTGCACGGCCATGCTTCTTCTGGTTGTAATGAATGTGTTATAAGACAGCAGCACTCCAGCAGAGTAGGCACCTGGTCCTCATTGAACGGTAACTTTCGTTTTGCATTACACCAAAACCTCTTTGAAAATACAGTCTTGACGGTGAAAGTAGGAAATCTATGGTGAGTTGAAATGTTCTTAACAGAGGTGTTTCCCAGGCCTAATACCCCTGTATGGTATCTATACATGTATTATTATTTTCCTTTCCAATATTGTATATGGATACACACCCACACACATATATATCTTCTTTTTTTGTATTTTAACTGTTATTTATTTTGATATTTATTTGAGTGAAGTAATGAGAGCTAGTGTGTGGGTGGTGGAGGGCAGGTAAAGGAACACCTCAACATGGAGGACAGAACCGCACCACAAGTGTCAATGATCTCATGTCTTTAGTGGCACCGTTCTGTCTTTGGTCTCACCTTTACTGTTATCAGACAAAGAGACATGTCTTCCCTTCATTCCCTATGTTCCCCCAGCTCCATTAAATATTTATTTAATTTAAACTCTAACCTCTACCTTTAAGGTAAAGGTGAGGGTAAGGTTAGACGTTAGGGTTAGGGGATGCACCGATTTATAGTTTCTTATGACATCAGCTCACATTTCCTAAGGATGAAATTTTGATAAAATTCATAGGGCTGAAGGAACATAGGCACAGTCCGCTAAACTAAACCGCCTTGTCTCTGATTGGCAGTCGGCTTATAGTGCAATGTGTCTCAGAGCACATTGAAAATCCATTTTTTATTGAAGTGGGAGGCATGTTGTGTTCAGCAGTTAAAATTTCAGACATTAAATATATTTGCATGTTTATAGATGCAGGAATCTTTAAAGATGGCATTTAAGGACTTTAACAAGATATTTGATTTTGACTTTTCGATGGAGAAGAAAAAACACATCAGACACTAATTATTTTTCAAAGACTCTGTTGCATGTCTGGAGGGGATCTTTAAAGTTCATAGATTAAGAATAAGTGTTTGAGTTTTATATTTTA